>JAHXMU010000632.1:335215-347564 GCA_019455685.1 Philornis downsi
AAAATATTTTATTTTATTAACCCATTAGGGGCCAGTACTAAAAAAAAACAATTTTTTAACCGCACTTTTTGGATAAAACCACTTAGGTTTAATGTGTTTATATTTTTTTGGTAGACTCAGATGATAGACAAGGCTTCAGCCTTTTTGTTATGGTATAAAACTGCTCAATAACCCTTCAAAGACCGGAGATATTTAAATTTTTTTTAAATTTTTTTAAATTTTGTCAAATTTAATTTTATGAAAGCAATAAATTGTTTGACTTTTTGTGTAATTAACTGATGTTGCTCATCTGATAAGTTTTGTTGTTTAATATTCTCCAAAATAAATTCTTTTACACTATCTGCTTGTCGATTTTTTCTGCTCCAATCTTCAAGCAGTGTTGAATGGTAAAACTCGTATGAAACTACAAAATGAAGCTTTTTCCCAAAAGGAACAAAAAGGAGCAAAAAGTGTTAATGATGTTTGATTATATACAGTTTGATTAATAACTTTTATTTGATATATTGCAAATACCTTTCTATAGACAGAAGTTATATTCCACAGAACACACATATATTTGTTAGTTTCGACCTAAAAAACACGTCAACAATACACGGAACAACTACACAATAAAACACAACTATTATTAAAACTGTATTAACAATATATTTTACATACCTTGACTAACTTCTTCCATATTTATACTTTTTCATTGTGTTTACAATTTATGTTTTACTCACGCTCAAAGTTGGTAAAAATTTCGCGCGCATTTTCTGTTCATAATGCAACAGTTGAACAGCTGACTTTCCCCCCTCATAAAATATATAGGGTGCACCATACAAATTATAAAAAAATCTTTTTTATTCCGTGAAGAGTATAATAATTTAAAAGACCAAAACAGTTTTAAAATTTTGAACAGCAAAAAAATTGTATTTATGCCAAAATTATTAACGTTTTACCCATAGTACAATGGAAATATTCAAGTCCCGCCGTCATGTAACCACTGTTTCGATTGTTAAGGAGCTAACAGTGCACAAAAAACTGTTTTTTTAATCACTTGAATAAGACTGAATACAAAAAGAACACGATATATGGTAGCCACGCGTGTTAACTAAAAAAAGTCTTCGACCGAATTTCCACTTGCGAATCGCTGCTGAATCGTAACAAAATCGAATAATTTCTGAAGCAAATGTAATTGTTGATGAAAAATGGGTCTCTTAGAGCAACGTCAAACGAAAACGGTTGTGGTCGAATTGTGTTGAGCTGCCGCAAACGTCACCAAATAAGATTTGTGGCCCGGAAGCATTTGCTCTGTATTTAATGAGATTGACAGAAAATCGTCTGCTATGAACTCTTTCCCTACGACTAAACTCTTAATTCGGACCTTGAAGTGGCCAGTTTTTGGTAATAGCAGATAAATTGAGTTTCATAATGACACGTCGACATTGACCCGCCAGAAGCTCCGGGATGCTGATTGGGAGGTTCTTATTCATCTATCCTATAGTCCGATTTTGGTACCAAATAATTACTACCTATTCTTCTCTGTGACAAGTGATTTTGCTGGTGAAAATTTTGCCTCAAGCTAAGCCTCTGAAAATCGTTTATCCCGGCGTTTTGTCACTAGGGAAGGAAGGTTTTATGATAAAGGCATATATTGGAATTAAAATGGAGTTATCGAATAACACGGTTCATATTTGACCTAAATCGGATCATTCTAACTTTGATAAATAAAGCATTCAATGCAATATTAAGGTAATGGATTTCTTTTTACTACTTCTTATGCGGCTTTTTGACATTAACTGAAAGTTTACGAAAACTTCAGCAAAGATAGACTAAAATCTTAGTGAGCCATTTTACATAAAATGAGTATTTCGACAGAGCTATCACTTACCACACGGCCGCCTCAACATGCTGTTGGTACCGCCTTTAACAAAAGCCATGTAGCACGCGTGTGCAAATGATGTAAACATAGCAAAAAAGGCAACTGTGGGATATTACTATAGTCTTCTCAAGTAATGAGAAGGAATCAGCAAAAATGGATGTGGTGTTAAGTGAGAACAAAACCGTGTTATTTGTTTCGACGAACTATTGTTTTAGAAAGCTGAGTGAACGTTGACAACAACAACTTTGGAAAGGTGTGGGGCAAAAAAAAACTTTGAGATGTTATTACAGTCTTCTTAAGCATTGAAGAGGAATCAGCAAAAATGGATGTGGCTTTCAGCGAGGTTGTCCTCGCTGGATGAAAGTTGACAACAATAATTTTGGAAAGGTTTGTGGCTAAAAAAAACGGTGAAATGTTACTACAGTCTCCTCAAGCATTGAGAAGGAATCAGAAAAAAGGATCTGACGTTAAACCAGAACAAAACCCCTGTGAATTCCTGTACCTTGACTCCGCAGTAAGTAAAAGTTATAATATCAAAATACATATTAAGAGAAGAGTATTGCAGGCGAATGCTACTATTGGTGAAGCAAGCGGTTTAATGACAAAGCCCTTTCTTGATAAACAAAACTCCAACATTGGTTTTACATGTCTTGCCATGTGGCGCAGAATCAGCAGTTATGACACAAGCGCCTGAATCAGTGATGGTGGTCTTGTAAAGAAAAATGCTCCGAAAACTGTGTGGACTAATTGTAGTCAAGGCGGAGTTCCACCATCATATGAACTGTATGGCATATATATCGACATCGACGTGGTCAAGCGCATCAAAATACAGCGGTTGCGTTGTCTGGTTCTTATTATCCGAATAGACCTAAATGCTCCAGGATAAAAAGTTTTCGACAACAAACTAGATAGGCTATGCAGAAGAGGGCGAACGATCCTCCGTTGGAAGAACACTGTCAAAACGCTTAAGACTATTTTCTACGGGCATAATACAATAAGTATGAAAGGCTATTCTTGTCGCTATCTAAGTGAGTAAATAAGTAAGTTCGTACAAAAAGTCGGATAAGAAAAAAGAATTTGTATTAATTCTCATGAGAGTTTGAAAAATTTTTCCTTTTCGGTATATCGAAACATACTTCCTTTTGAACTCACAAAAATAGTTTCATAATGGAAATGCAATTTAAATTTGGACTGACGTAAACAGTATTTAATTTTAGCGGGACAGCTGGAAAATATTTTTAAATATTCCAGCTTTTAGAGCTGGAAAATATTTCCTAAAGTTAATGTTAATTTTGATCTGTAGCTCCTATCAGGTATCGAAACTGCGACCTACGAATTATGAATTTGCGTTTCTTCCAATGAATCACTCCCTAAGTAGCAAATCGTACGATAAGCCAGCTACGCCCAACAAATTCACGTATATTAGCTGTTGGATAAACGCACTCTGTATAAAAAAAAACTTATTTTTAAGCGCCTTTTTGGTTTTCGCGTACAGAAAAAAATATTCTTATCTTACGTGGCTTATATTCTTCCCTTACGTCTGTATGCTTCGCGACATACCCAGCTTAAAGGTAGGCAGTGCGAGCTCAGTCAGCAGCCAGTCATGCAAGCATGTGCGCCTTTAGGGTTTTTACTTTTTGTCCATTTATTTCTCTTTTCCTGCTGCTTCCCTCGAATTCAACGTGATTTGTTTTTCTGCCTGGAATAAAAGTTTTAGGTTTTCGTAACTTTTTTTTATTCAGTTTTGTATGAAATTGTTGTGGTTAACGCAGAAATCACACTTTGGTCTATAATGCGGTTTCATGGATAAGCAGGCCGGATCTGTAGAATTGCATTAAGGATGAGGAGAAAATATGGTAAAAATACATAACATAAGTTCATTTAGTCGTGAATTTTTATTGGTGCTTTTATTTTTTCAAGTTTTATGAAATAATTATTTTTGTTGCAATAACTTTAAGGAAATTTAATGTGAATTTTATAGAATGGCATTCGGTCATGATTAAAATTTCAGCTTTACTTTGATGAATTGGATACTAAAATTTACAAGAAAAAATTGAATTTAAAGAGTTTGCAACTTATTTGAAAACTTATTACGAATTTCTTTCTACCATACAGATTCCTCTTAAACTAACAAATGTTCATACAAAGTATAAAGGTTACTTAACAGATTAACAGATTGCTCTTAACAGATGAAGTGAACTTGTACATAACGGATGCACTCTCTACACGATGATTGTTCATTAAGCTGGTTACATGCTTTAGAGAATTAATTTCTCAAATATAGAATTTGTGGTAGAAGCCCATCTTCCCTACTTCTTCTACAACATGTTGTTTACAGCAGCCACCTTACACCTTTTTTTGACTCAGAAACACATCCTGCATCAATTGTACTACTTTGCATTTGAATGTATTATATAGGAACTATCAACAACAATGCATTTTTTCAGTATTTCAAATATCAATCAATTTATAAATTTCACAGATTTGGTAAATTTAAAAAAACTTTCATAAATTTTATGAATATAAAAATTCATTTGCTTCATAGATGCCTAAAAAATTAAAAATTTCACAAATGACACAAATTTCAATTATTTCATAAATTTAAAAAATTTCATAAATTTTATCTATTTCATAGATAGATGTTAAAAAAATTGAAAATTTCATAAATTCCACAAAATTTCACAAATTTTATAAATTTTAAAAATTTCATAATTTTTATACATTTTATAAATATTATAAATTTTATAAATTTAATAAATTTCATGAATTTTATAAATTTCATACATTTTATGAATTTTGTAAATTTCATACATTTTATGAATTTTATAAATTTCATAAATTTTATAAATTTTATCTGTTTATAAATGCCAGAAAATATAAAAATTTCATAAATTCCACAAGTTTCATAAATAAATTTTATAAATTTCATTAATTTTATACATTTCATAAATTTCATAATGTTATGAATTTCATAAATTTCATACATTTTATAAATTTCAAAAATTTTATAAATTTAATCTGTTTCATCTCATTTCAATTCCACAAATTTCATAAATAAATTTTATAAATTTCATAAATTTTATAAATATTACGAATTTCATAAATTTCATACATTTCATAAATTTTATAAATTTCATAAATGAATTTTATAAATTTCATAAATAAATTTTATAAATTTCATAAATCAATTTTATAAATTTCACAAATTTTATAAAATTTCTTTTGTTGCATAGATGTTTAAAAAAATTACAGATTTCATAAATTCCACAAATTTCATAAATAAATTCAATAAATTTTATCTGTTTCATAAATATCAGAAAAGTTATAAATTTCATAAATGCCACAAATTTTATACACTTCACAAATTTCATAAATAAATTTTATAAATCTCTTAAATTTTATATATTTTATCTGTTTCATATGTGTCAGAAAAATTTATAATTAACAATTAAAAATTTCAAAAATTCCACAAATTTCATAAATAAATTTTATAAATTTCATAAATTTTATCAATTTAAACTTTCTTAAATTTTTAGTATAAATTTCATGCTCTTCTCAAGTTTCACAAATTTAATTAATCTTATTCATAAAGTTGATAAATATAAAATGTCAAAAACTTCTAAAACAAATATTGCTTTGAAACATTGTCATTAAAGCTCATTCCGTTTATAATGTAATTACAAATATTAAATTTATCTCATATAAACAATCATGTATACAAAAAAAAACCTTTGCAACGAGTTAATATATTTGTTTGTAATCACCTGAAAGCCATTCGTAGAGAATTAAATATAACCTTTCAGTAAACTGTACGCTTTTTTCATATTGCAGATAGTCTCATTATTTGCATCGTTATTGTTATAGTTTCGTTATGCTCAGTAACTATGAATAATTACGAATCGGTGATAAACTTCAACTTCTGCCGTAAACCAAACAAAAATAAAACAACAAACCCACATTAAACCCCCTCCTTTAAAAACCAGAGCAACCGAGTAACCGACCATATGTTGAACATCGTTGTCGAACATTCCACATGGTGGTCACATGAACCAAACAAACCCGAACTCCAAAATGAGACTCATATCTATTCATCCGTCCATCCATCCATTTGTACTCATGTTCAGAATCACCATGCGATCGATAGCCATGGCAACCATGTGTGCTGAGGTTTAGGTTAATTTTTTCATCTCTTTTTTTTATATAACATGCATTTTTTCGTGAAAAGTTGCTGACCTTCACAGTGTGGCCCAGTAAATATAGCAACAAAAACAAAGTCATGATGAACACAAAAAAAACACAGCAAAGAACTTTTTCAATATTGACTAATTGCAGGGTTGCCCGTGGTGAAGAAAAAAGGGAGTGTTGAAAAATTAGTAACTGATCTTATACAAATCTAATTTATAAAATGTATTACACTTTTGAAAATTACAACATAATGAGAATTGTAAACGTTATGAAATTTGTCAATTTTGAGATATACGACATTTACAAGATTTGCAGAATGTACAAAATTTATGAAATTTACAAAATTTATGAAATTTACAAAATTTATGAAATTTACAAAATTTATGAAATTTACAAAATTTATGAAATTTATGAAATTTATAAAATTTATAAAATTTATAAAATTTGTGAAATTTGGTACAGTTTATTGAAATTTATGAATATTATGACATTTAAGAAGTTTATAACATTTTTGCAATTTATGAACTTTATGAAATTTATGAAATTTATGAAATCTATGAAATCTATGAAATTTATGAAATTTATGAAATTTGTGAAATTTATGAAATTTATGATATTTATGAAATTTATGATATTTAAAAATTTGTGAAATTTGCAAAATTTTATGATATTTATGAAATTTAGCAAATTAATGAAATTTACGAAAATTACAAAATTTATGAATTTTATGAAATTTATGAAGTTTGTGAAATTTATGAAATTTATGATATTTATGAAATTTATGATATTTAAAAAATTGTGAAATTTATGAAATTTTTAAATTTTATGATATTTATGAAATTTATCAAATTAATGAAATTTATGAAAATTACAAAATTTATGAATTTTATGAAATTTATGAAGTTTATAACATTTTTGGAATTTATGCACTTTATGAAATTTATGATATTTGTGAAATTTATGAATATTATGAAATTTATGAAATTTATAAAGGTTATAACAGGTTTGGAAATTATGCACATCATAAAATTTATGATATTTATGAAATTTATGAATATTATAAAATTTATGAATATTATATAATTTATTGTGGAATTTATTTATTTATTTCATAAATTTCACTAATTTCATAAACTTCATAAATTGCATAAATTTCATAAATTTTATAAATCTCATAAAATTCATAAATATCATAAAGTGCATAATTTCCAAAAATGTTATAAACTTCACAAATTTCATACAATTCATAAATTTCATAATATTCATAAATTTCATATATGTATATCATAAATTTCATAAAGTGCTTAAATTCTAAAAATGTTATAAACTTCATAAATTTCATAAAATTCATAAATTTCATAATATTCATAAATTTCATAAATATCGCAAATTTCATAAAGAGCATAAATTCCAAAAATGTTATAAACTTCATCAATTTCACAAATTTATAAATATTATAAATTTCATAAATATCATAAATAAATAAATTTTATGAAGTTTATAACATTTTCGAATTTAATGAAATTTATGAAATTTATGCAATATATGAAGGTAATGAAATTTATAAAATTTATAACGTTTATGAAATTTATGATATTTATAAACTTTATTAAATATATGAAATTTATAAAATGTATAAAATTTATGAAATTTCTCAAATTTATAAAATTGATTAAATTTATGAAATTTGTAAAGTTTCTCAGAAACTTATAAAACAAATTAGAAGGAACATTTTAGAAGTTCCTCAATATTTACATATGAACTTACGTTAAGAGTTGTTGGCAACTCTATTTGAAAGCTTCTGCTCCTATGACTGTCTATGGATTACACAGGTAGTAGTAATTCTCGGTTGTTGTTCTGATTATTATTAGTTTGTTGCTGCACCTGTTTGACAACATTATGATGATGAGTTTCTTTACGGATAAAGCAGCCAGTGGTAACGATGATGATGACGTCGTTGTACCCCATCGTCATTATCCTCTTAGCCATTCTTTGAAATTGTTGTAGTAGCATTCTCGCATTCAGTTGCACAAACCGAGACCTCTGATGCGGCTGTTGTTTGCAACAACGCTATGCAATTGATGAGCTATAGCAGCAATAACAACCAAAGTAGTTGCAAGAGCCGTCGGAATTGCTGGCCGTAATTGAACAGCAACAATTTTAGACGGTGGATTGAAGTGTAACGGGGTGAAATCTGTATGATATCAGTTAGTGGCTCATTCATTCACGGAATGTTTTGATTTGTTTCGTGAGATTATTATTGGGGGGAATTTTGTTCAAAGTTCTCAGTTTGATCAGCACCATCCTCATCACAATTGCAACAGCAGCAAAATCAACTGTGTGAAAAAGGGAAATGACTAATTTCGTTAGATTTGTACAGTTTCTTTTTTGTTGTCGATTCATTTCATCGTTAAACCAATATGTTCTTCATCTGGATCGAATTCTATATACAGTGTATGGAATTATGTAAACAATTGTAGCTGCTCCCAAAAGTGAAAACCGTGCTGGGTTCTGTGATTAATGGTTTTCCTTTGCTAAAGGAGGGAAAATTCATGAGGAATACAGATAAAGTAATATTAATGAAAATTTAATTGTAGAAGTTTTAAGTAGACATTTTTTTTTGGTTTCATGATGCAGAAGGCAGCAGTCGATGGTGTTAAGAAATTGATAAAGTTGGTGTAGCTGTAACCCATTTTTATGTTCCACTAGTATGTAATAGATTTTTAAAGAATTACATCCGTTCTGCAATGAAAATGTTATTATGGGAGTTGATTATTTTTTAATGTGTTTGCATTACTTGATTTAGGTTCAAACAGCAGCAGAAGCATAGTCAAAGTTTTGCGTGACATCACCTCGAAGGACCATGTTTATGAAACTGATTCATATGTAGAATATCAAAACTGAAAACAAGCCAACACAGTTCTTATTATAAAGTACATCAAACTTTTGTCTAACCATTTTTCGAAATACATTTTACCAACAAAAAGTGTCGGAAATTGATAACTTAAAAACCTGGATGGCCAAAATTATTCTTGTCACTAAGTTGGCTCAACTGTATTCTGTACTGTCGCAGGGTTCCAAATGGTAAATCGACTTTATCAAAAGTACAAGCACTCAATTGTGCTCTTCTGTTATCTTTAATTATATAATATAATATACTATATTATATTATTATACTATATATATATATATATTATTATTATACTATATATATATTATATTATGTTATATATTATTTTATATACATTTATTTTATATATTTTAAATTTTTTTTTTAATAGGCATAAACTCATAAACGATTATTTACGAGGGCGGTGCCAAAACCGATCTGACGTATAGATTGTGCCAGTAATTTGAAAATAATTATTTTCACGAAAAGTGGCAACCTTATGAAACATATGTTTTAATTTTAAGGCGCCACGTTGTTTAGTGTTTTTTTTTTTTTGGCCATCAAAAGTAGACGATCTTAATAAAAATTTGTCCATTTGAAAGGTCACAGACCAATCAATATTAAGTTTCTACTCCGGGGGAATCTGCTCCTTCGTTTACAACTGTAAAATATTGTGCAGCAGAGTTTAAACAAGGCCGTACGAGCTGCCAAGACGAACAGCCTAGTGCAGCGAACACCGTAGTGAGGTGTCCACGCCAGACACGGTTAAGAAAATCCACAAAATTTGAAATGGATGATCATCGACTGAAGGTGGGTAAGCTAACTGAAATGATAGGCATTTCAAAAAGTGCTATACATCGTATATTGACAAAAGATTTGAAGATGAGAAAGCTGTCGCAAGGTGGATGCCACGCTTGCTTTTAATAGAGCAAAAACAGCGTCCTAAAGATATTTTAGTAGAGTGCCGAATTTTCGAGTTTTGGATTTATAACCACGGATGAGACATGGATCCACTGAGATAAAGGAACAGTGAAAGCAGTGGACTGAGATGGAAGAATCACATCGAGAGAAGGCGGAGACGGTTCCATCTGCAGCAAGTTCATGGCGTCTGTTTTTTGCGATGCGTATAGGATTACTTTTACTGATAATTCTCAGTAAGGAAAACCCATCAATGACGAATATTATCCTAATTTATTTGCATCGTTTAGGTGATAAAATTGTGAAAAAACAAGCCGCATTTTGGCGAAAAGAAAAGTGTTGTTTTATCAAGACTATGCTTCAGTTCACACATCCACTATTGCGATGGCCAAAATTAATTAATTAAAGTTCGAATTACTTCATCACGCACCTTGTTTGTCAAATTTAGCTACCTTCCACTATTTTCTATTTCCAAATTTGAATAAATGCCTCGGTGATAAAAGATTTTCCAACAATGAAAAGGCGGAGTCTGCGGTTGATGGCTATTTTAAGGAGTTTGACAATTCTTACTATTCGCTACTTACTTACTAAAGCTAAAAGGAGATTATGTTGAAAAATATAGAATATTTTTCCCAACTTTTTTGTATCTTCTTTGTTAGGTCGGCTGGTTTTGGGACCGCCATCGTAAACAATCATTTTTGAATTTCTTGCTGATGTAACACATCATAACAACAATGCATTTTAAATAATTATTGAGTTCATCAATCCGCATAATCAATGCAAAGACCATCATCCGAAACTCTTTGTGTTATCTCTGCATCTCGAAGAAAATAAAATTGAAAACAATTGAATGTATTTAATGTTTATAATTTTCAAATGATTTACAAATCACACTGACTCCAATCACTCTGCTGACTCAAAAAAACCTGGCAAGGTCGTTTGAACCAAAAAAAAAAAGTTTTACTATTTTTGAAGTTTTATTATTTCCACTGCGATTGAATGTAAATTTATATACATATATATATAAATTTACATTCACATGTATATATATATATATATATGTCTGCTGAAGTGAAGTTCACTAAACCTAACGTTTAACGTTTTCAACCGGTCTCAAGTTGGCTGAGAATTATACGTTAACGAACTACTGGCTTTATTTTATAAAAATATATAAAAATTGTTGTTTATAAAATTTCATATATTGCAAAAAAAAAATAAATAATAAATAATCTGCGCTTTTTGTTCTTTTTGCAAAGCTTGTTATGATTGGTTTCGGCTTTCGTGATTGCATGAGTCATCTTTTAATGGTTTACGGTCACTTGTTGAGCTACTGTTTCTTATCTTTGGGCTTTAGTTTGGCGACATCGTGCTACTCGCGCCGTCTTATTGTTTGTGTGCCACAAGTTATGAATTTATAGCATTTTATTTAAATAACTTTCGGCGTCATTATGCGAATGGAGCCTATTAAAAGTTATCAACATCACTGCTACTAATTAGGGTTTTTTGCAGAAAATTATTATAATTGAAGGCAAAAGAATTTATCCAGAAGATGGACAAGAAAGTACGATTAAGTGGAAAATTTTTAAACTGTTATTATAATATAATTATAATAATTATAAATACATAATTTTCAACACTAGGATGCAGTTAAAGCAATTGTTAAATCATACCATCAGACGGAGATTGAGCAAAGTCCGTCTGAAAACGCTAAATTCCTATCTTTGAGCTTTCCCGAGAATGAACGAAAGTGTTACAAAGCTGAGCCAGAAATATTGACTTAGAAAGCGCAATATTTCTCCCAGAAATTTTTCACCAATTATGAAAAGAAGTAAAAGGAAGAAAAAACACCAGATTTAGAATTTTTAATTGAATTCTTTTTTTCTTGTATTTTCTGAACTTGAACAATTAGAAATCTGTTAGAACGGCCAATTACTTTGATAATACTCAGATAAAGAGTGAGGACAAAATACAATGTAAGTAGAAAATATCCTGGAGAAAGCATAGGTGACATCAGGAAGACATACTTCAAACAAGCAAGCAGCACCAACACAAGGATAGCATGTTGTACAGGGTGGGCCATAAGGGTGTTGGCCGTTTAAATCTTCAATTTCTCGGTAACGCGCGGCGCGGGGTGGCGGGGGGATATGTTGTTCACTGCGCCGCTTCCTGGAAATTTAGTCGCCATGGAGCCGTACACGGGAGTGCAGCGTGCATTTTGTGTCTGAGCGTATTACGAAAACATGCCGTTTGTATCGGCATGAACACGGTTTACACGATTTAAGTGAAGTTCCAAGCGCCAATGTGATACGAAAATGGATCAGAATGTTCGAAACAACCGGCTCAACAGTACCAATTACGGTTCGTGGTCGCCCAGTTTCTGCAAGATCAGCCGACATTGTGGAGCGTGTTCGTGTTTCAGTTCAGCGAAATCCGCAACAGTCAACACGTCAATTATTGCAACATGCTAGCAGACTTTTTGGTGCCAGCTTTGCAAG
>JAHXMU010000632.1:365435-388461 GCA_019455685.1 Philornis downsi
TGAAAAATTAGACAAAACTTGTAAAATATTATGTATGTTATGATAACTAAATGCTGAAAAGTTGATGGTTTTAGGTTCGTGCCTAAATAGATATTTATTACTTTTCGGTAAGATTACCATAAACGACATAATATTCGATTTGAAAATATATGTGGGCAAATGAGATTTTAATGATCTTAAGCTATTGAACTACGGCAGGTGTGAGAAGAGATTAATTTTATGTTACCTTTTCACATATTTATCATACATATGAGAAGGCTTTAATACTGCAACTCGCCAAGAGAGACTTCCCTGCTAGTGTTGAACCTACTACAGAAAACAAAAAAAAAAATAACTAGAAATTCTAGTGGCTTCAATCTTCTGCGATCAGTCACACTAAAGTTCCAGAAAGAGACTAGAGAGTAACTGGTCCTAACAGCTATGCTTTAGTGCTCTTTTGGGCGGACATTTCTTGCTGGAGCATTTTATTACATTCCCGCAACTTGAGCAACTCAACGCACTTACTGTATTTTGGTACGCTTAACAACATCATTGGCACTGTATAACGCATATAAAGCTCACAGCTAGGGAAGGTTTTTGGGGTATATCATCCTATAATGGACCTCACATATGATTATACATTTCAAAATTTTAAAATTTTTACAAACATCTTTTCCATTATATGCTCTCTGTAACTAAGTTCCACACATTAATAGTTATATTTGCCTTAAATCGGAACTTCAACAGAAGAGCAACGAACTCACAGACTAATATCAATGACATCCATAAGGGGGATGTGAAGACCTTAATAGAGTTTAATTACAAATTGACTCGTCCATGATATTTCTCATTCATTAGCAATAAGAGAGAATAGGCTAATATCTATTACAAATACGTTTTTTGTGATCAATACCATGGTTTAACCAGCGTTTTATAACTATGATTAATTTAACAAATATTTTTACAAATTGGTGGATTTTGAAATTTTCTTCTACTTTACATGAAAATGGACTAAGAAGTGATAAATAAAAATTATAGCAAATATGGGAGAAACTTTGCAGTTTTAGAGAGAATCTGCAATTTATGACTATTATTTTATTTATTAACTATTTAATACAAAAACTAGATGGATTAGGAAATTTCAAAATTTTTAAAATGTGTTTTCAATTATATCTTATACAGTTCGTAGCCTAATTCGAACTTCATGGGAAACTAAAAGTTGTTTCATTTCGAAGTAATTTTCAGCTTTTCGTTTTTAAAGAAGCAAAATAATGAATTCTGTAACAAGCATGATTGTTCAAAATATTGAAAATATTTGTTTTGAGAGAAAGTTGAAGTTGAAGGGAAATACAGGGTGTCCGTCGGGAAGGTATACTACTTTGTTTGTTTTGCAATTTTTGATTAAATGAAAGAGAATGGATCTTATATTGATAAATGTTTTATTTAATGTCGGCAATTATGTACGGAATATAATATCAGATAAATGTTCAACTCATTTAGCCCCACAAATGCAAACCCTTTTGAGCACATTTTTCATTACACTCTCACACATTTCACGCGGTATTTCATTAATTTCAACACGAATCAAGTGTTTCTGGTTTGTTTGCATAAATCTTGCTTTTCAGATATCCCCACAAAAACAAGTCCGGAGCTATCAAATCAGGCGATCGTGCAGGCCAATTAACATCACCATTTCTTGAAATAACTTATTGTGGGAAGAGGTCTCGCAGTAATTCCATTGTGATCCTGGCTGTATGCGATGTGGCACCGTCTTGTTGATACCACATTTTAATCAAGCCCAAAGCATGCAGTTGTGGCGTTAAAAAATTTTCAATCATGTCACGATACCGCTCCGCATTGACAGTTGCCGTTACGCCGTTTTCAGTTTCAAAGAAGTAAAGTCCAATGATTCCTCCTGACGCACACCAGACGATCACTTTTAATGGATGCAAAGGTGACTGATGAATAATTTGAGGGTTTTCCATTGCCCAGAAACGACTATTCTGTTTATTCACATATCCATTCAAATGAAAATGTGCCTCGTGACTCATTATAACTTTGTCATGAAAATCGAGGTTGTCATGGGCGAGCTGTAACATTCTATTGGCATATATACGGCTGCGTAAATGGCCTTGTGAAAGAAGCTCTTGTGTCAACTGAATCTTAAATAGAAACAAATTCAAATCCTTGTGGAAAATTGCGGCCAAAGTTATTCTTTGAAGCCAAGCTCATGAGCACGGCGTCAAATTGAGGTTAATGGATTGTTATGAACACTTTCTTGAGCAGCAGTAATGTTTTGAGCCGATCTTGCAGTACGTTGTGGTCCATGCTTGGCCTCTGTCAGCTACAGACCCTCTTTCTTCGAAATCATTCACTACACGATAAATAGTGCGTCTCGTTGGCACGTTGTTTCTCCCAAAATTTTCACGTAACTTTCTCATCGTCACAGTAATCGACGATTGATTTTGATTAAATGTTTTGACGATTAAAATACGTTGGCTTATCGAATATTTTTCCATAATAAATTTGCCACGTCTCTACTTCACGACAGCCAAATATGAACTGTCAAGACTAATGTTTACCAAAAGGGCGGCAAAACAAAGTAGTACACCTTCCCGACAGACAGCCTGTATAAAGACTTGAATTGTTTCGTCGTAGATATTTCCCGTATTTTCGAAAAAACTAAATGTTTCTAATATTTAATGTAATCGCTTATGGTACGCCTAAAAGCACGCTATGTTGTCATCAGGATATTACCATTGGTTTCTGAATTTCATTTTTTTTTTTTTTTTGAAATTGTTTTATTCAGACCTTTTTTTTAACAATTTAGGAGTTAGTTAAACAAATTAACAAAGTAAGAAAATCTTAAGGTTATAGCGTATTGTCCTAATTAAAGACAAAAATATTTACAGTTTCATGCCTTATCTAGAAGTTTTACCACAATACATTTTAACATAATCGACCTTGCTCTCGAATCTTTCACGATTGGTTTCTTACAGCTAATAAAAATAAAAGAAAAACTGCTTGAATCTACCAGCCGAATAATTTATATTTTGGAACCGATGACACATTGAAATCTCTCTATGCGCAAACTGCTTCCTATGTGTTTGTTAAATTGCTATAATTGCGCATAAAAACATGCTTAGCGTTTTATACTATCAGTAATTATGCTTCTTATTGATTAAAAATGCTGAATAGTAAACATTTGTATAAAATTCCATAAAACTGCATAGTCTTCTGTTTCCACTTCTTTATTTTTAAGCATAAATCTAGCCGATGTATGGTAAAATTGCTTTAATAATGCTGTTTTTAGTTGGACTCAAATTGCACTATGAAACTAACCACAAACTACCAAATAGCATTGTCGTTCTTTTTTAAATCTACTACCTATTTTCATGCATTCATTATGTTGAATTACATACATCATTATCGACATTTACAACTCAATCAGTGGAATTCTTAAGAAGTCTCGCTCATAAACCATATTTTTACTGATGCTTAGTAATCGTTCTCTTCTTTATTATTATTAGTATTCCCTGAGAAATATTCAATTTTCTTTGTGGGGATTATGTTGAGATAGCTCTGCTCCTTTTTGTTTTTGTATTACAAATTCGTTATGGGGAACAATTTACACACAATTGAATTCAAGAAAAATTCTCACGTACGCACAATTTCCAGTTCAATAATTTTTTTTTTCTTTTTTTTGTTATTCTGGTACATATAACTTATTTACGTTCAGGGTCCATCACTCCAAGCCATAAGATAACATTTACAAAACAATCAAGGTTTGAATATGATTGTGTTAACTTTGCTTTCCTTTATAATCGGATGAGTTACAAAAAAAACGACATAAAATATTTAGTTCACATAAATCATAATTTAACGAAATCAATAAAAGAAATGACTGACATCAACCAATCATATTTGATATAGCCAATAGGGTGCACTGAAAACGTGTATTTTGGAATTGATCCATGCTTTGCGAGGATGCTTTTTACTCCGTTAGTTGAACAAACATTTTTTCGGTGATCAAAATATGGGGAAAAAGCAACGCTCTGTAACAGGTTTATGACGAAAAATATTTTTAAATTTTAATTTTTATCTCTGATGTGCCTCACGTACAAAAGAATTTCAAGTGCTCCGTCACACTAGGTTTTGACAGTGTTTCATAATCCTGGTCCTTTCCACAGAGTTTTCTCATATACATATATATCTCATACAACTCATGATTCATTCGAAGGTGGTACTCTCCATTAACGATAATGGGTCCATGTATTTTACCGAGTATTTTCCTCCCGAGAACTAATGGATCTGCTGGTGTCATAATGTAGGATTTTGCGCTATACAGCAAGATAGGTGGAACTATTGCTTAGCATAGTTGGATTTTCGTATATGAAGAGAGGCTTTTTTCATAAAATCTGTTGCTTAGCCCATAGAAGCATTTCTTTGCAAGCAATATCTTTTTCTCATTTCAAGGCTTGCATCACGATTCTTTGAACGGAGGTAGATGACATTATCCACCCTTCAAAAACGCAGCGTGCCAAACTCTTGATTCTTTGCTCATCAAAGCAAATGTTCTTTATTGAATCTTTTCTCTGAAATTCACAATAAGTATTCAAATCTTAATCCTATCTTAAACTTAAGTATCCTGCCATTGCCGGATCTTATTTTTGGCGACCCGAACTTTGTATTACCGGACCAAGTCTAACGTGTCCTTTCTTCTTAGCCGGATGTAGCCGAAGAAATGTTGAAGGTTTTGAGCGAGTGGGTTTGAGTGGGAGAACAAATTCGATATATATTACCTGCTTAATTTTTTTATTTCCTGGGAAATATAAGGAAAGTTTAAACTCTTGTGTATGTTATCATTCCTAATGTACCGTGGGGTACCACAAATTTCTCGCAATATTCTTGATTGTCTTCTCTGCAGCTTATTCAAATTAGAAGCCGGTGCCATTCCCCACAACTGGATGCCATATGTCCATATTGGCTTTAATATGGTTTTGTAGATGGTGATTTTATTTTCCAAACTGAGGAGTGGACTGGGAGCCAACAGGCTAGTGGAGTTGAGTCATTTTTAATTTTATTTGAGTAATTTTTGAGTCAATGTGATTTTTCCAGGTGAGACGTCGATCAAGGTAAATACCCAAATATTTAACATTGTTCTGAACGGGTATGGTACTACCCTGAATAGTGAGGGTTGGGCAACTGTTCTGTCTAAGAAATAGAATGTAACCTGTACACTCTTAGAGGCATTTACTTTTACCTTGCACATTTCGAGCCAAGATTCTAGTGTATGTATATGAGACTGCAGTTCTCTTGAATCCATTAATGAACAAGTGCTAGTGCCCTATGAATGTAGTGTCATCAACGAAAGTTGAAGTTTGAATTAGGGAATTAACAGGCATGTCAGAGGTGTAGATGGCATATAGTATAGGGCCTACACTCCCATGGAGAACTCCTGCTGAAACATTTTTTTTGAGTTGAAACACAGTTCATCGATTTTACTACAAAAGATCGATCCTTCAGATAGCTCTCCAGCAGCTTGTGGGTGCTTGCCGGTAGAAAGAAAACTATTTTGTGAATGAGGTCTAT
Source organism: Philornis downsi (assembly GCA_019455685.1). Taxonomy (NCBI): domain Eukaryota; kingdom Metazoa; phylum Arthropoda; class Insecta; order Diptera; family Muscidae; genus Philornis; species Philornis downsi. Next base: position 371,007 of record JAHXMU010000632.1, read on the forward strand.
TAAAGGCTTGGGAGATGTCTAAAAAAAAGAGTAGAGCATTATTTCCGATCTTCGAATGTTTTTCTAATCTGCATTACTATACGTCGTACTTGTTCTATCGTTCCCTGCCTTTCGAAACCCAAACTGGTGCATGGCTATTACATGGTTTGCTTGAATATGGAAGTGCGCAATTTGAAGAATGAGCTTTTTAAGCAGTTTATATAGAATACAGAGTAATCTTATGGATCGACAGGATGAAGTTCTTGACAGTTCCCTTCCAGGTTTTGGCGATCATTATTATCTCAGACAGTTTCCAGAATCGAGGAAAGTATCCAATGCGGAGTTTAACATTAAATATAAATAGAACTAATTTCAGAATATTGGGGCGGGAGTTCTGAGATCATTTTTGGTGTTATTTTATCGTATCCAGGATACGAGAGAACATTTTTCTTTAATAAAAGATAAACTTATTTTCATGGGATTTGTGACCATTGGACTAATGATCCTTGGATTCATACGAGATATTATATTGTTAGGAGTAAATACTGCTTCCAGATGATCAGCAAATTCTTTCACTTTATCATAGCTACTTCTTCCTGCCCATTTTCCACCATCAAAACAAATAACTTGGTTTTGTCCTCGGTTACCGTCCGATGATGACTCCTACGCAAGGTGTGAGAAGACTGTAGCAACACATGGCTTTTGTTAAAGCTAGTAACAGTTGTGTATACTGCTATTTTCGGCATAATCACCTGCAGAAGTATGTCGCAGAGATCGTACCATAAGCTGTTACGCTGTCTTATGTCAAATATCGTTTGATATAAAATGATGAACATTTTTTACTTTGTGTCAGCCAGTGCCACCCCACAAAGACGTTTAAACTTAAACTTCATTCATAAAATTTTCGTAGTATTGAATTGGCAACGGCAGTCTCATTATCGAAGAAAATTTGATATGTGTTGATCTGCCTATCTGGGGTCTTCTCCAGGTTTTTCCGATCTTTTTGAACACTGGATATAATATTGAGGACCTGATTCATGCTTAATTCAGCATGCACTAATCTCTTTTTGGCTCAGTGACGGACAATTTATTCCGTCGTCGATAATTGGTATGATTTATTCATATAAATTGTATTTATATTAATATGTTTTTTTATGAATAATTGTTAATAAATGTATTCACTTGGGCCGTCATCCGGAACTAACTATAATTGCAATACACTCTGCTGCGACTAGTTTTCCATTGTTCTTCGTAACATAATTTTGACAGAATTTTGCTGCCCATGAAACCAATCGGTTTTCTAATATTATGATCAAGACATAACCAAGTTCCCTTGACGAACTTGTTTGACGTCACACAAAACCAGCTCATCTGAATCCTTTGTCGGACGTGTTGCTATGTAGATTTAATATTCCGACTATTGGACTAAGAGCATCTTCCTTGTTATTATGTCTTTCAAATCTCCCAGAATAATTTTAATGTCGTGATCAGAGCAGCGGCCGTAAATACCTTCTAGGTATTTATGAAATGTAGCTTTGGTCTCATCGTTATTGTCACCAAATAAAATAAATAACCATCTCTTTAGTTTGAAAACATGGTGTTTAATCTCTAACCCGCTATAAATCCACATCCAAATTCATGCCTTTCCCCGTATCAGGCGGTCAATGTTTCCCCATATCGTTGCCGCAGTTTTTGCATCGTGTACATCCATGGCATTTTCTTCGCATGCCCTTAATTTGGCGGGGACATTTACCAATCGTATAAAGGCACTTCTCTGTACAGTTCAGACATTCCATTCTGGTCCTAATAACGTCCAACGATCATTAGAGTCAAAATTCAATAACAGAGGTTATCTACTTACCCAAAATGCATCAGCGTTAGCATATTGTTCACGTTACTTAAACTATTCACCTTCTCACTCTATGAATTCTACGATGGATTGTGGTTATTCCCAAGTGAGTAATAGTCCGAGAGTACAAATTATAACTTTCCCAGTCAATATCAGGATTGTAGTTCTTGTTAAAACGCCAAAATCAGTGGCGGCATAACATAAAGAACAACAAACATATGGCTAAAGATTTCATTCAAATATTTCTCTAAAAGAATGAGGAAATTTTTCTTTTTCGAATCTACGAAGATTGGTCATAGGGGAACAGCTAATAGCATGTAACTCCCCATCAATGCCACCAAATACACAGTAAAACCTTTCTGACCATCAATCCTGGCTTGACCATTTTTCCTGACGTCGTAAGTGATCCAGTTTTCATCACCCGTCACCATCCATTCCAAAAACGGATCAATTTTTTTGCGATTCAGCAACGATTAGCTGATGGAAATTTAATCCACTCGTGTGGCGCCCACACATCAAATTTCTTTTTGTATCCGGCGTTATTCAAGTAGTTCCAAATGGTTTTTTGTGCAGCGTATAGTTTCTGGGTAATCGAAATAATACTTACACGACAGTTGGATTTGTCAATTTCGATTATATTATCGACATTTTCAACAATTTACTTCAACATTTCGACAATCTAGGGTGTATCTTTGACATCAAATTTACCGGAATGGAATCGACAAAAAAAACCCAAAATTGTGCCAGATGAATTATTACAGCATCGGTATCAGTTTTTCTGAAATATGTATGGTCCGTTAATACCATACATATTTCATCTATCCGACGTCCATTTTCGCCTTTATCGAAGAAAAACTGTAAAATATAACTTATTTTCCCTTTGCTTGTGATCATCTTTGAAACACGCTCAAACAATACTCAGTCAGGCAATCACAAAACTGACTGAGTAGTTTTCTGATAATGAAAACTTACCTTTCTAACGCGATCTGACGTAGACTGATTGCATTTGCACACTTACGATTCACCGATTACTAAGGCCATCTATTGGAAAAATAATGAATTTCTTTTTCCTATGATTTATATACAATTTAAAAAACGAGGGATTTCAAATCGATTCAAATTGCAGACAAGAATTGTGGGTCTTTGGGGCCTCAGATAAGATACCAATGCTGTCATTCGAATTATCCTTTCAATACTAAGTTTTCCATCACGTGACAGTAAAGTATAAAGTACACCTGCACAAAACATCGTAGTCCGTTTTCGAAATGATTTATTATAGTATCATTAACTTTCATATAGGTATACCCAGTTTGTTTTGTCAATCCATTCACTGAAAGCTAACTTAACAATGCGAAAAATCTCTTTGGAAAAAATAATAATTGTGCACTCTTTAAGAGTCACATTTTAATTGCAGTTTTATGAACACCATATTTAGTCATGACTTAGTCATAAACCGTCAGACTTGGCCACACTAAATTAGACGCTAACTAACCTCAAGTATTTTACTAGCCAATCTGTTGACTTTGAGGTTTTCTTTACTCCAGCTTCTTCTTTTTTTTTTGGCTTTTTGTGGTTTACTTGGGGCCGGCGAATTCCGCTTGAATAATTTTATGGTAACTTTTACATGTCGCCTTTCATGTAAGAACATATCCCAACTATATGAAGTGAACACATATCCATGGTAGTGTTCCATAACTTGAAGTGTCAAATGTTTGAACTATTTGCATTTGTCTTCAGCCCAAATCCCACTGCACTGCAGGGAAAAAATGGAAAGAAAACTATCTTATTTCTCCATAGAGGAGTTAACTTCCCCGACTCTGACGTTACTTTATTCACTACAATTGCTCTTAAAGAATGAATGTCTATGCCTGTGTCTCCGCACTCGTATGACTCTGAATGTGAATCTGACTCTTTTGAATAGGTTCCCCTAAGGCGGCACGTGTTCATGTTGATTATATTGCCATTGGCATTGATCATGGAGGATGTCGTCCGCCGCCGCCCGTTGTTGGTTGTGGTTATGTGGGGAGAATACCCGTCGTCGCAGTTGGAATACAAGAATGAAAGCAAAGTCTGCCATAGGTATGAAGTATAAAAGATTTTCACTCCTTTTGTGCTATTAGACATTGCTAATTCAATATTGATTGGTGTTGATAGTTAAGCTTATTGGCAACGCCTTTGCGTTAACTTTGTTACTGGGTTGTTAGTGGTTCCATATGGAAAACCTATAAATGAGTTTGCTTCCGACTTGTGGTTAGAAAGGTTTGCCATTCTTTTATTTCACCTTTTTTTGCCGTTGATTTTGGTTAGCATTTCTTAACGCGTTCTCTCCACCATCCCCCCGCCTATGAAATATGTGTCACCTTGTAGAGGCGTCAAAATTTATTAGAGCTTTATGATTACATATTTGTATGTGGTTAAGTCGGATTAACTTTTAGCTAAATCTATGGATTAAGGCTGCAAAAGAAAAAAACATCTTTAAATCATATCAAATTATTATTGTGTCCAAGAAAGTAATTGTTGGGTAGATAAAAAGACTTAAGAAATTTTAATTTATTTGATGATTTTACATTCACTTTGTATTCGTAGCAGAAAAATAGAGCAAACTGGAGTGCACAGTGGCCTGCCTGAGACTTAAAATGGGGTTTTGATTGTTTTGAATGAAATTTCACAAAGGCTTGATTGAAGTGCTAGTAGTTTCGAGCTTCAAGAGGAAAAAAATAGCAACTTCAGACTTCGTCTGTTATGTGGTTTACAAGCCTGTTGTTTTATGTCGCAGTTAAAAGAAAAGTTAATAAGTTATGACATTTGCTTGTGAGCAAAAATATTTGTGTATCGGGTAATTGCACGCTAAAATGATACTAAAAGCATCAAAAAAAAGCCATGGAGGTCAGAAATGATTCGAAAGGTGTAGGCCAGAATTCAATATAATCCACTATAAAGTGCAGTTCAATTGGCGAAGAATTCCAATGTGTCTGCTCGCAGCATAGGGCGCATATTAAAAAATGAATTACGACTAAAGCCCTACAAAATATAAAAAGTTAACACCTATAAATCCAATTCTTCTAGCAACAGTTAAAGTGTTAAACACTTGCACGTTGGTGGCGAGCTTCAAAATTTGATTTTTTCAGCAATATGCAATTTTATATGGCTAGAACACGAAACAAAAGACAATGTGCAGTTGCTCTGCGAAAGTAAGCTCCCATATCTGTGTTGGTTTTGGGCGCGATAAGTACCATAGGACTCTCACCACTCGTTTTTATTAAACGGGGCGTGATAAGTTTCTAAACGATGCTTTGTCTCCTTGGGTACGTAAGCAATTCGATAGAAACCATTGATCGTTTCCATAAGACTCGCCAGCACCTCACAAAGCCTTTTAAACCCAATGATTTTTACAAGAAAAAGTCCTGACTTTATTTCTTCACAACAATGGTCACCATAATCCCAGTGGATGTTTCCACAAATTCATTCTGAAGGCCTTAAGCATTACTCTTTGCCAAGAGTTGATTAGAACATCGTCGGGTCATCATTGGCGCAACGTGTGAAGTCTTCTCGGACAGACTCGATGCTATTATCCGTGCTAAAGGTGACTACATAGCAATACATAATTTTCTTAAAATTTGAAATTGTTCTTACGATATGCTGATGTTTTTAAATAAAACAAAAATATTGAAATTGACATAGTCACAGTATCGCTTCCAATCAGATCTTATTGTTCAACTACTTTTCTTAAAAACCAAAGTTATTTAAAAACCTGTGCAGTGCAATTTCAGTCAAATGAATTGATATACAAATACCTTAACCCTCACGTCCTTCCGCTTCAGTGCTAAAGTACGATTGATGTTATAAAAGGCGTGGTGAGCTGCTAGACTCTTATCGGAAACTATCCTGAATTAGAGCAAAGTATAAGTGATCTCTGCCGCTGATATCTATGTACCCATATGTATGTGTTACTCTAAAGGGAACGGCAGTGCACTCCATTTTCCTTCTCAGTACTAATGTTTATTGAGCTGTAACTCATAGTGAACTTAATGGAATTGAATAAAAGATACGATTCTAGGGATTTGTGGGTTAAATTAGGCGATTTGTTTGGGAGGTACCAGTGAGAGCATCCAAGTTGTATCAACCATTATAACACAATATAATTGACAAAAATTTGAGCAACATCAGTCTACGAAGTAGTGATTACAGAGGGAAATTATATAAAGTGATTTTTTAATCGTAGTTTTTTTAAAAATCGAATAAAACATTAAAATTTGCATCATATATATGAAAATTTTTTAATTGGAATCGATAAATTGGTCTTTGCCATTTAATTTTTAAAGATAATTTCATGTAAATGTTCTTCACGGCTCCGTCTCAAAATGTCCATACGGAAGGTCCAATTTTTCGTCACTTTTTCGAGCATTTAGGCCTGTATTCCACGAATAACAGGTATCATGTTATCCGGTAAGGCTTTAATAGTGTTTGGCTTATTCACATAGACTAACGACTTGACATAACCCCACAAGAAATAATCAAGCTGATCACCAAATTCATCCCTCAACATATCCATTGTTCCACAAGCAGTGTGGCATTGCATCGTCCTGATGAAACCACATGTCAACCAAGTTCAACTCAGCCAATTGAGGCAAAAAAAAATTCCTTGTGATTGAGTAACACAGGACCAATAGCTGAGAACGGCGACTAATTGACATTTCACGATCGTCATTAACACTGGTCGCTACGGCTGCAATATTTTCGTCGGTACGCACTCTACGCATGCAAGTCGATGGTTCTACGTCCAACAAAGTAAATTTGGTGCGAAATTTGGAGATAACAGCACGGATTGTTGATTTAGCAGGCCGACTATGACGACTATAAAATGGTCGTATCAAACGATGCACATTCGTTACAGAACACCAATTTTGATAATAAATTTCAATGATTTGCAATCGTTACTCGTTTGTTAGTCACACAGTGTACTGTACACACAGTATGAAATCACAGAGTATACTGTACACTTTTCACTTTGACAGATGACGTTTGGACGCCATTATCAACCAGTGCTGCCAACCTAAAAAACTTAAATAAAAAAAATCACCCTATATTTCCAAAAATTGGTCACACAAATTCCAATTCCTCATACCAAAAACAAAAATTTAGACTACTAATGAGAAATTAATTAGAAACTACAGGGAAAATATTGAATTTCAGTAAACAGGCAAATGAATGTGGGAGCGCTAGAAGGAGTCTCACAAGGCGGATGGAATCAATTGCTCCAGCGTGAAATGTTTTCTACAACGAACTCGGTGGCGGGAACAGAAGAGAGCGACCAAAACTCCATTGGAAGGACCAGGCTTTTGAAATACTGTCGGAATTTGGTGTGAGGAATTGGAGAAGAAGCGCAAAAGAGCTAAGCATTTGGAATTATTTTCTACGTGCGGCGTCTTATCTATTACACTGCGCATGTAGAAAATAATTCCAGAAATATACATTTGCAGAAAAATAAATGCCTGCAAAAAAACTTCAACATTCAATTTATTTCTTATGCAAGTTTCAGATATTTCTATTACCATCTAGGTAGCTTTTCAATATTTTAGAGTGTTATGCTCTTAAATTTTTTTATATCACTTTCATCTGTTCTTATGCTTTCAGTTTTCACCTGGGGCAAGCGAATGAGCCGGAAGCTGGACATTTTGAAACGTGGCGACTCAAGCTCTACCCATAAGTCACACACAGATCTGAGGAGCCTCTTTCATTCGCCCACGCACAACCAAAACTCCAACAACAATAATGGCCGCAGCAATAGCAGCACCAACAATAGCTCCAACAACAAAGACAACTACCAACCAAATACATTGAAGAAGTGCAAATCGGGTCCCATAGAAACTATCAAACAGCGGGAGCAGCAAAAAAACCAAAGTGTGAAATTGCAAAATAAAACCTCCTCCGAAGCGGGAACTTCACAATCAGCTTCAAACACACCCACGCATGTGTCGTCCCAAGCTCGTCCTCAAAAGGCGTTGAAGAATTTCTTCCACCGCATTGGATCGACGGGTATGTTGAATCACAAATCCCATAACTTGGTGAAGGCAGCTGAACCAAGTCATCACAACACGTCAACCTCGCTGTACCGCAGTAGCTCCACCAGCCAGTTGACTTCATGTTCGTATGTCAAATGTGATGATCCCAGCGATGGCTTGAATTTAGCCAAGAGGCAATCGATTAGCGGTTCATCGAAGAATGGCTCAAATCATCTTAGCGGCAATGGCAGCATAGCAGGCTCTAGCATTAAGTCGAGTAGTTGCGATGACATAGCGAAAGTGGGCCAAACTTTGACTTCTCCACAAGGCTCTACGGACTCAAATGCCGCAACTTCGCCTCAGAACCCAGCTGATGCTAATCAAAGAAGGGGAGCATTTCCTTATGCCTTCCTACGCTCGCGTCTGTCAGTTTTGCCTGAGGAGAATAATGGTTCCGTCTTGAAACAGCCGTCCCTGTCAAGTCTTCATACCCTCGGTGACATGTCTTTGCAACAGCAACATCAGCATCACCAGCAACAACAACAACAATATCTACAAGTTCAGAATTCACCGCTGCCGAAACATCGCAACTCCACCATTTTGCCCGCGGTGGAAACCGATTTCGCCCAAATGATCGACACGATCTCAATTGCTAGCTCTACTCCAAATCATTGTGGTAAAATGATTTATCGGAATGACTCTTTGGGCAAACGTTATTCCTCGGACGATAGTGCTATTAGCAATTGTTCGCCTCTCTTGCAGGGTGGCGCTCAATCATCTACAGGTGGCGGCAGCGGTGATGTGTCCCGCAACAACAGCATTACTTCCAAGGACTGGGAACCACTTTACCAAAGATTAAGTAGTTGTCTAAGTTCAAATGAATCGGGTTATGACAGTGATGGTGGCAACAACACCACACGCCTGGGCAATAGCCTTGGTGTCTCCGGTGGAGATACAGAATCTATTGCCTCAGGTACCCTCAAGCGGAACTCGCTCATTTCCTTGACCTCATCCGAGGGACTGGGTGGTGGTAATACATTAAGATCAAGCAGCATTTGCAGTGCAGTCAGTGGTCCTGTCTCATTGGGTGGTTATAATTACGATTATGAGACGGAGACAATTCGTAGGAGATTCCGCCAAGTGAAATTGGAGCGAAAATGTCAGGAGGACTATATTGGTTTGGTGCTATCGCCAAAAACGGTGCAAACGTCGAATAATGAGCAACAATATCGATACTTGATTGTTGAAATTGATGCGTATGGAATGGCTCAAAAGTAAGAGTATTTAATGTAGAAAATATAGCCTTTTAGTACAGAATGGTTTTTTAAAGGGATAGCATTTCAAAAACTGCATTCTGCAAAATATACAGAAACCATCGTAGGATGGTGAGATACTCATCTTGTCATGCTGTTTGTAACTATCAGAAACACTCTCCCGAGTTCCCATAAATACACATATATGTATTTGTAACTATAAAAATATGTGTGTATGTATCTGTACTAACATGAAAAAGCGACTTAACTACCAATTTACTGTTTTGAGATATTAAGTGGTTTTCAAAAAAACGCTGTTATGGACTTTTTTCTATAACTTTCGAAATATACAGAATTTTGTAATCGCGACGGCATGCATCCTGTTGATATAAAAAATAATATTGTCGCTTATATAAAGTTATTTAATATTTCAAAAATAGTTCTTTTGAAAAATTGCTATAACTTATGAAATACACCAAATTTTGGATTGGTTAATGGACGAAAATATGAGTCTAAATAAGGACAACAATAATAATGAATAAATTCCATTTTGTCCTAACTCCACTAAAATGGGTTTTTCTTGCAAACGCTAACATATGTATATATTTTTAACTACATCGATTGTTTATTTCTCTTCGCTTTTAGAGATGGCCGCCTACGACTAGGTGATGAAATAGTCAATGTAAATGGGAATCATCTGCGTGGCATACAATCCTTCCAAGAAGTTCAGCGATTACTGAGCTGTTTTGTCGACAATTGTATAGATTTGGTTATAGCCCATGACGAAGTAACAACTATAACGGATTTCTATACAAAAATCAAAATCGACGGCTCTACCGCAGCCACCAACTATCAGCAGAAGATGGATCGCACTGACATTCAGCAGCAGCAGCCGCAGGGAGACTTATACAGCTCCATGCAATCTTTGGTAGCGGATACTCCACAGCCTCCACAAACACGCAATGATTATCTGGCTAGAGCCCGGAAGCGTTTGAGCTATGCGCAGAGAACCCAAAGTACGGATAGCATTAACAGCTACGACCTGCATAGTCTACAACTGGCTTTGGAGCATGAACGAGACGAGGATACCGAGTCTCTGGCCAGCGCTTCGACTGTAAATTCAACTGTAGATATGACAACGGGCGCAGTCAGTATGCCGCCTTCAATGCCTCTGATGCAGCATCGGCGCTGCTCTACGCCTCGCCACTCTATGGATGCCGCGACCACGGAACATTTGAGACGTCGTGCTCGATCTTCGTCAGGTCAGCGCAATTTGGAATTATCTCCTATGCTTTATAATAATGCCTCCGAATATACACCCGTTTATAATAACCGTTCAGCGAGTGTCTCATTGGCGGCGCATACGACGACGATAAGTGATGATGAGAAATGGCAACTGTTGAATCGTAAGCGCTGTTCTGAGGGAGCAACACTGTTCCCTCCCTACGCTATGGCCAAAGAGGCGAACGGTCATGCCACGGGCAATCGTAGTTCGTCACTCAGTATAGAAACTCGCAAAGCTAGTCTCATTAGCCAAGATAGTCTTGAAGGGAACAGCGGTGCTGGGGGACCATCGACAGCGCCGTTTCCCTCACGCTCGCATTACACCCGCAATTCAATCAATTTGTCGAACTCGCATTATCGATCGTTGCGTTTCGCCCATTCTCGTCTAAGTTCGTCGCGCTTAAGTCTTTTCTTGCAACCAAATAACACCGCCTCCGTGGCAACAACAACAATAAATAATGCTAATTCAAATACTAACCACACCAATAGTAAACAAACAGCAACCACTGTATTAACCACCAACAACACATTGGCTTTAAATAATCAGCAACAACAACAAAAGGATGATGGCACAATTATGGGGCCAGCATCTACGCAATTGGATGGGGGTCTCAATAATGATCTCAGTAATACACCAATCACAGGAACAACATCACCATCCGCGTCCACAAATTCCTCCAATTCTACCTGCACTGCTTCCGCTTCCCTAACCTTTAATCACTTAACCAAACATCAACAGCACCTACAGCAACAGCAACTAAATGTTCCCTCTTTAGTCGGTAATAGATCACATTTAACACCAGCAATGGCTACACCCTCGGGCGCCAGGTTACAACATCATCGTCCATCATTACCTGTAGCTAAACTAACCATAAAGGATGAGGAAATGGCTGAAGTTATACGAGCCTCAATGAGTGAGGGTAATGGTTCTAACCTAGGATGAAGGAAATTTGGCTTTATTACTAACACATGTTATGCAATTTCAGGTTCTCGGCGTGGTACCCCAAAGATCGTTACTTTTTTCAAGGGTCCCGGTTTGAAGTCGTTGGGTTTTAGCATTGTGGGCGGTCGCGATTCGCCAAAAGGGAACATGGGTATATTTGTGAAGACGCTATTTCCGATGGGACAAGCGGCCGATGATGGAACACTACAAGCTGGTAAGTTTAAAGAGTAGGTAATCTATTGGCTCTATTGGACTGTAATTTAGAATCACTAAGCGGTTATACTTGGCGACCGATTATTACCTATGCTATCGCCTTGCCTTATGATAAGGAAAAAACAATCTTTTGAAAATGCTTAGCAAGGTTCAAAGAACCGCTGCCTTGGGAATCACTGGGAGCGGTAGAGCCTCCAAAATGACCGCACTATATGTTTTTTCGTTTTCACAGGAAAAGCCTCACCGGTAGTGCAGTAGACGTATGGAGGCAACCCTTGTATGGCCATAAGCATTCTTGAGGAGTTGTCAAGACATGGAATGAGAAATAATCTCTCTTCCACCGCGGATTATGCGCAATTCTACCCGTATGTGGATGGTGTCACTCCACATACGAGTATATCGTATCTAGTCGACGGAAGAAACTGCAAATTAGAATTTCCTTTAGGTTAGATGATGGCCGCGGTGCTTATCAGACTGAATTATTAATTATTCAGAAAGCCATCTTACTATTGGCAATCGTATAATGATACGAGTATACGTTGATAATGAAACTGATATTAAGGTTATCAAATCGATGTGGTGCAGATCGAATATGAAGGAATCATGCGGGGAAACCGTTTATAGATTAAAGCGTCGTGACATCAGGGGTTGCTTTTGCAAACTATGTCAGAGAGAATAATACCGCTTCAGTATCATTTTCTTCAGTAAGTAGTCACTAAGAAAGGATTGCAAAATTTCCAGATTGCTGTGGTTGGTTTCAATTAAAGCGACTTGAGATTAATTTATGAGATTTTCATAGCCGACCGTAACATTGGGTACTTCACAAGAAATCGGTAAAAGATTGAGGTACATAAGAAAAACTTTTAAGAAGGATCTAGGATCACTTATTAAGGCTGTATAATTTCAAGAAATTTGTCCGTGACCTCCCTTGGCCATTTGGCGCCCTGTAATATATCTTATTTTTACGCGAAGTTGCTCATGTTCCTTTCACTGCTCATTTGGGGAGATTCTTGTATATCCATCCCATTTCAAGTTTTAAGAAAAATATGTTTTTTTAGATGTACGTCAGCGTAAATACGAATAATAAATAGCAGCTGGTCTGTTTGTTGGTATAAATTGTCTTTTGATTTGCCCTCTAACCATACATGGCCGTTTTATTTGTTAACATAATGCTGAACCGTAAACATTTTTTTTCATCAGAAAGGCCAAATTTTGAAGCCCGCCAACAACGAGGAAGTGTTTACGACTTTTGCTCTTGCTAGATGATTTGCCTTTTGTGTAGGTGTTAGATCCTGCTTTTTTGTACTTTGTAGGGCTTCAATCGTAGTTCATTTCTTAATAGGCGCCCCATGCTACAAACATACACATTCAGGTATGTGATACAAAACGTTTTCGATTTAAAATCGATGCAAAAACGATGAAAGTTGTGATGCACATCTTTTTATCGATTTCATTTCGGTTTGAGCTGAAATCGAAATCGATTTCATTTTCCATTTCGTTCTATGGAAAATATGGATAAGAAAGGTGTGATAGAAAACGAATTATCTTTTTTATTTACGGTTTTAAATCGAGTAGTCTTTGTGTGGCGATTTTGCAAAGTCGCATTTCTTTATTCGAAAGAAAAATAATAAATTGCGAACAATTTAAAACTAAAGTGAAGAAAATTTGAAATGTAGGTATTTATATCAAACATCTGATAAAACACAGACTTTTTTTGTATATTCAGGAGTCAAAACAAATGGCTCAAGTCCAATTCCAGAGTCTGCCAGAAGCCATGAACCACAATCTCCATTTTCATACATGGAACAATAAAAGTCTTTTTGGATGCTTAAATTCCACACAAACGAATCATGACTTGAACCTGGTCGCGTTGCATCCACAGCCAAAATATTCATTTTATAGTCGCAAATCTAAAAAAAATTGAATTAATACAAATATAACTCATCTAAATATATAAATATATAACATATATAACTCATCTAAATTAACTCACAATCATGGCATTTATGCTGTAATATCCTTTTCTATTATAAAACAAATGTTCCTGAGTACCTGGTTTAATTACTGCACTGTGGGTACCATCTATGCAGCCAACAACGCCTGGAATTCTGTATTTATCAAAAAAATGTTTTTTGGACTTCAACATTTCTTGTGGCTCAGCGGAAAGTTTTATCCAGTATTGGCACAACACCTGCTCCAGGGGAACAACCATGCGTCCAAATATTTTAGAAAATGTGGTGCGGTGCATATCTATGGCAACATCATTCCCCACAGAGCGTTAAAAGCAGCCTTCAGCGAAAAATCTGAGCGTTGCTGCCAACTGGATTACTAATGGAATGGACGAGAGTGTAACACTTGTCCCAAGTTTATCCATTATCCAAATAAAGGCTTCTTTATTTAAGCGAAAGCATTCTACAAAACTATAAACAATTATGTATTACTGAAACCTTGGGATAACACATTTGGTTTACTTTTTTCCCGGCAAATCTAGTGGGTTGGAAGCACCGCGTAACTTTTTCCTTTTAATATTTTCTTCTTTATTTGATGCATCACTTAAAATTGCGGACACTGCGACAATAAATGCCATATTATAAAATTATTTTTCAGCTTACACTTGTTAATTTGATTCTTGTTGTGCAAACACTTGTATTTTAAAACGTAAACAAATGCTCTGAGTTGTATTTTGCAAAAGAATATGGTGGAAATGAAACACAATTGGAAAATGAAATCGATACGATTTCTGTCACAGCTAAAATCGATCTGTTCGTTTTGGTACTTTGTTTTCATTTAAAAACGAATCGATTTGCATCACATACCCCATTGACATATGTCGCAAATTGCATTGCGCTTTGTCATGGATTACGTTAAATTCGAGCCTTCACCCTCCGAACTACTTCTGTCGATGTTGTTGGTCTCCATGGCGTTCTTTGATGCCATCAGTATCATTATAACGCGTAACGACCCGACACAAAAACATTTTTCCTACGTAAATGTCGTATCTCATTAACCATGGCTGGTTGCGATTTTGCAGCCAAACACAGAGCAAAAGTGCTATTACGTTTTAATTCTTTAAAAATTAGTTTTGCCATTCTTTATACCCTAAAAAACATTGATGCTTTTGTGCCCACTGAATATTTAACAATCTATTCTTATTTGTCATATCGACTGCTTACATTTAAATCCCTCCATCAGACATTTGGTCGATTTGATTGCATTTTGATTGCAAAGTCTTCATTATATACACACCTCCGATATTATTATTATTGTCGCTTCGCCTTTTATAATATTTTTAATCTAGTTGTTGTGTCTACCATTTCAGGCGATGAAATTATCGAAATCAATGGAACGTCCGTACATGGTATGAGTCATGCCGAAACGATTGCATTATTCAAAAATGTACGTGAAGGCGCAATCGTATTGAAAGTCCTGAGGAGGAAGTAAGTTATTTAAAAAAAAACTAATTAATCCCGAAATTATTAATAACAAACGTAAATTTGTCCCAATTTTTATTACAGGTTGCAAAAGGCTAAATCAATGGGCGCATAACATTAAAATTGGTAGCCTTAAGTTTTCACTATTTCTCCTAGTTCATTGTTACAATTAAATATTTGTTAAAATATTTCAAAACTATACCTAATAAGTTTACAAATTATATAAATTTATAAAATGTTTATGTGTGTATTTTCGGATAAAAAGCAGAGCTTATTACTATATATAAATAACATTTATTTATAATAATTTTTCTCTTAGTTAATTGAATTATAAACAGAAACTGATTTATTTATAATTTAAGCAAAGCAAGCAGTTAAAAGAATTTAAAGCTAAAACTAAAGTAAATCAAAGTAACAAAATAAACGTACAAAATATAATATTGCAGAAAATAAACATGAAGAAAACTACTAAAAATGTTAAAGTTCTATTTTACAATTCTATTCAATAATAGAATAAATGTAACATTTAATTAATGTATAATGAATGATTAAGTCATTAAATGTATTTCAATTGTAAATTAATAAAACAAAAAACTACGTTGAATGTTTAACAAAAAAAAACGGAGTAGTTTTAATTTTAAACACAACTCAGAAAATATCGAAAGTTCAAATTATAGTCAATATAGTCAGTTTTATGTCTTGGTATTAGATGATGCATCTTCGGTAACGATTAAACGTTGCTTCTTTACAAAATGTTGTATACGGTTTTCTAAACTCTCTGCAAATGAAATCACAATTAATTTTTTTTTTTTTTGATTGTATTATACTATTATTGGAAATTTATCCAGCCCACCACTTACCACATCTTTTGCGATTCAAAAGCTTTTGATATTGCCGAGGTTTAACACAATCCTGCAGCAAAAGAACTTGAGAATTGACCGGCTGTTGCTTAAATTCTCCACTGAATAGATTTTCCAAATTATATAAAACATCGCGTATCATGGTGGATCTACGGAAAAACACAAATTTTAAGTTCAAGTAATATAATTTAGTGAAGATTCGCCCAGAGCTCTTTGCTATTTCTAATGAGGCATAACAGTAGGACTTTAAAATATAACTTGCTATTCATTTCCAAAATATTCCCTAAGCCTTGTTTTTCGACTTTCATATAATTGTGTCAATTAGCTCTTTCTCTTCTGCAACTAAGGTATTTTTTGGTCTCCTTTCTCATACAGTCTACTTTCTAATACAATTTACTACTAATGTTTTTATAAAAACGTTAGGTAGTCAAATTTTTTCCAAATAAGCACATTAACATGCTTTATAAAGCAGTACTTTCATTAAGCTTGTGCTATAATGTGTGGCAAGAATTGCTAAGTAAAATGTATGCATACTTATTTACCAGCGTACTATACCATAAAATATAAAAATATATAAAATATGTCTAAAAACATGTTTTCATAACACTTTCGGACAATATTTGTAGAAATTAAACTTTGGTACAATTTGGCAAGGATCCTTAAAATATGTTCTAACACGCTGTGTGAAATATAAATTGTTGGTATCCCAAACTGAGAGATTTGACAAGGACAACATGAGAATTTTCCAACCAAAAAGTGATAGTGCCTATTTGGAATTGACTGACAGTATTTTATAGCATAGGTAAAAACTTATCAAATAAAAGGATAAAGTACTGTGTGAGTAGACAAATAAGCACTCGGTCGAGCTAATATTATAAACAGGGTATAAAATTATTAAATTACTTCCATTTTTGAAAAGCCCCTTTTAACTAAGACTACAAAACTGTTTGTAGTCAAGACAGCAAGACTGGTAGAACGATTTCCATTTATGAATACACACTACTTTCTAACATATAAATACCACAAGATTAATCCACATGCATTTGCATGAAATCTGTAGACAGTAGAACGTTTTTGCAGAAGAATACCGTAATACATTCTATCGAATTTACTATTTACTTTCAAAAGTGATTTTAAAACATTCAACTTGCTATATTTCTCAAACAAACACCGTAATTTTAAAACAGTTATCTCTCTCAAACTTCAATGACAATTTTTAGCCCCAATTTCTTTCCCTTTATTGATGTTAACTTCAGTTCAAGGCTGCCGACCAAAGTCAGGTAAAGTTTTCTTCACTGTACCACTCATATGCACCTGTTTGTGACCCTTCACCGTAACCCTTTTGTAACATTATCAGTTATTCGGTACATGAAATTCCATTTATAATGCAAAATTTGAGACAAATTTTTTGTTTTCTATTTGTATCTATTGTAAAAATTGCAAAACATACTTGTGATTAAGTGAATAATTCAAAAATAACTTACTTTACACTAAATTGCGTCCATTCACTTTGAACATTTTCAATAAGTTTCTCCAAATTCTCCTCATTGTAAATCCAGTGGCCGATATCCGGTGTATCATTCTCGCTCACACTAGCATCTTCAGAAGTGACAGCATCTTCAGAAGTGACAGCATCTTCAG
>JAHXMU010000632.1:388471-464403 GCA_019455685.1 Philornis downsi
AGCATCTTCAGAAGTGACAGCATCTTCAGAAGTGACAGCATCTTCAGAAGTGACAGCATCTTCTGATTTAATTGACATCTCAACGTTCTCACGTCGACAGGTTTTACCTCGAAAATCACAATTAAAAAGATTTAAAGGCAACCCGATGGCAGGGGTGTATTGAGGTTTACTGAGAAACAAATACCAAAACAATAATTAAAGAAGAGTTTACAGGTTCTCTGCAACTTACCAAGGGTTTTTTATGACATCTAACAGTTCTGTGACCACTTCTGGCTGTTCTCTCTCCTGACCTATTAGCAGTAATATGGCCATTATACATCTTATTTGATGCCATAGAAAAGCATTGGCCTTTATTTCTAGATAATACATTGAATAGCCAGTGTTAGCCTCATCGCTGCTATTTGGGCATAGATGAACATTGGCGGATTGAAGATTGCGTATGTAATTGGTGACACCGTTGTGTACATCCATTTTACAAAAATTCCGAAAATCACCATGGTATTGTAGCAGTTGGCAAGCTTTTTGCATAGCCTAAAAGATTAACAATAAGAAATCATCAAAATCATCATCAAAAAGGCATTCCAAAAGCATGTCCAATAAGCAGAAAACTGCAACTTATTGCTAGAGCATGTGAAGAAACATTTGCCGGGCAAGAACCTAAAAAAACAGCATAGCTTGTTGACATAGGTTCATACTCAATCAAATTCGTTGCAATGAAATAAATGTTCTATTTGCATGGAAACGGCGTGGGGAATTGACAAATCGGTCAACTATAAATCATTTCAACAAGGTTTCATTTACTACTCTTTAGAAACGATTCTGCAGAGGTTAAGATGTCATGCAAGGGCTGGAGCACATGTGTGATTTTCCATCCCTCGCATAGTTCTTAAACTGCTCCAGGCATCACACCAAATATACTTAAGGCTTAAAATTTCTATCCTGAATAAAAATAAATTAAGTTAAATTAGTTGAATTAAATTAAACAGAAGTTCTTAGGTAATTTTTATACTTCGTCAGAAAAAATGAAGTCTAAGGTTGATTTTTATTTTTAAATCGAATTAAAAAACTCGTTATCATTTATATTTGACTGTTCTCTCAAACAGTAAAGTGTTATTGGAGAAAAAAAATATTAATCAAAAATAATTGTTATTTATGAGCGATACAATATTAAAAATGATTGTTATTTTCGGAGACATATTTTAAAAATTAAAAATAGAAAACAGGTTTTTCTGAAGTAATCAAAAAATATTTTTTACCTTAGAGGCTTCCCTCCGTGCATAACCTTTTTTTCATATCAAATCATATCATTACTCCGGATAAAGATATAGTGATTTGATTTTATTGTAAATTTCCGCAGGAACGTGGTCTCTGGACGGAGCTTCTTTCAGACAACTGTTGACAGTTACCTAGTACAGATTCTAACCTTATATAAAACTCAACGCTCACATATAGTCAAGTCACAAACCGACAAGAACAGAACCAACATAATTACCATACTCACCCCCACATTTAAATCTCCTTTGGGAAAATAATACCGATATGTTCGCGATATGCAGTCAAATCGGGCGCTATATACTGGACTGCGTACAGGCATCCATGAAATGCATTGAATATTTTTGGGTAAAATACGATTCAAAAGGCCACAATAATCAATTTCCTTCCTCAGGCTGTCGTCATTGAACTGCTCCTCTGGCGAGAATTTACTGCGCAAATCAATGGAAATCACTTGACAAAAGGCACTCACCTCTTTGTCAGTGCGTCCACAACGATGATAATTGCTAGATTTGCGAGACTCGATAAGACAGCAACGTGTTAAAGCCCTAAAAAGGTGGTATTCTGCGAATAATGGCGGTAAAATTCACATAGACGACCACAATTTTATTCTACTTTCTTACCTATCGTAGAATTAGAATCTTCTTGGCTTGCAAAGCCTTGATAATCCCAACCGAAGTATAGGAATTTAATCAGGACATGTCTTTTGTGGCAACTGCAATTAAGGAATTAACTAGAATTAAAATATTACTCCTCCCATTTGCTTCACCACTTACTTGCTGAAATCAAACTTCCTCTTGTCCTGCTTGTTACAATCCGCGCCAGCTTTACCTTCGATTTTGCCTACCATTGCCGCATCCACCTCCGTCTCCTTGGCCGCTTGTATCGTACACTTGTCATGCAATTTGCTTAATTCTTCCATCAGTTCCTCATTTTTTCTGTCGTTTTCATTGAGTTTTTTATTCAGAATGTTTTTCAATTGGAAATTGTAGGCCTCCAGCTGTATGATTTTATCGATTAATTCCGCCTTTGTTAGTTTTTCCAGTTCTTCTCTGGGTAGCCCTTTAACACGCTTGCTAATTTGTATTTTTGAAGACATTTCGGCAGACAACCAGTAAGGGTTTCTAAATTGTTTACAAAACTCGACTGCCGCACATTGTTGATAACTAAAATCCAAAGTCATTAGACGTTAATCCTTTACGGCGTCAATTGAACAATCTGCATATGAGAATAAAACTAAAATCGGCAAGCTGGCAATGCCAATGCAGGAGAAAAATATTATTGAACCCTAAACGAAATCTAAATCACTCAAGGATGTGCATTCTGGAGTTTTAGCGAAATTTCAGTTCGCTGAAATCGGCACTCGAAGTGTTGCCAATTAAAAATGCTGAAATTTTGTCAATTCTATTTTCTGTCGTGTAGAAACTTCAGTGCACCCTAAATATGTTTCAAACTTTAAGGAAAATATATTATAGTTCGATGTAGTCAACTTTAGCGAATGTGCCTCATTCTCTGCAAAGAGAGTTGACCGCCGCATAGTTTTTATTTGATACTTTGGCCTTCACAATTCACCATTTGGAAAAACTCGTTGGATGGCCATTGTTGTGAAGAAATGAAGCTGCGAACTTTTTTGCAAAAAAATTTTGTGTTTTACGTGATTTATGGGTTGATGCCGAGTCTTGTTGAAACATCCAACGGTTTCTGCGAAATGTTGTATGTGCCCAAAGTAACAAAATATCATTCGAAATCTGGCAGTAATCCCGGTACTAACCACCGTTAGTGCAGGCTAGTAATAATTAAATAAGTGTAATAATATAATTAATAAAGTATAAATTTTCTTTTGATTTGCACTCTAACACCACCGTTTATTTACATCTTGCTGAACCTATACATTTTTTTTTCCAAAAAATAACAAATTTTCGAGGTCGCCAACAAAGGAGTAAAAATTTGGACTGTGCTTTGTCGCAGTGAATTCTCCACCTCTACAGCATTTTTTTGTAATGTGGAATGATGATCCGATCCACAAACGTTATGTTCACACGCAACTGTCGTTGCTCATTGAAGATGACTGTTTACGATTTTACAGCCAGCTTGTCAACAACATAACAGTATTTTTCAGGTCACAAGCATGTGCTATTGTTCTTCTCCGAATTTTTGTGAACTGATTCCAATAATAAACTAAGAAAGAGCAGTATATTAAAAAACAGCATTCTGTACAGAAATATGTATTCTAGGTGAATATTCAGATGGAGAGATTCTGAATTGGCAAATTGTTTGCATTTTTGAGTTTTAGCCTGAAATCTCTTAGCATTATGTGAAAAATTAAAGCTACAAAAAACTATGTAGGTTAATTTAATGAATAGTTCATCTAATTTAAATTGTAGTTTATGCTTGCTTTTTTAATACATCGCCATAAGAATGTGTTTTTGTTTTTCCCCTGTGTGCTATGAACTCGTCTTTGCAGCATTGTAACAAAGCGTAGTGATCTGACTACACTAAACAGAGTCGCATATAAAAAGTAAATGCACATTTCAACAGACATAGAAGAGGCGGAATCTCCTACCTATAGGTAATATTACTTGAAACAAGTTAGTACTAGTCTTAATGCGAAATTGTTTTTTTTTTGTTTTTTGTTTATATTTTCCAAAGCCCCGAAACGAAATTCAATTTCCAAAAATTACATAATACATTATTATTAACAATATTAACGATAATGGTGTTTTAATTGCAATTAGCTACCTGCATAGTTGCGGAATTCTAGAATTCTTTCACTGAAATCTCGTATAAATGCGATTTATTGCTAAGCTAGATATAAATTTCCATATAAACTTAAGCCGCTGGGGTAAAAGAGCACCATTGCTAGAGAAATAATCGTGATCATCATTATATTGTTTGCTTGGTATTTCCAGCTTTTTTGCATTGCTCTCCAACACTGAAATCAAAAAAAAAAATTCTGCAATTGCACACTGAAAAGTCATCATAATTGCACCCTATAAAGATTTAACCATATTAGCAAAAATAGGCAAATGTGTAATATAAGAATTTAAGCAATGCGACCACAAATAGGATTAGATATGTTTGTTCGATATGTTAGTGCGTCATCAACTTTAGACAGAAAATTGGTTTTAATAATAACAATCACAGACCGCGTGGTTTTCTATATGTTTTCCCATATATTTTTCACAAAAAAGAAATCATCTCAAAAATGTATTATGAGAAACCATGTTCACAAGTGCTTTTTTTAACATGGTTTAGAAATCATCACTGATATTTTATTAGTTATCGATAATTATCGGAGATTTGTCAAAACTAGTTCATTTTGTTGGTACATGGGACAGCATTTGTTGGCGAAACGGTTATATGTTAGTTAACAAAAAGCAGTCAATAAAATTAATAAAATAAATAACATCATTGACTTCGTCAATTTCTTCCTCAAGCATACGGAAAGAAACGAAGTGAAAAATTCCTTAATTAAAAACAACTTAATCCTTGTCCTTTATTCCAATATGTTCTAGTATTTGTTATGCGTAGAAATATTTATAGTTTTGAGAATAAGAAAATTTCATTATTAATAATAAACAACTTTTGATTATTTTCTGACAAGTCTCTAAAGAAAAAAAAAATCCAAATAAAAAAAAACAAGAATTTCTCCACACTGCTGCACACTAGCGTTCGAACGAAAACTGCAAACACATTAAAGAACATTTTTTTGCTCCGAAATAGAACAAATCATCTGGTAGTTGTTTGGTATAGAAATTTTGACTTTTTTTGCATTACATGTCAAATTTGTTTGAACAAAGACCACGAAGCAACAAGAGATAAACACGAAATAAAAATGGCAAAACAAAATAAATTTTAATGAATACAAGCTGCTTATTATTTCGCGTATGTTTTCTCTTTCCACGTTGAGTTTCACTGACATTTTCCCGTGTAGAAGTAATGGTGGAATGGACCAAACGAATCCCGTTTGTGGTCAATTCCTGTCCTAAAGACGTGAGGGAAATAGCAAGTGTTTTGTATGCATACATAACCAGTAGATACTAACAGATTGGTTTGACATATTTGACTCTATTTGAGAAAGTTTGCAAATGCTTCATATGCATTCTCAACCAAATTATTTACAAATTGGGTTAGATTTGCCAGATCCGTTATTTGGCAAGTCATCCTCTCAAAGCTGTATTACAGTCGGCATTCGTTGTTTTTATTCGATTTCTTAATCTTTCTAATGTACACCTTTCATTCTCATTTCTTTCCTTGTGGAATGGTATATTGCCATTATTAATATTTTTTGTAAAATATCGTTACATTTTTTTTTATAAAATACCGAAAATCTCACAGAGAGGTGGGAAGGAGCTGTTAAAAGAAAAGAGAGATTATATAATAGATTCAAATAATTGTTTCGTTTTATATACATTTGTAAATAAATTTCTTTTAAAAAACGAACGAACTTTCCGAACAACCCGATACTTTTACAGCTCTGTTACTCCTTTTATTATTCTCCACGCTTTTCAACACTTAAACTTATTTGCCATCACCTACAATCGAAATCGATTTAAACATCACTAATTTTTTTCAGAAAAGTTGTGACGCGACGAAATTTTCACTGCGTGAGAAAAAATTAATTTCAACGCGACAGAAAAGCTAAATTCCTTACAAATTCAACTGAAAAGTGCAAAAGCATAAACATTTTATCGAAAGGTGTACAAATCTTATGAAAATCTATGAAAAAAGTAAGTGATAATTGCAATTGAAAAAGACGTGGTGTGTTTGTACGTATGTCTGTATCCCCTCGCCGTCGTCAAACCACAAGCAAGCAAGCAAACGGAGTCTCTACCACGAAAAAACGAGGCATACATATTTATAACGAAGAAGAAGAAGAAGCAAATGAATTCAAAGTAAAAAGAGAAAAAATCAAAAGTGGCTGACGACAACGAGAAAAATCTATAGATTTTCTCTCCCCGTGTCAGTAAATCAAAACACGAAAGGAAAAACAACGGAATACATTTTGAAAGGAAAAAAATCATTGACTTCGGAAGAAAAGTCAAGTCTGTGAGTGGTCTTTTGTTGAGGGAAACGAAATCCACCAGCCGTCGTCTTTATTGTTGTTGTTTTAATACTACCACCACAACCAAGCAAACAAACGAAGAACATTGTTGTATTTCAAGGCTTTTTGTTGTATGAAACAAAAATTTTGGCCTTAATTAGAAATTTATTGTAATGAGTGTCGCTGCAATGACTATGGACGATCAGAGACCTTTGATGAACAGTTACGACAAAATGTCCACAAAATATGAACAAAATTTACATAATGCCTCCTCATCGTCGTCGGTCATCGGAGGAGTCGGCATGGGTGGGGGTGGTGTAGGTGGTGCGCTTGGCAGCGGTGGTCCCTTATCGGGTCCCGCTTCGCCCACCCCATCGGGCTCGGAGGAACCAACATCCTCACACCACACGAGCCATCATCACCATCACTCGTCGTCGTCGTATTCACATCATTCGCATCATCACACGCACCATCATCATTCGCATCATGTACATCATGCGGCCAATCAGCAGCAGCAACAAATAACGTCGGCCTCTAGGCCCTCATCGCCATCAACACAATCAACGACTGCCGCTATCCTGCATCAGGATACAGTTGCTGCTGCTGCCGCCATCGCTGCTGCGGAACAGCGTCAACGTGAACTCGAAGGTACTGAACTTATACTTTTCTATATAATACAAAAGTTTTCACTTTTTTTTTGGTTGAAAAACAAAATCGTTACCTTTTTTTGTTTGAAAATAAATTCTAAAATCTTAAAATTATGAGAAGAAGAAAGAAAATAGTAAAGAAAAATGGAAGAAAATTCGATGGAAAAGTATTAAAAAAATATATGTATGAACTGTGTTTACTAAGTTCCAAGTGTATTTTGTGCGTTAATTTCGAAAATATTGCAAAGAAGTTTAAATGAAAGCTAAAGAAATGAAAAAATATTCTCGACTATTTTTTTTGATGTTGCGTAAAGAAGTAAATGATTTTAATTTTGATTAATTTTCAATTTTCAATACAATTTTAACTTTTCTGGGTGTTGTGGTGTTTAGTTTTATAATTTTTCTTTAATTAGACATTCGTTTCCAATTTGGAAAACAGCAAATAACCAATTGATGATGAGACTCTACTAAAAGGAGCAAATTTTGCCTTCCAAAAAGCAGCGAACACTCTTATTGACTCTTTTAAAGAACTTTGTCTGAAATAAAAGCTCTCCAAACCATATCATATTTCTTTTTTCAAAGATTCCTGAATTTTTGCGATAAAATAAAACAAAGCAGAAGGGTGAGAAAGATAACACCGTCGTTTTGTGGCTCAAATAAGTGTACAAATCCTTTCAAGTGTAAATAAGATTGAATTTATTTTTTTAATATGTAAAATCAGTCTTTCGAAGCCCTTCGACATTGTTAGGAAAATATAAGTCATTAAGCGAAACAAAACAAGTATCTAATACGATTAACAAAAATTTCTACGATAAAATCTTAGCATGGTAAAGGCATTTGCAGACGTCATCAATAAAAAATAAAAAAAAAGCCATCAAAAATTGTAGGAAATGATCGCATAACGTAATGTGCTATGAATAAAAGTTTTAAAATATTCGTCAGTTGCTTTCGAATGTAAATAATGACTTGCAATTGAAGTGAATTTTTCTTAAAGTGTGTGAAAAATAAATAATAATAAAATATCAAAAACTTTGAAAATGATGTAAAGAAGAAAATGAAAGTCACAAAGACTCTGTCAATTCAAGAGACAGCATTAAATTTGCCAAAATAAAAATAAAAATAAAAGAAATGCCAATGAAAATGTGAAGAAAAGTTGTAATGAAAGTATCCTTACGAGAGATACTCCAGTTTTATTAGAACTTAAAATTGAAAAAAAAAAAAATGTTTAAAAATGTGATAAAAAGAAACTTTTATTGATGTTAAAAATGAAAATCTCAATCTAGTTCAAAAAAGAAAATATATAAGTGAAGTCACAAAAAAGAAACATTAAAAAGCTCTAGAAGTTATAAGAAAATGCCAATCGCTTGTTTCAATTTTAACAAACACAAAAAAAAACAAGTGCGTGAAAGAAAGCAACCAAAGACAATTTGTAAAAGAAATATCATATTTGGTTCAATTTTTCATACGAAAAGGGAAAAATGTGGACCAAAAATCATGAAAAAAATATTACCAAGTTATAAATTACATCGTTATCGAATAACCGCCATATTTACATAAAAAAGTATCACTACCACGAAATCGTCGCTGTTATCACCTTCGTCACTTATTTATTTTACTATTCTCTCAGAAAGTAATAAGCACAAATTCCCCGTCTCGCTCTCACACATTTGCGTTCTGTGTGTTTTTCTCGATCTATACTTATTTTGTTACTGTTATTATAGTTGTTCCATGTTATTGTTGTTGCTATCTTGCGCGCCCTACATACTGGTTTGATGATGGCTGGATGTGTGTATGCCTATGTGCGGCTGTATGCCTCCACTTAGCGACACAACCCGATGAACAGCCTCACTCGCAGCCAGTCTATGTATACAACAATGTCATAATAATAACAGAAAAGAAATACAAAATAATGAAAAAATAAGAAAAACAATCTAAACACAACAAATAACGCGCGTGTGTGTGTAAATCGTATTGAATGTGTATAACAAGTTTTTGTTGTTTTTATTTGATGGTTTTGTCGAAGAATAATACGAATGAATAGAAAGAAAACAAAAATTAAAAAAAGTTAATGGTAAAATATGTTTAACAAGCAAAGAATAAAAAGATAAAAAAATGGAAAGAAAAGAAACGTTGAAATAGTGCCACATACCGGATTTTTTTCTTCGTCCATGTCGTGGTTTTTAGTTCGCTCTGCATAAATTTGTTTATATTATTTGGTTGTTTCAGTTATTTTTAAAAATCATAATGTTTCTTCGACACTTTATAAGGTCTGTGATGATAGCGAATTAAAAGCGCCGTTATAAGCGTAGAATACAAAATGTCCCTAAATCTTTGCTTTTGAATTGGAGCATTAGGAAAAACTATTCCCTTTTGTACCGTTTTTTTGTTGAGTACCTCACTATTATCTTGCTGCACGAGAGTATCAACTCCTCTCCATAAAGCCTCTTGGCATTAATCAATGCTTAAGGCAGGTACTATTATTAAATTTTGAAATTTTGTATAAAAATGTGCTCATGGAAATCGAAGCTAAATTTTTCTACCAGATAGTAATATATTTTTTTCACGAGGAAAGTTTTCTTAGATTGCAACCACAACTTATTGTCTGTCGATTTCCAACACTGAAGGTGGAATAATGTACGCCGCAATATATTCGAAACCCATTTATTGTGGCCTAATTATTATTATTGTTTTAATGGACTGCTTCTGGATTTATTTGTTTCGTTTCGTACAAACTTTGCTGGATATAATCACACGAAAATGGTCTGGTTTAGCCAGGTCAGGGAGCCAGCGGAAAGTGGAGCTTTTGTATATTAATTTGTTTGGGAATTTTCATTGGAGCTTCGCCGCAACCAATTTGGCTACGTGTGCAGTTGCTCCATCTTGCTCGAACCAAATGCTGTTGAAAAGAACATGTCTTCAGCGGAGTTCTGGTTAAAAAAACTCATTAAATAACGGTTTACATTGACAGTTAACAGTAGCACGATTCGTGCGCCACTCTTTATATTAGCGAACATATGGCGTAAGACCATTAACTGATTTTAGTGCTGGGAGTAGATGCAGAAAAAGCTGGCAAAACTACCATATTTTTCAGGAGCTAACAATGTCTCGTGGAACTATTTCCTTGTGAAAAGAAACACCACCTAGCTGGATCATATACTTTATAAACAAGTGCAGAACTGCGTACAGCGATTCATTAGGAACAAGTTCACGTTAAATCGACAGAAAACGTCGACTGAAGCCAAGACCCTGTCGAATATACAGTGCCGGTCAAAAAAATAGCACCAAGTTCGAAAACTATTGTCATTCCAATAAAAAAATAAATTCTGTGCTTATTATTTGAACATAACTAAGCGATGATGTAGTACTCTGTTTACTCTTTTTAAGAGAAGTTTTTTTTCTCAAAATAGTTAACGGTTCTCTAGAAACGATCGATCATTTACAAAAGAATTTACTTCAGTGCAGTCAATGAAATAGCACCAGCGGGCTTTTTTAAATTAGTTTTGCAAAATTTTGTGAAAAAAAAGTGAAAACAAAAGGTACTAACAATTTTTTAATACACTTTCTTCAAGATCAGGTAATAATTTTATAAAAATTGTATAGTTATGGGTCGCGGAAAGCATTGTTCGCTGGAAAAACGTGAACTAATAAAAAAATTTGCGTCCGAGGGTAAATCTTATTCCCAAATAAGGAATTTGCTGGGCTGTTCCAATAAAATGATAATAAATGCCATAAGATTTGAGCAAACAGTTGAATCTCGTGGTAGGAAGTCACTTTTGTCACCCTTAATGGTAAAGCGTTTAGTACGGTCGAGTAAAGCAAATCCCTTTATGACAGCCACGGAGCTCAAAAAAACATTGGATGTGCCGGCAAGCGTGGAAACTATTCGCCGCAAACTTCGAGACAACAGCCTCAATGCCTGTAGTCCTCGAAAAGTGCCGCTCCTCACCTCTAATCATGTTGCTAAAAGGATATCATTTGCTAAAGCACATCAAAATTGGCCAAAGGAAAGGGTTCCAGATGTTTTGTCCGTAGGCTACCTAACAGTGAATACATGCCAAAATTCACATCAAAAACTATAAAACATGGAGGCCATAGTGTTATGGTATGGGGTTGCTTTTCATATCAAGGTGTGGGTCCCATATATTGGATCAAAACCGTTATGGATGCATCGGTTTATGTAAAAATCCTTGATGAAATTATGCTGCCGTATGCTTCCTACGGAATGCCGCTGGTGTGGGTCTTCCAGCAAGACAATGACCCCAAACACACCAGCAAAATGGCAAAAAAATGGTTCAACGATAACTCTATCAATGTAATGCAGTGGCCTGCACAGTCCCCAGATTTGAACCCTATCTAATGGACGTCCCTAATTTGTGGACGGACATAAAGAAGGGTGTATCAACAATAAAACCAACAAGCGTTGACGGGCTTTGGGAGGCTGTGCAGAAAATGGTAATTCCATCAAAGTTGAAAGATGTCAGCATTTAGTCGATTCCATGGGAAGGCGTTGTGCCGCGGTAATAGCAAACAAAGGTCACGCGACAAAGTATTGAAACAATATAATTAATTTATCAATAAGATATCTGAGTACAATTTTTGGTTTATTTTACCACTATTTTTTTAAAGACCACTACTATTTATGTTCTGTGAATTGTTGTTGATTTTGCTTGAATTTCAGTCGTTATTTCATGAATTTCAACCGACGTTTTGCGAGCTTCAAATGGAAATTGTTTTTCATTTATTGCTTTCTGAGTTTCTGTTGGAAATTCTTTTTTTCATGAAATTTCCCAAATATGAAATGAAAGCTTTGAAACTCTAAACTGAATTTCAAATGGGTTTCTTCTACAGTTATTTTCTATAGTTCTTTTCTGAATTTTGAATGATATTTAACGTCTCGATATTCGCCCTGTCTCTGCTGTAAAATACCGTACTCGTGTTATAATTACAACAGCTTCCCTATCGTATTCCAGGAGTTCTGCCCCTTGTGGAGATTCGCCAAAGTTCCCTATTTGCCTGTGGTCGATATTGTACCCCTAATCTGAGGCATCATCCTTTCATTCCGAGAAACATTACGAAAAACTCCAAAGAGTTCATTTTGCCTACCGATTTCCTTCGTCTTCATATCCTTTCGGATCCAGTGGCTTTAATGATGCAGGTAGTCAAGGCCTCAGCTAGGAAAACGCTGTTGTGGACATCCATATTGAATGATTAATTATTTTTTAACCACATGTAAAAATGGAGACAAAAGCCAATATACTGTTTCCATAGTATAGGAGATGGCATAAGTCAGTGAAGATATTATTCAAACTGTCCTTCGTAGGATAAAGAGTTATCGAAAACTAGCCATGTTAGTCAGAGTCACATCAAACAAAATCTCGCAGATCCGGGTATGGAATAAATGAAAACTAGCGTGAGCCTTCCTTTGGAACCCTTTATTCAGATCATTGTTGGAGAAGTTTGCTTGTATAAGAAATTTCGCTTTCAACGGATCCTTAGAGGATTCTTTCAGACATATGTATGTCGCTTAGAGAACTATTCCCTTTCGACTGTTGTAATCGTATTCCTAATCTGTCGACTTTAATATGGCCCTTGAAAACATGGTACGTGTACTATTACAAACATTATGGGCTTTATTAGCTTATTATTGTGGTTTCCCTGACTGGCAATTAGGTTAACATTTGTGCGTATTACGGAAATCGCTTCCGGAATTGTAATAAAAATAAAAAATACGTTGTTATTATAATCAAATTAGTTGTACCCAAAAAAGTCTTGGTCTAAATCTACCAAACCAAATCGAACAAGTCTCATATGTTGGGCTTTTAGGTCAGAGCACTCGATGCTTTTCATTATAAATATCTGCAAAATCTATATTTTTTGTTGATTTTCGTGGACATTGGAAAGCGGTTATAATTTAATCGCACTAATAATTTTGCAACTTTCTGAATTGAACCGTAAAATTTCTTTCACCACAACATAAAATGACATGAAAGAGGGATAAAAAAGTTGGTCTGCTGCGATCAGAGTAATGTTTTCCTCAGTGATGTTAGTTCATTGATTAAAAGGCTGAAAGGCAAAATTAATCAGTACTCAAGTTGTTGACGTTATGTCAACCACATCCTTTCCGACTGATTAAACGAATTCTTAGTTTGGCTCTCGTTACTTGCTTTTAATATATTAAATATTTAATTTTTTTTTTTTGCCGCGGACTATCTGGAAATTTATATATTATCATTTGTGAACATAATACGCCGAACAATATATATTTTTATGTTATAGGTGAATTAAAGTAATGAAGGTATCTGTTGTAACGCGACTATTGCTTGCATAATCGGGGGTATAACCCGATACAGCCATCAATATTTATTTGACTGGCGGTGATCTCGACGTGTATGACGAATAGGTCGAGTAGTTAAGTGGTATCCAAATCATGGTTCAATTCTATGTCCCGTTGAGAGAGTCTAAAAATTGAATGCGTTTAAGCTCACTGAATGTGACAAGCTCTCCCATGAGACATTCCCGGTATTTAAGGAAATTCGTCCTTCTTTTTATTTATAATACTAAGGGTTTGGTGAAGTTGCTACAGAGGGAAACCTGATCGAAGTCTGTCGATATGTTAAATGATTTCATTAAGCTTGTAAACAAATTGTTGTTAAACAAATGTTTTCATATTTTTGTTCCTGAAAGTTTTGATTAGTTAACCTGTAATGCAAACAACGAGATTTGGATTGGGATAATATTTTCTTTCCAATCGATGTAACTTCAATAAAAGAGAAGAACAACTGACATCTCAAGAATGATTATTGTACCAATTAACAATTTTCAAATTTTAAGAAAAATATGTTATTGTTCGAGGTATCCAACTCTAGCGAGGTATCGATTATGTCCCATTCTCGGTGTAGAATAGTCTTTAAAGTATAGATCGTCTAGTTGATACCTAGTTGGTAGTCTGGCCTTCAGAATGGGCATCCATTCGATCTAAATTCGGGGAATATGGTAATCATTGCTATGAAATGAAGTTGAGAGCTTTTTCTGTAAAAAAACTTTTCCTTTGACAGGTTTTATGGGATGGTGTTGTATTATTTCCATAGCCTTCGGTGTAACGTAAATGTGTCGATGTACATATGTAACTTTGCGGCTTCTATTAGTTTGTTGGCTATTTGATGAATAGAAAGTCCAAGCTCAAGGATTTAGCTCGGCCCATTTTACATAAAATCGATTGTTTTACATTTAAATATACACAATTACTGCAATTCGATCTGTTTTATGATGATTTGCAAAGTCTTTCGCACTTAAACTGATTACCATGTGAGGAGTGCTATTCAAATGGACCAAAAAAGAAGAACACATTTTTCACCCATTTAAAAGAAAAGAGCGAACTAAAATAACGGGACATTTCCATGACTTGAAATTTTTTGTAGGTGATGTGTGGAGGTAGGAAAAAGAAATAAGTAAAACCTGAACCGTTATGTGAAGTGTACTTTAAATAGTAGTTACTATTGTTAAATGACTGGGGCGCTATTCAAGTAAGCGGCGGTGCGTTAATAGACTTATGTATGTTAAGTTAGGAAATATATCGTCAATTCTATACTTCCACAGAGTGGCGCACCAATTGCCCTACAATGAGAAATTTAAATAACTTCTTCTTAATCAATGTATTTCATTTAATTTTTAATTGTATAGCAAATTCAATTTTATTTTTTTTATAACTAATTGGTACTAAAAATGACCTTCAAGCTCATTCACGCACAATCGACGCCTGATCAGAAACTTATTCATTTGCGAAATCACCACAATTAGTGGTTTTAATAAACTGATTCAATCCAGTCAAATTCCCTGGTTTCATCTTGTACACCCCTGGTGGAGTTATGTCAAGTGACCTTGGGGCGCCAGCGAAAAGTGGAATTTCTGAGTGTTACTTTGTTTGGGAGTTTTCGCTAGAGCTTCACCATAACCGGTCTGGTTGTATTACGGAGTTGCTCTATCAAATGCTATTGAAATGGATACGTCTTCATCGGAGTTCTGTGTAAAACAACTCCTTTAACATCTTAAAATACCTATCCGGTTTGACAGTTAACAATAGCAGGATTCGTGGGCCACCATGTACATAAATAGTAAACTGTCAGTCCTCAATTTTAACTTTGTAGAATTGAAATGTATTGAACGAACGGTAATATTCGATTTTGTCTATGGCAGATGCTAAACATGGTGACATTTTTTATTCTATGATTTTATCGGCAAAATTGCGCTTCTTAACAACAAAGAGCTGTCGAAAATGAAATTGTTATTAAATTAAGGTTTTTTTAACACATTTAATATGATTGAATAATTGAAATAAACAAAATACAACCACAAATACCGTCTTTGCCAAAAATGAAAAGTGAGCTGCTGTTGTAACAAATGAAATGAAAATGTAAATGAAATAAATGTTTATAACAACCAAAGGTTTAAAAGCGTCAATAAGAAGTGTTTTCTGAAATGTTCAATATTTCCAATAAATTATACAAAATGAAGTAATGAAAATAATGAAGAGAGTGGTGATAAAAAACGAGATTAACAATAATAATAGTAATAAAGAAAGAGAAATAATAAAGAAATCTCGTCTTTGATGTGAAAATTTCCTAAAGTGTTGTCGTTTCCACAGATACTACAGAAGGCCCAACACTACGCAACAAATCCCTAAAAATAAATTTTAAAATAGAATTCGCACAAAATGACACGATCTAACATCAACAAAAACAACAGCTACATCAACAACAACACGAATGCGAATGAATGCAACTTATTGGTATGATTTCGTATTTTGTTTTTTTTTTTTAATATCCCCACAAACAATTAAAAGTCTCTTTGGGAAAATGAACGTATTTTTCTTTATATTATTTGTTTATAACCATATTATCACAATAACGTATAACAGAGATAAACAAAGAGAGTACAACAAAAAATATACAGATATGATATGTATTATATATTAATATATATAAATAAAATATACATAAATATATATTGTATAAATATAATTTTTGTTTGTAATAATCTTTTGTGTTTATGCTTATATGTATATGTTTATGTATATATAAAAGTGCGTGTTGTTTTAAACAATATTTGATATTATTTGTCTTAACACAAAACTCTCTACGACCTATCACACTAATCTACGATCGTATATTTTCTTTTCTATAAAATGTCCATATCACCAGATGAAATTGAGAGTCTCAAACTGGAACAATCAAGACTCACTCTACAATGTTCAGATGCCCAAAGGCGCGAAAAGATACTTATGCGCCGTTTGGCTAATAAGGAGCTGGAATTTCAGGATTATGTGGTAAGCAAAAATATATCTGTAACAATAACTATTCCTTAGTTTGTTGATGCTCTACTGAATTCCATTAAATATTCTAAATTTTGGGCTATTGCTTTAAATAGGGAAAATAAATAATAGGGTAGAATAAGTAGTGAATATTATGATCAGTGCCGTTCCGGCTTCGATATTTTAGATTTATCTGTATGTACGCTAGAAACATATAGAAAAACCAAATCGCTTCATATAATATTCAGTTTCTTATCTGAAACGGAACTATAAACTTACATTGTGATTCGTCTCTTCTATCAGAATATAATGAAATATAATGAAATTTCGTTTCGTGCTCTGAATCAGAATACATTTGATAAATGTTCGAATTAGAATTGAGATCTGCAGTTCTGACACCTGACAATGGTGGTGAAAACATATGCAACTTAAATGAAATTTTAATTACAAGCAAATTTTTTAATCAAAAAAAAAAAAAAAAAAAAAACGCCTTAAGAATTTTCTTAATTTTTTTTTTTATTAAATTCACTTATTTTTTTTTAATATACTGCAAACTCAAAAATATTTATTACCTTAAAAAAAATAGTTTTAACAAAATAAGTCGAAATTGAAGTGGGCATGCCTCTAGCCGCTTACAAGCTCCTACAGCGAGATAAAGCATATTTAGCAGCAAATGATAGATGGGCGTCTGTCCGAGGCTGTAATTAATCTAGAGAGATGTGGCCTCGCCTAGATCGGAAGCGTTCACACAAACTGCTGTCACTATCTAGACCCGACGTCTCATTGCTTGTATTCGTCATGATGGGACACTGTCTGATTGGGAGACAGACGCGGCTATTGATTTCTGAAGGAATAAAGAGCTGAGTCTATAGAACACTTTCTCTGCAATTGCCCCGACTTGGCGAGCAGGCAGGGATCAGCACAGGGCTTTTATTTCTTTAGGGACCTAGGAGATCTGAACGATATAGATATTGTCCAATTAAGGAGCTTCTTGGGGCGCTCAGCATAGTTCAACGGGGGATCCATATCTCTAATTTATGTGGCATCACAATCTACTATGCGGTCTAAGTGAGTCTGTCTATTCAGACTGCCATCTGCGTAAATCCCAAAACATACCGCCCGAAATGTGCGAAAAAGTACTCGAAAACCGCAAAAGGATTCACTGCTGCAACCAATTCGTAGGCGGTCATTTAAATGACTTTGTATTTCATATTGGTCAGGTCCAACATTATAATGAAGTAAAAGTTTCATCGAAATCATAACTTTATGTGTGTTTATTTATTTAACTTTACTTTTGAAACCGAAAAATGGATAATCCTGTAATAGATTTTGCTTTATTCCAATGATTATTATTATTTTTTAATTGATGTTAACTCGAATTATTAAAACTCCATTGATGAATTGATGGCATTAAATGTAAAACTGGACGTTTGTTGTATCGATTGTTGTTTGTTGAACATATTAATTATAATGTTTAATTTATTAGTAAAAGTATTAATTTTTGTAAATATAACTTAATAATAATATAAATCTTGTTTTTATATACAATAATATTTTCACACGTTAAAACAGATCTGACAAGTGCCTAACAAGCTATATTAAGGGATGTGGTTTTTGTCCTTGCTGGTTTAATTTTCAATATTTCTTCACGCATATCTTAGAATGTTCTTCTCTGACAAGCAGAGAAACGACATCACTATCTCTTTCCCAGTATTTATAACTCAGCAGAGCTTCTATATATTTCATCAATTACACACATGTATAGTGGAATACCGCGTTGAGCAAATCGACCTACGACAACGACTCGCCATTTTTTTTATGTTAGTCACCTGCATCCATTTTCGTTTTGTCACTAGCAAAAACTGCTGATTCACGCAGTTTATTCCGTCATAACAATGTGCTTGTTGTAAACCGAGTGGACATGCTTATCGAATTTTTTGTTGTGGAATTGAAATACAAGCCTCTCCACTGAAATATTATGTGGGGCCAAACAATATCTAAACAGCCTCAATCAAAATGTCAATTACTGTATTGTTGTTTAAGCAGCCGTTGATGTTTGGTATGCCAAGATTAGAATTCAAGTGAATGTGATTATTTGGATGAAGAATGTTATCTTCGTAAACGAGATATGCTTAATGTCGCTCAGAATGTTCTTGCTAGGGAGCTTATGTGTTGACAGTGTTCAATATGTTGTATTTCTTTCTTTATCACAAGAATTTTCTAATCTTTGTGTACACTAACATATTAAGAATAGCGTGAAGCGTCGGCGGTAATTGCTCGACGTATTTCTGATAATACCCATTGCATAATATTGATGATATTGTGTCCCTCCCTCTGCATTCGATAATTGGGATCTAAATATTCAGATATATCTATCTGTCGATTTTGAACTTGTTCATCGATCATTCTACTAGCAAACATTTATTATTGCTGAAGAATTTGTTATTCGGAAACTTTGAAATTAATTCGGTCTTCTAGGCTGTTTATACTTTCTCCAATAAGCATCGTGGCCTTAACGAATTACAGGTTTACAACACATTCAAGAGGCTTTACTCGCCGTACACAGAGGTTCCCAGTGAAGAATACATAGTTGTAGATTTGTTTATAAGATAGACTTAATTACTCTACCTTAGAGCATAACTTTGTATTCTAGTCTTACTTTCGAGTTAGGGTTAAGTACTCATTCAAGTTGATGAGACAATAACTTAATTTACGTCTACCTTGCCTCGATGTTTAATCTGCGTGTTATTCTGCGGTAAAACTACCGAGATTTGATCATTTTAAAAGCCCACTTAGAGGGATTGGTAAAATTCTTTTTGTCGCTAAGTTGACACCATTGTCCTCTATCTCTGGCGCGGAGTTTGAGTGCGATCTTTGATTTAATTTGTTTATACCCATAGTGCTCGATTTTTTCAGTTCATCTCGAGTGTCTTTTGCCACTTTTACAATGGATAAAAATATGAAACAAAGAATTAGTCTCAAATTTTGTATTGTCCAGAAACTCAACAAAAGTCATCGAAGAAACACCGTATGATATTATTCGGACTGACTTTTTCCCTTTAAAAAACCCAAATTACCGCTTCAAGGCATAAAAGACAATTCGAGGCTATAACTGGAGTCTTTTTTTATAAAGAATGTGACACATTCCATTCGTTTAAAATCTTTTTTATACTTCTTGGTCAGGCAGTCTGTTTACCTTAGAAATTTTGATACTACGTTATTGGCATTTCGATCTATCGCAACAAATGATCTGCTTTAGTCAACACAAAGTCTTGTTAAATCTTTATCAAAATCTGTATTTATTTATTAAACTTGCAGTATAAGTTACAAAGATTTCCACAAACAAAGCGAAATTACGAAACACTAGCGCATATTTTTCGTGGGTTTCCTCCTTAGTTTGAATCGGAGCGAGTTTTTTGTTTTAAAAAATGTAACACTGGCTTTTACTAGCGTTAAACCATCTCAGTTTATATTTAATTGGCCATAAGGCTTCTAATTACAAGTTGTAAATAAATTAAATTAAAATTAAATTAAGTGAAAGATTCATATATTAGATTTGATTCTTGGGCGGCATTGTTTAAAACTAAAACTTGAAATTTGAAATTAGATTCGATTGCAATACAACAATAGATGCATAAGTCATGGCACAAAAATCTATGCATCTACCAAAAAAAATAGAATTACCAAATAGGATTGTATTTCAGATCAAAGACTGTAATATATCAAATTATATTATCAGCTCGGTGAAGCTCAAGTTGGATAAACAACTATTTAATTGACTTGAAAAGCTACCGCGTTTCCTTGAGAAGTCCGTTTATGCATTCATACTGTGTACCATTTTGCTTGGAATTTGTTTTAAGTTTTGGTTTGGTTTCTACAATTGATTCATGAAGCATTTTGCATTTTAAAACTTTTCAAGTCTCCACATTCTCATAGCATTATTACTGTAGCGGCTTGGAAGTAGGCTGCTTAACAGTTATTTAGGCCTATACTTCAATCGGATTTCAATTAGGCATGCAGCTTGACTGTTGCCCACATTTTTTATACATATTCATTTGTTCCTCTTACGTATACGAATAAGCAGCGTCGTGGCGAACCTTTTTAATATACTGCAGTCTCCTCCAGGCAATTACTTTGATGAATATCTTGACACAATTACAAATGTTATTTGCTGTTAATAACTATCTTCAATACAGGGACCATAAAAATTTCCCTTTTGAAATATATTATAAGCTTTATCATACCTAACTCTTTTTTTGGCATATGTGTATAATAAATGATATTAAACGGTTCCTATATTCTGCTCTTCCTTTTCTTTAGAGTCAAATTGCCGAATATAAAGCCGCTCAGGCTCCCTCTGCCGTTGCCTTGAGATCGGCCTTGTTGGATCCTGCGGTCAATTTACTTTTCCAAAAACTCAAAAAGGAACTAAAAGCCACTAAGGCTAAGTTGGAAGAAACACAGAACGAATTATCTGCATGGAAATTCACACCGGATTCGAATACCGGCAAACGTTTGATGGCCAAATGTCGTCTGCTATATCAGGAAAATGAGGAGTTGGGCAAAATGACATCTAATGGCCGCTTGGCTAAACTGGAAACAGAGTTGGCAATGCAAAAGAGTTTCAGTGATGAGGTCAAAAAATCGCAATCAGGTATGGGAAATAAATTACAAAACTAATACAAACTAGTTTGCACTCAAATATATATATATATATATATATTTTTTTTTACAGAACTTGACGATTTTCTCCAAGAATTGGATGAAGATGTCGAAGGTATGCAAAGTACGATTTTGTTTTTACAACAGGAGCTCAAGACGACACGAGATCGCATACAGATTTTGGAGAAAGAAAATTTTCAATTGAAAACTGGCGTTACCTCAAGTCAGGAATCACTGATGATCAAAAACGAACAAGACATGGCGGATGATGACATAGCAAGTGATGGTGCGTCCACCATACTAAATGGCAATATATACACGAGCACAGTTCAACAAATGCAACAACAAATGGCCACAGAACAGAGCTACACATCAACGCCACAATCGACGTTAATACAAACACAGGCACAAGCACTGGAGACAATTGATGAAAACAATAGCCTGCACATTAATGCTACTTCATACTATAATGGTACCGAAGACGCTGCCCTTACCGAACTCATTCACGAAGGCAATGGTGGAGGAGCCATCGGCGCCAAACTAAGGACAGTGGCTTCAAGGAAACGTAACTACGAAAGTGAAACACCCATCGAAGGTATACAAACAGCAGCACCTATTGCGGTCGTGTCATCACCGCGCACATTACCACCCAAGAAATCCAAATTGAGAGTATCAACACCGGCCCGAAGGCCTTCGATACAGTCGATCGATGAAAATGAGATTCTTATCAATGCGGGAGTTAACACAATTGTAGACAATGCTGTGGACGGTATGGCTAATGAAGAATCATCAACGTGTGGTGTCGTTGACCCTTTGGCAACTGATGCGACAATAAATATGATGGAACAAGGAGGCAGTGGTGGAGTAGCGGGTCAACGTATCATGACGCGACGACGATCAGTAAGATTGAACGGTGCCAGTAATGGAGGAGGTGGTGATAGCAATCACTGATTTGATTGTGACAAATAGATATCACACACTAAACACCACTCACACCAATTTTACATGCATATTGCAACTCACGTCAAACCTAAATTCTGCTCTACATACCTATCACTCCTTTAAATTTCTTTAGTCTCTCTGTCAAATATCGACATCTCCCTTTCTTTGCGGTGGCAACAAAATCTACAATGTTAAAATAGAAAAAAACATTTTGCTTATTACATATTCGATTCAGAAAGCAGTATTGGTTTACGCGTGCCGCGGGGGCACTATATAACTGAGGACAATTTTTCCCAGGAATGTAATTAGCATGTATTTCTGGAAGTCTTTGATTAAATTGAATGCCATATGGAAAAGTAACGTAAGCTTACAGACGACGATATTTTCTACAGGAGGAAAATAAGCAGCAAAGCTACAACTCATTTTGTTACTTCTTCCATAGAATTGTGCGGAATAAGTTTAGTTGTTTACTTCTTTATTGTGTTATAAAGTATTTGCTTTACTTAATACAGTAGATATAGTTCAAGGAAGTAGACTACAATTCAAAACTGATTTGTGATTTCCTAATTAAAAATCGTCCATAGTGTGGCATTATCATCATAGTAGTGCAGGCATTTGACAGGTATCCTGTTACTTTTTTCAAAGTATTGAGTCCACATCCTACTATGAAGATACGAATTAAGCCTTCTTTAAAAAATTACATTTGGCTTCTTTAAAATCAGGATTTGATTGAATATGTACATCCAGAATGTCGTCTAATATCAGACTTTTAGTATATATTGTACGTCATAAACCATGAAATAATGTATAAATGAATCAAAAGCAAAACATATTGCTCACATAATTTCCTCTATAGAGTTATTATTTAATTTGTATTTCTCTATCATAATCTTCTGCATATACTCTGATGTTTTTATCTGAAACTTCTGCTACGAACTAGACACACACACAAATATTTAAATATTCTAAAGGAATCCATTACTCAGGACATTAAAGCCCCAACAGAACTTTATACCCGTGCCCAAATTAGAAAAGTTTATTAGTTTTATTACCTTACTGTAACTTTTCATTGTAGGAAAAGTAATAGTCCTCATACCCTTAGAAGCTCCTTGGGGAAAGTCCCTTTACAACTGAATAAGGCAATAATTCTGATCAGCCCTTCATATTTGAATATTCATTTGAGTTTCGTTTCATCCGAAAAAGATATCTAATAATAATGTAATGCAGCTTTTAATCCTCACTTTTGTATTTTATCATTTCTTTTGTTCATTTTGATTCTTTTCATTTTCTCCAAGACTTGATTATGTTTTATCACAAAAAAAGTTAATCTTTATTATTTTATTGATTGCAAAAAAAGTAACAAAATCTACAATTGTAATAATTATAATTTTAATTATAAATGCAGATTATAGTTTTACTAAAATAAATTGCAAACAAATACAACATGAAGAAGAACAACAAAAATAATTGATCAATTTCAAATTGACCATATTTTCTTTAGTTTAGTTAATAATTAATTTTTATAGAAATGATATATTTATAGTGTTTTCATGCGAAAAACTGGAAAAAACTTATACAAAGATAAGATATTAAAACAAATAAAAAAAACAAAACAAATTATAAATAATTAATAAAACAAAAAAGAATACAAAAAAAAAAAAAACAGTCAATAAAAAATGAAAAAAATGTTTAAATAATTAAATGTTTTACTTATTAATTATAGCGATTTAATTGAAGACATTTGTGGCTTTCGATAGCTCAGTGGTAATAGAGTGGATCAACAATCCGAAAGTAACGTTTGATTACCGTTCCGGGTATTGTTGAAAATTAATAACGAATTTTAGAAATAATTTCAATTTCTGCACAAATTCTGATAGCACCTTTCGGTATTTAGAACGACTGATTGCACTAGGATCGGCAAATATGGAACATAACATTGCTTTGTGGACTAGACGCGGGGCGCTTACTATAACCATCCGAAGTTAGCTGAATCTGGACATGTAAAGTGTACAATTAGTACCATTTGTAGAGAGAGTTTCAACGAGGTCCTCAGATGATGGGGCATGACTTGTGTGTAAGCATTTTAAACTCTGTTATAAACGGTGAAAACGGTATCACAGTCTAAATATAGGACTAAGAGCGCTCTACAGCCTTAAATCTTTGAAATATCACAATCAACAAATCGGTGAGAAGAGTAAGTTTGGTGACAAAGTTTTCGCTATATGCGTGACTTTTCATTACAGCCCCTAATTCGTAGAATGCAGTAACTTAAATTTTTGTTCATTATATTACATTGTAATTCTTGGCAAAGTTTGGCAAAATTGGCCGAATAACCACGCCTCTTCCAAAAAGTCGCATATAAGTATTCCACATATTTCTATGCTCGTATCTTTCATTTAACTGCATTCTAAGAGAGATAAATATCGTTAATTCTGCGAATGAAAACAGACTGCATTGCCACGCTCCTTAGATTACCACACACAGATAAACTGACTGCTTTAGAAAAAAAGCAAAGGCTCCTTTGTCCTCCTTTGCGCGTTATTTCAGAGCGTTTTTTGATAAGAACATAACAGTCTCTTTTGTATCAAAGGAAAACGACGTTGGGTAAGACTGTTCATCTGACTGTTATTTATATACTGTTTGGATAATATGGGGTCAAAGGGTTCACATCCAGCACGTAGCAATGAAAATTTCATTGCATTCATATTTATACATCTAGATGCAGGAAAGTTAAAAAGGCCAATTATATAACATCACAAATAAAATACAAAATTCTTTAATACAATATTTAATATATAAAAAAAAATAAAATAAAGTTATACAAACTCAAATGTTAGTAACAAAGTTTATATTATGGTTCCCCAACAAATACCGGTATAAAAAAAGTCAACAATGAGCTCATAAAGTAAATTAGACTACTGAAGTTCGCTTAATGCAAATCTAATATATATGTATTTGTGTTGGAAAACTTGATTTGAATAAGGAAAATTTCGTAGATGCAGAGGGAGCTTGTTCCAAGCTCTGCAATTGCGCACCGTAAATGATTTTAAGAATATAGAAAAGCCTCATGTAAGAGGAATTACTAGTTGCGGATTTCTAGTTGATTTAGTGAACCTGAATCTACTTCGCAGTAAGGGTGGTGAACCAGATATCACCAATTTATAAAATAATTTAATGATTCGAAATTCAACATAATTCTTAAAGGAAACCGGTAAGAAACGTATAGCACATTGCGATGTACGCAATATGTATATTTAAGAGCCTCAAACTATACACATATCTTACTATCATATTAAAAATCCTCTTAAGATTTGTTCCCGAAAAAACTTCAATACCATAATAATTAATTAGAGACATCTGCAAGGCATGAGCTAACCTCTCTTTAATATGAATTGGAAGGAATACATTCATATTGTACAACTTCCACAGAGTAAAAAGTATCTTTGGAAATATAGAATCAATATGAGCACAAAAATCAAGTCATTTATCAAGCGTTGTGCCGAGGCAGTTCATTTCATCTATAAACTCAATACTGTTTCCATTAATGTTGATGTCAAAATTCTGAAAAGATTGAAGCTAGGAGACAATAAGCATAGCTTTAGTTTTGCTACAATTAATACAAAGGTTTTTATCGTTTAATCAATTGTTTAGATCACTCAATGTGTTTTTGATACTACATTGTAAGTTATTTACTGAACTACTCCTGAAAAAAAGATGGATATCATCAGCATATAAAAATGTTTAACCACAGCTATCGCGAATAACCTCAGCTAAACCATTAATATACACTGTAAACAGTAGTAGGCGCAGAACCTATCCTTGAGGAAACCACAGTGCATACTAAGCATATCAGAAAAATTACCATAATTGGAAGCGAATTGTGATCGACCCGACAAATATGAACAAACCAATGTGTAGGATGTGCTAGAAAACATAAAATTAGACATTAGTTTGTAAACAAGCTTAGTATGGTCCTTAGATAAATCGAGACCTACAAACGCTCCTAATCGTGATTATTCATCGTCTCCCTCATAGTATCTGTTAAATGGGGCAAATGAGTAGTAGTATTAAAGCCTCTTCTAAATCCACATTGCCAGTCAACAATTTATGCTCTGATCATTAATATAATTTAAAATTTGTTCTCGCATCAAATGTTCAGGAGCTTTAGAAAAAGCTGGAAGTATACTAATTGGTCTTAGGTTATCAAAAGTGTATCATTAAGATATATTTATTGATTATAACTAGGCTTTTCATGCAATATCGTTATAAAGTACAATTCAAAAAATTTTAACTGACTTTTTCTCTGTCATTAAAGAGATTTTTGTATTAAAAGTGTCGATGAA
The DNA here is from genome assembly GCA_019455685.1 of Philornis downsi. NCBI lineage: Eukaryota > Metazoa > Arthropoda > Insecta > Diptera > Muscidae > Philornis > Philornis downsi. The sequence goes on from JAHXMU010000632.1 coordinate 414,689, forward strand.
GGCAGTTTTCTACACGAAGTTCCAAAAAATACTTTGTTTATATCAAAAGTGTCAACAATGAAACATTTTTTATATTAGAGATGCCAACGATGACGCTTTTCTATATGGGAAATGCCAACAAAGACATTTTTCTGTACGGAAAATTTCAGAAGGACACATTTTCTATATGGAAAGTGTCAACAAAGACATGAAAATCTTTAAGCAATATCGTAGTAGCAACATTCATCAGCCACTCTGTATATTTTTAAAGTATTCACTATTATTCTATTACATGATTTTCCCTTAAAAAAAACGCTACAAATAAAAATGTTATAGAATGTTTTAACAAAGACATTTCTTTTTATAGAATGTGTCAACAAAGATATTTTTCAATATGGAAAGTGTGAACAGACAGTTTTTTTATAAAATATGTCAATAAAGACGCCATTTTTATACGAAAAGTGTCGACAATAGGAAAATTGTCAATAAAGATGCGTTAGCGTATATATTTTTCTGTAAAGAAAATATCAGCGAATACGTTTCTTCTTCAAAATGACAGTAAACACATTTTCTTATAAGAGAAATATCAATAAATACAGTTTTCTCTAGGAAAAGTATTAATAAAGTTTTCTTTATGAAAAGTGTCTACAAAGACAATTTTCTATAAGAAACGAATCAATAAAATAGTTTTTTTTTCATATGAAAAATATCTACGAAGATACTTTTAGAACGTACCCGATTATTTATAAAACTACTTAACCGCCATCTACATGTGAATGGGTTCTCTGTTCTTTCAAGTAAATTCATCTTCAAAAATCATTACTAAGTGATACTAATACCATCTATATGTAAAAAAAGACATTTATTTAGTATGTTCACAAACCCACCACTGCGGCGTACATGCAATGTATATGTGTATAATTTGTTGGAAGTGTATCGTTGGTATAGACAAAAGTGGGAGTTCTGGCTTTAAACTTGAGCGGAAAAGAGCAATTAAGGCATACGAGTATTATACTGTATTATTTCCGAAAACGAAAAACGGCTGCTGAAGCCAGCCGAAAAATAAAGTCTGTTTATGAAAGAAACGGACAAAATGAAAGAACTTGCCAGAAATGCATTAAAAGATTTTCTACGGGCGACTTCTCCGTAACGGAAATTGTTTCCGAGGAGGTGAGAGTTTTAGACATTTAGGGAAATAGGTTAAATAATCAAAAAATCAGTCTTAACCGTTTGCGGCGTCATAAAAGAGCTCCAAATTGTAAGCAATCTCAATGTGTATCTACCTCAGTCTGTCTCCGATGTCTCCTACTGCATTGCGGGCACGTCAGAATCTGTCAGAGCTTGGGTGGGAAGTAGACCTCGCTCCGTCTCAATATCATCTATTTCGCAGTCTGAGCAACCAGTTAAAGGATTTGAATTTCCATAACGACGAGGAAGTGAAAAATCGAATTGAACGTTTTTTTCGAGAAAAACCACGCGAGTTTTATGAGAGAGGAATTAAAAAGCTCCCAGAGAGGTGGGAAGAAGTTACTAAAAAAGGGAGAGATTATGTAATAGATTAAAACAATTGTTTTCTTGTATATAAATTTGCAAATAAATTTCTTTTAAAAACCGAAAGAACTTTTCGAACAACCCGATATATATTTTTGATTTGGGAGGTGGAAATAAAAATATATGTCGACCTATTTGCCATCAGTCCGCATGTTTCTTTGAAACAGCACCCGAAAAGTTTCGTATTCATATTCAGGTTAAGTTCAAAATCAGCTCAATATAAGGGCAAAATGGGAACTTTTCAGATCGCCTAATTTGACCCACATATTCCTTTGTTCTTGTCTTTCCTTGAATTGCTCCCAATTCAGACATTTAGTAAACTGAAAATGGACTGAAAATGGACTGCATTGCAGCACCATTTAGAGTAGCACACAAATAAATTGGCCTATTTAGGAAAAATCCGTGATACCCTCTATAATTTGTAAGCGAATGATTCCAGAAAGTTATAATTTTGCTTCTTTTACGAGGGCGGATATAGAAGCCATTGAATATCGATAGAAAAAGTGTACCGAGCTAAAAGGAGATTATGTGGAAAAATAAAGAACATTTTTCCCAACTTTGTTGTGTCTTCTTTGTTAGGTCGGCTAGTTTTGGGACCGCCTTCGTATTGTGCTTTAATTCAGAGAATATCATTCGCAGGGATTTCGATTTACCTTACTCCTGGCAGCCCCCACTATTTTTCAATAAATGCTTTAGTAATGCGAGCGGGTTACGCTAGATGTCGTTACAAAAAATATTATTTCGTACTCAAAAAACTACTCACGACAGTATTGTGACTGCTTGATTCGGCACTGCGAGCGCGCGTCAAAGTTGGACACCAGAAAAGAATAGTTCTTCATCTGATAACGACAAGAAAGCAAGCTGGGTGCGGTGCAAATGTGAACAGAGTTAATGGTTTCGTTACTATAACTATTAATAAAGCGCAATTTTGTTTTTCGTGATTCTGTTCCGATAATTTTGACTTCAAAGGTGCACCACACTTTGAAAGGCCATGTGTCGAAAATGTCGATAGAATAATGGAAATAGTCAAATCCGTCCGTCATATAAGCACTGTTTTGATTACCCTGAATCTACACTCGCATATTGCACAAAAATCGTTTGGAACCACTTCAAAAAGACTGGATGCAAAAAAAAAGTTCGATGTACTGGCGCCACATGAGTTAACGCAAAAAATCTTCATGGATTGAATTTCCATCTGCGAATCGTTGCTGAACCGCAATAGTGAATGATGAATGATGATCAAAAGTGGTTTACTTATGACAACATCAAGTGAATACAACTGTGATTGAATCGCGGTTAGTCAGTGCAAACGTGGGTCAAGCGAGGATTAACTAACAGTTAGGAAGATTATGCCGTATATTTGGTGGGATTAACAAATTGAGATCCAAATTCATAATTTGGATCTGGATTATTAAAAACAGGACTGTCTGAAGAAAGTCGTCGGCCAGCTTTGTACAAGAGAAGAGGAATTGTGTTTAAACAAGAAAATGCCAGTCAACACCGCATCCACAATAGTGCTTGGTTGAGAGATTCTTATGCGTTCACCTTGATGTCCGGACCTGGCACCAAGTGATTACTACGCATATGTTCTTGTCGATGGAGGATGATATCGCTGGTGAAAAATTCGCCCCAATAGAACCTATTGAAAATCGACTGTTTCAATTTTTTGCTAATTGGAGCGAGAGTTCATACTAGGGAGGCATAATGGACTTACCTTTAATATGGCAACAAGTTATAGAATAAAACGGTGCATATTTGATCTAAATCGTATCATTCTAAGTTTAATGATGGGCAAAACAATGTCAGCTGTTAAATACCTGTCATCTGAAGTGTTATTTATTTAGTGAAAAGTTTGCCATTTACGAATAGGGATCGTTTAACAACCTAAGATTGCGTAAAAATATTTAAAACTTACTACAAAAGTGGTGATTTAAACGTGAGCACTTTTCGTGCCTTATAGGGTGATTATGGTCATCACAATCTACCTACTGTACAAGGAGTTGGCAAGATTATAAAGACATTTGAAGAAACTGGAAGCGTTACAGATGTGGTCAGGTCTGTGCAACATCGCAATGTACGCATTGTCGAAGAAATTGTTTCTGTTAGTGAAAATGTGGCGGATAATCCGGATTTGTCGATTCACATCACATTTAAGAAAAAATCAAATAATATCACACCATAACACCCTGTGACGTGACCTTATATTATAAAAAAACAAATTCCTTTGGATTTCAAGAGTGGAATATGAGGTATCTTTTCATATTCAGTAAAGTTACGCTCATTCTTTTTTTAGACTCGCTCAACGGGATTTACAGTTTGTGAAGCATTTACTAGGCTTGTTGGTTACACGACTTCTCGGGGTGAACCCCAATCAAATAACAATAGGTTGTTGTATTGGGTATTGAACCCGCTATCATGCGAACGATAGTGAAACTGTGGCGGATAATCCGGATTTGTCGATTCCACGGCGTTCTCAGTAATATCTTATGGCTCGTTATGTAATTTTGCATTTGGATTTGCACCTCCGTCCATATAGAATCCAACTCAAGCAACATATTAAAACCGGCTACTCATTTACCACGACCTAGATATGCTAATTGGGTGCTATAGCAACTGGCTTTTTAATGCTGATTTTTCGAATAAAAATTTTCTTATGCGATGAAGCTTATTTCTCATTCGGTGGTTACGTTAGCAACCAAAATTATCGCACATGAGGTTTGTAGAACCCAGAAGTGGTGGTGGAAAAGCCATTGCTTCTGGAAAAAGTGCCTGTTTGGATAACATTGTCGTATTTTTTCGAAAACTACCTCAAAAGCATAAATTGTTGCAACCAATCCAGAGGCGGTCATTGAAATGACAGTGTCTTTGACAATGTCCAAGTATTATAATGAAATCATAGCTTTATGTGTGTTTTATTTAGCCTTATTTGAAAACAAAAAATGTACAACCCTGTATGTTTATTCATCTTATGTAGTTAGATCAAACAATAAAAAATATAAAATAAAATGCCATATAAACTGTACATGCTTTTTGCAGCTCAATCCTTCAAATCATGTCAACATTTACGATGAACGAGGAAGTTTCCCTAAAATGCAATTTTAGAAAAAAGTGAAAAAATTCGGCCTAAAGCAAAATATTTCAATTATATTCCGTAATTTAGGTTGATGATCTGGGGGTGCTAAAGAACTGACATTGACGCAATGTAATACAAATTATTTTTATTATACATATAAGAATCAATTCCAACTGCTTAATTAATGTTGTAGATCTATTGCTTTAAAGATAGGCAAAGATCTTAGCGAGCATTTTTACACCTAACGAGGATTTAGACAGGACGACATTCTATCGTGCGACCTCTTCAACATACTGAGAGGAGATGATTATGAGGAAAGTTGCGGTTAATACGTCTGGTACCATATGAAGCCAGAAGCCATATGATACTCGCATATGGAGATGACATAGACATCATTGGCAGAAAATTACGAGCTGTTACTGCAGCCTTCTCAAGCATCGAGAAGGAAGCAGCAAAAATGGGTCTGGTGATAAACGAGGACAAAACAATGTTATGGGTTTCAACGAACAAAGAGTCTACTCATTTGGAACGCTGTGTGAACGTTAACATTTATAATTTTGAAGTGGTGGGAGAATTCATCCACCTCGGTTCCGCTGTAAACAAAACGAATGATGTCAGCATACAGATAAAGAGGAGAGTATTGCGTGCTAACAGATGTTACTATGCACTAAGCAAGCGATTAAATGATAAAGCCCTCTCTCGACAAACAAAAATCCGACTATACTGGATGTTGGTTCTATTTGCCTTGTTATATGGCGCAGAATTCTGGATTATGACACAAGCGGATGTATCAGTACTGGCAGTTTTCGAGAGGAAAATACTCCGGAAAATATATGGACGCATCATCGCTTGAACTATGAGGTATATGAGCTCTATGGCGACATCAATGTGGTCAAACGCATTAATATACAGCGATTGTGTTGACTGGGTCATGTTGAGCGTATGGACCCAAATGCTCCGGCAGGGAAGGATTTCAACAACGAACTCAATGGACGGCGCAGAAGAGGGCGACCAAAACTTCTTTGGAAGAACCAGGAAATATTATCGAAACTTGGTGTGACGGATTGGAGGAGAAGCGCAGAAGATCGAAGCGCTTGGAATTATTTTCTACGGGCGGCGTATAATAGACAAGATATGTCTATTCCAGTTGCCACCTAAGAAGAAGATCTATTGTTATTACTTGCTAAGTAGTTACTAAACAACCCTCATTAACAACTATTTTTTTGTTTAAAACACTGCACTTCCTCTTCACATAAAACCTTCAAATTCTAAAACATTGCAATCACTTTTTATACAAATACAAAAATACTTTCCAACAAATATGTCTGTTATTTTAAAAAAAATCTGTCAGCATAAAAATTCAAAAAAAAGGAAAAAACCACAACCAATCCAACAGGTGTCATATCCGATTGCGTCAGTTGCACAATTTCATCTAAGAGAACTCTAATGGATTATTTAGTTGGCTGGCTATAAAACCAACAAGCAAATAAAAAATCATTCTACTACATCAAGAAGACGCGCTGCCGTTTCAATTTGTTTCTGAATGTAGTAATAATTAATTCAGAAAACAACTAAATGAAAATCAATGAACAACAACGACAACAAATTACCATTTATAATTTGAATTACAGTAGAAATAACTGAAAACATTTTTCATTTTTCATTTCTTGACGACTCGACCGACGCTCGCTCACATAATTGCTGAGACTTGTTGATGGTGGACTTGTCGTCTGCTCTGGCCTGCCTTGCCACAGCAACTACGATGTGGTAAGGCAAGTGCGAATGTGTTTGGAGGGAATCATCATAATTCGATGCCAATTGTCAAGCTATCCAAACTGAAAACTGGCAATTTGTAGCCATGGCTGCTGCGAAAACGTTTACATACAAAACGGAATGAATGGCAGCAAATGTACGAGTGCATGAAATATTTGTGGTCAGTGTCTTGGCCGCTTGCAAAGTAGGAAGAAAATGAAAAAATACGTAAGTTGGAAATTATGAAGAATAGTTAAGGTTAAGGTCAAGGTTGGACAGTGTGTAAAAATGCCTTACAACTGCGATTAATGGGCGGATGTGATAACCTACATTGCAAATGCGTCGCAATTGTGTACTCTCACATGTGACCCAAGACGATGATGATAAACGCCTTTGATAAAATGGCATTAAAATGTAAAATATTCTTTCACTTGACTAACATATTTTTTGCATTCCTGTGTGCACATATAAAAAATAATTACAATTACAAAAAATAATTTTGAAATATGCTTATTTTTCTATTAGCGAATACCAATATGAATATGAATGGTTGAACAAATGACAGGTACGATGGACAGATAGAAGGTTGATTATGACCCCGTAATGCGCAAAAAGTGCCCATGCTTGAATTGCCACTTTTGTAGTAAGTTTTAACTATTTTTACGCTTTATACGGTTGTCAAACGATCCATTTTCGTAAATGGCAGACCTTTCGTTAACTAAATAACACTTTAGATGACAAGTAGTTAACAGCTGACAGCCTTGCCAGACCGGCGGTTTTGAAAACACTAAATGGATAATCCTGTAGTATGAAAATTTCAAAACCCGTTCCAACTGTTGACGCTTAATTAGCCTTGTCCTATCCCCTTGCTATTCTTTATACTTTTTCTCACCATTTTCGCACAAAGTAGTAAATATTTTATATTTTAACGTTTTTTCCCTTCGTATAAAGTATGGGTCGGGTATTCTTTGAAACGATTTTGTGAAAATTAACTTTTAGTCTGTATAGGTTTTTCAAAAAATGCTCTTTCAAAGCCTACGTCCAGCAGCGTAAATCTCCTTCATATCTGTATTCAATGATCTATAATTGTTATAAATAATTGCACATTTGTTTGTCGGATTTCCCATTCATAACATCAATTATAGGGCAGATACGAAAAAAAGTGTAAAGCACTAAAAGAGATATATTCGATAGAGTTATCTGAACATGATAACTCGAGTAAACCTTTAATATGTTTCGGTAAATGAGAATATGAAGGGTTCGTAAAAACTTTTTTTCACCTTTTTATGGCTTTTTGTGTTTGTGTTAAAAGTCAATATTACTTTAGCATATACGAGGTGTGATAAAAAAAATAACCGTTATTTTCGTGAGTTACGTATGTGCGATTTTCGCGTTTTTTCTGTTATGTTGGTACACATGTCTGTTATATACGAGTATGCTGACAATATCAGCCGTTTTGGACTGTCAGTTTGCTTTTGACAGATAAAAAGGTTAGTCGTGTTTTGGTGTGCTCTTCGGTTTTTTACTATTCGAAAAAATGGATCAAAGAAACTGTATTAAGTTTTGTGTAAAAAATTAAATTAAATGTGCAAGGACATTTGAAATGTTTACTGTGGCTTTTGGCATAACCAGTTTAAGGAAGGCCGAGAAGACGCCAATGACGATGCTCATCCTGGTCGCCCGAGCACATCAACAACCGATGAAAACATTGAAGCAGGAAGAAAATGTTTTTGAATAATCATCGAATAACTATTAGAGAGGTTGCTGATGATGTTGGCATATCGTTCGGCTCATGCCAAGCAATTTTTACGGATGTTTTAGGCATGAAACGTGCGGCAGCGAAGATTGTACCAAAATTGCTAAATTTTGAGCAAAAACAACGTCGCATGGATATCGCTCAGGAGCTGTTGAACGTCGTCAACGACGATCCAGATTTCCTCAAAAAGGTCATAACTGGTGACGAATCGTAAGTGTATGGATATGACATTGAAACCAAAGCCCAATCACCCAATGGAAGCGTCCAGAAGAGCCGAGACCGAAAAAAACACGTCAAGTTCGGTCAAATGTGAAGGTTTTGCTCACTGTTTTCTTTGATTGCAATGGCGTGGTGCATCATGAATTCTTGCCACAAGGTTGTACGGTCAATAAAGAATACTACCTTGAAGTTATGCGTCGTTTGCGCGAAATTCGTCAGAAACGCACAGAATTGTTGAAAAACCAATCATGGATTTTGCACTATGATAACGCATCAGCTCACACATCGATGCTTGTGCGTGAGTTTTTGGCAAAAAAAAAACCGCAATCATGAATCAATCACCGTATTCACTGGACTTGGCCCCCGCTGACTTTTTCCTCCTCCCAAAACTGAAGACACCGATGAAAGGAAAGCGTTTTGCTACGATTGGGGAAATAAACGAAAAATCGAAACAGGAGTTGTTGGCGATACCAAAAAGCGCGTTTCAGAAGTGTTTCGAGGATTGGAAAAACCGCTGGCATAAGTCTATTCTATCTGAGGGGGATTACTTTGAAGGAGACAAGATAGTTATTGATGAATAAATAAATTATTTTATGTATTGGTTTATAGGGCTTAGTAGAATTTAAAAGAAAAAAAAACGGTTGAGCTTGGTTATTTCTATAATATCTTCCATTCAAATTAGCGATTTAACCCATATAACTATTCTTTGTTCCATATATTTTATATAGCTGAACTAAATATAGTCAAAGCATTTGCTGAAGTGAGATCTCAGAATGAAAACAGAGGGCATTGCCACACTTCATGTATTACCTTCAATGCAAATTGGTCGATTTTCAAAAACGCAATCATCTTTCTGTGCTAGTAATTTGTAAGTAGTAGGCTGCAGTAGTCTGAATTTTTACCCTTTTGTAATACTTGACACACTTCGATCAAGTAACCACGACGCTTCTGTTATCTCCTATGCAAATTACCGATTTATGCCATATATTGTATTCTTAGGTTTACATTTTACAAGTAGTTTTAGAGAAAATTAATTTTGATAAACAAAGTCCTGGGAATGAAAATGGAAGCGTTATTACAACTCAATTCGCTAATTTGTCCAATTTGTCGAATTTGAGCTTTTCTGTTGTAATCCGTAATTTGAAGGTCGCAGTTCTTTAAATGTTTGTAAATTATTAGGTGTGGAACTAAGTTCCCGCTGTTTGCCAATAGATGGCGCCATCTGTAAGTGGTAGTCGACACTGTCATAACCTAAACGTCATAGTAAACATACCGCCTCGACATAATAGTGATTTTCTTTTAACGTCATATTCTTTTGGTTGTGTAAATATCTATGTATGATTTTGTGCCAGATAATCGTCATATGCGGGAAGTATTGATTTTCTACTTTCAATCAAAGAAAACGGCCGCTGAAGCTCATCAAATGCTGCAAAACGTTTACGGAGATGCTGCTTTAAGTGAAACAACGTGTCAAGATTGGTTCCATGGCTTTAAAGACAGCGATTTTTTTGACGACCGTTTGCGTTTGTTGACGACCGTTTGCGTAGAGGAAGACGAAAAACCTTCGGAGACATTGAATTGATGGCATTGCTTAATGGGGATCCGTGTCAAACGCAAGTAAAGCTTGCTTCAGTATTAGGAGTTATCCGCTAAGCCATTTTCAAGCGGTTGCATTCTTTGGGAATGATTCAAAAGCAAGTAACCTGGGTTCCTTATGAGTTGAAGACAAGGGACGTTGAGCGTAGTTTTTTCGTCACCGAACAACTGCTTCAGCGACCAAAAAGAAAGCGTTTTCTTCACCTTATTGTAACGGGTGATGAAAAATGGATTCATTATAGCAATCTAAAGAAAAGAAAGTCATAGGGGCTGCCCGGTCATGCTTCTATGTCGTCACCTCTTGACGCTGCGAAGGTTATGGCGTGCATTTGGTGGGACTAGGTCGGTGTTATTTATTATGAGAACAAGGGGATCGGTATCGTCTTCAATTAATGCGATTAAGATGAGCTCTGCGCAGGATGGGTAGCTAGCGACGGGCAATATTTTCAATGAATCATTTGTAAACATGTTTTCATAATAAAATTGCATTTTTATAACAAAACAAAGAAAAAAAAAACAGCGAGAATTTAGTTGCTCACCCAATATATTGCATTATAATGTTTGATAAAATTTGAAAAATTGATTGAATGACCACGCCCCTTCTGATAACTTTCCTACAAATTACCTAATTTAAACTATATTTAAAGCAATATTCATATCTTTCATTCAATGACATTAAATACAGTATGCTTTAGCACGCATCACGCATTTGGCACTTGAGAAAGTTATAAATTTCGTTGTTCTTTTTTTATGCTTTCATTCAGAGTATTTCAGAACCTCCCTGCTGGTACCCCTCAAACTTTTGTCTCAACACGAAAGGACTTTGAGGAATTGTGATTTATGAGTCAATTCGCTTGATTGAAATTTTTGTACTGGTTTTAATATGTTAAATAAAGATATATAGGTATAAGGTGGCGCATATGTAACGTTAAAGTTAATTTGAATTCAATTTTTGTTCAAGCCTTTTATTTCGTCTCTACAGAATTAACTAAATAACACTTGGGAAATTTATGATGGAAAGGCTCAGCACAGAACAAAGGACCAAACTTGTTCAATTTTACTTTGAAAGTCAAAGTTGTTCAATTTACTTATGCGCCACCCTATATATATATTTACATATGTATGTATATATATATAAATATTCATTATATTTTATATTTAATATTATACGAGTGTTTTAACATTTAAATGCTGATTTGTAGTTAGACTGCAGTCACATCACAAATAAAATTTTGGAAAAATAAAATTTTATTTTATTATTTATTTATTGCGTACGAACATATTTTTATGGTAAATTTTGGTAAATATTTTAACTACAAAAATGTATTCAAACAACTAATGGTTTAGACGCAATTTAAAAGATAGCGAGGAATAGATTTGTTGAAACAATGAAGCAATTAATATAAAATAGAACCCAAAAACTTTCTTTGGGTATTTTTGTCATTGAATGGATTTAGAAAAGCTTTTGTTGACTCAGCTACATGCATTCTAATGAATTCCGTAAATATTCTTCTATGAGCAAAAATGGTAAATTTTGCTTTCAAATATGCAAACTTTTTGCTCAATTTTAGAATTGTTGAATTATTTTATGAACACCTGGCACCGAACAATAAGATAAAAATAAACACTTCAATAGTTTTAATAAATTGTTTTTTATTAGTTTCATTTTCATTTCTAGCGTATTACAGATTTCATTGTACAGAGAAGTTTGGAAGAAAACATTAAAACGTATAGAGGAAACAAAACAAAAGTAAACGAAGGATAACTTTAATAATGTATTTGAAAAAGAAAATATTACACACATAAGAATTAAAAGAAATTTTTAACAAATCAACAAAATTAGTTGGTAAATCAGTTAAATTAATATCCTTAGCAAAGTTGTACGTGTCTATTATATGTCTTAATAAAAACCACCTGCTTGTGAAGCTATGCAGGCGACTCCTTCGACATCGTCCGCGGCAGCATCATCACCATCATTACCATCATCATCACCTTCGTCGTCCACATCAGCGTTATCGTTAGCGTTGCAATTGGAAAAGATCAATATTTGTAGGCGGCTCTGCCACCGGGTCCCTGAGGATATTGAGGTTCACCTTCATAACTAACATCTGCATGATAACCAGTCTTCCAGTCGGCAGTGTAACGCACCACCTGGGTACGACCGTCGGGCAATTGGACACGATATTCACCAGTCACAACATCACCATCACTGGCGGCCTTGTGGGCATAATCGTTGGCAGTCTCAACATCGTTGACGGCATATTCGAAATCGAAGGGCATGCCGGGCATATGAACGTGGTCCTATATTGGAAAAGAAAAAAAATCCAAATGAAATTGATTAGAATTAAAAAAGTAATTCATGGAAAATTAAAAAGAGAAGACGATATTACGTTTTATACTAAGGAAATATAGCGTTAGTTAAATTAAAATTTTAGCGACATTTTCTTTTAAGAGTTTTTTTTATTTTAAATTTTACGTTATGAAATAAAACTTAAGCTAAGACCTACTTTCTCAGAAAAAGAATAAAGTTATATAAATGTTGTTTGGAAATTAGTCCATTTTTTTTAAAGAAGTGTCTGCTGGAAAATGTACGAATATTAAATCCAGTTCTTTTTTGGGAAAAAGGTACTTTCCTGTAGTTCGTTTTAAATTATTGGAATTGTTGGACTTAACTCATTTTAAAATGGGATCCTTTAATTGGTAGCCACCAAGCTATACAGCAATTAGCTAGTTTTTAAATATCAATAATTTCATGTTGCAATATTTTAAAGAAATCTGTATTTAAAATGGCGGAATCCAGTGTGGCGTAGCATTGCAAATATACCTACATTTTTCATATTAAAATTATGTATTAAAGTAAATGGAAAACATTAATTGCATGCTAATTCTTAAATTTGTACGTTTTTGTCAGATACTTTCAAAATTTCGTTAGAAATATGTTTTCTTATCTGAAACGAAATTATGAATTTATACTCAAAGAAAAAAAAAACCGGTACTGGATTTGGTTTGACAAAATGCCCAAAGTAAGTATACTAAATCTACTCAGTACTAGTAAATTTTACTTTACCTAGATGGACAACATTTTACTTAATTTGAGTACGCGTGAAAATAGTACGTACTTGGAACAAGTACCCAAACTTCCTGCAATAATTTTCTTACTTATTTTGAATGCTTGGTGCCAGTTGAACATTAATTGTGCTCAATTTGAATTCATTCTGACCCAAAATTAGTACACATGTTTTCTTTTGAATGTAATGCATTGATTCCGATGTCCATATCAAAAAATATTTTGATTCTTGGAAATACGACAATATAGTTGTATGCAATTTTGTTTCTTAACCGAAATCAGAACTGTAATCTTATGTAGTACCGTGTCTTGACGCCAAATCATAATGCTTCAAATATTTAATTTACTTTCAGAGAATTTTCAAATGGAATACAAACGAGACGATCAAATGAACTGAATCAATCACAAAGCTGATTCGATATGTATATGTATGAACAACATGAAAATAGTTTATAATTTCATTTTGTATATGTCCAACAGAAAAAATTCAACATTATTTTGCTTTAATCATAGGAATCACAATCAAAATTGTATATAATTTTGATTTGGTTGCCCGAAACTAAGACAAATTAAAATTATAATCAGCCCCTAAGATTTTGTTTCAACGGAGACCCTTGTTTTTAATTAATATACCGAGTTATCCATTTTTCAGTTTTAAAAGTAAAGGTAAATAAAATACATATAAAGCTATGATTTCGATGAAACTTTTTTATCATTATAATGCTAGGACTTTGTCATTATGTACGAAATACAATTTAATTTAAACCACCGCCTCTGCATTGGTTGCAGCGGTGGGTCCTTTTATGGCAGTCTTCAACCTTTTTTTCGCACATATCGGGCGGTATTTCGGAGATAATTTGAAGAATGTTGATTTTCAAATGCTTTAGCGTTTGGGATTATTCGCGTAAACATGATCTTTAATGTAGCCCCACAAAAAAAGTCTAACCCCATCTAATTGCATGATCTTGGTGGCCAATTGATGTCGCCAAAACGTGATATTACGCTTTTTGGAAACTTCTCATGCAATAAAGCCAAAGTTGTTAGTATTGCGTGCCTCTGGCACCGTCTTGTTGAAACCACATATCGTCCAGTTCATAATCTTCAATTGCAGTTCAAAAAATTAGATCATAGCGTTTTGAATTAAAATTCGGATTACTCGTCACACTTTCACTAACAGGAGTGCTATTTTCAGTAGTGCGTACTTTGCGATGATGCACAAGCCTGGCCATATCTGTAACGCTTGCAGTCTCTTCAAATTTTTTTATATGGCCAATTGCCAATTCCGTATATACCTATCTTTATATATATAATTCTACTGTACGGGCGTTGTCACTGAACTCCTCCTAAACGGCTGGACCGCTTTACATAAGTTTGTGTATATGCGTCTGGGTGGTGCCCGGGATGGTTTAGATTTACAATTCGGTCCAATTGGACAAAGGGGCGTGGTACCTCCCATACAAACAAAAAATTAAAAATCAATTATTTTTGCTTCTGCTTACGGTATTTGAGCAAAATTTGGTGCGCAGGTTTGGTGTATATATCTTAAGTGCTACTGCAAATATGGGCGGGATTGGACAATGGGGCGTGGTAACTCCCATACAAACCATAAATTAAATATCCAATATTTCTGCTCCTGTTTACGGTATTTGAATAAAATTTGGTACATCGGTTTGGTGTACATATCTTAAGTGCTGCTGCAAATATGGGCGGGATTGGACAATGGGGAGTGGTACCTCCTATACAAACCACAAATTAAAAAGCAATTATTTCTGCTCCTGCTAACGGTATTTAAACAGAATTTTGTATTTCGGTTGAGTGAACATATTTTAAGTTCTTCTGCAAATATTGGCGTTTCTTATTATAATAGACCGATTGGCATGAACCATTTCCAATAAAAATAAAATTTGAAGGCAAAGCAACGTTTGCCGGGTCGGCTAGTATATAATAAGTTTTAACTTTAATTTGTACTCGTTCTTCGGTTATTAAACGATTCTTATTCGTGAACGACAAACTTTTCACTAAATAAATAACACTTCAGATAACAAGTATTTAACAGCTGACAGCCTTGCCAGATCGGCGATTTTGAAACCTCTAAATGGATAACCTTGTTGGTTTCGCTTGACCAGTATTCCGAATCGATTATCCCGAAGTCGAATATTTAATATCTAATGATTAGCAGATACATCGCTCATAAGCTTATGGCCACAAGTGTTACAATTGGAAAGAATTAGTCCAGTAGGGAAAAACTTGATCTTTTCCCGAATATACTTAATATTTTTGACATTTAATAAAAAAACCAAATTTTTAAATGAGTGTGATTCAGTGAACTTACTGTTTTTAAGCTCATAATGTGACAGCATGTTTTCAGTCGTATTATGGACCGTTGATTCAAATATTGGGGACATTTAATTTGCCCAAACTTACGGGGAGCATCTGGGGCGACACAACTAAAATCTCTATGTTATTATGTCGTTACATCAAACATTGGAAACAATTAGTTTCTTCGAGAAAATGAAGAGTATATGAAGTGAACCAGTTAAATTCTTTGTATTTCTAGTTCGATTGTATTGAATTTTTTTTTAATTGTTATATCGTTACATCAAACATTGGAAACATTTAGTTTCTTTGAGCCTATGAAGAGTATATGAGGTGAACCAGTTAAAATCTTTGTATTTCTAGTTCGATTATATTGAAACTTTTCAATTTTGCGTACTTTTTTGGATGTTCTATTTTGCTAAGCGTGATCGTTTTTAGAAACTACAATATGATCTAGTTAATGCGAATATAGAATTTAATTTTACTGTAAAATCTAAAGAATATTTGACTTTAATTAAGAGGAAATTAGCTCGAATGGTAGTTTATACTATTGTTATTATACTTACTGGACCAGGTTCTCCTCTTGGTGGTGGACGAGGTCCTGGACCACCGGGACGAGACGGAGTGCCAGGTGTCTGGGAAAAGAAAAAGTAGAAAGTGATAACAATTTATTATATAGTTTCTCATAATAAGATCAGCATATTAATATTGTCTACATAAAGGTGACCCATTATTGTGGTCTTTGTTCCAATCCATCCATTTAAGGTGACGATATTTTTGTTAATGCCAATTTAGTGCTGTCAAGATGAGGTGCGGCCAAGAATGCATTTGAACGCTTCTGGCGCAAGTGGGTAGAGAAACACGTTTTCCCAAGCTCATGGTGATGACGATGAAGTAGAGGACGAAAGAGAAGCAATAACCAAATGCTGCCACTCTGCTAAAGCGCTCAACATTCGTTGCCGCTGTTTTCTGTTATTTTGAATTTAAAGTTCAAGTTGTTTGAAAAGTTTAGTAGTTTTTTTCTTCGGTTATATATCGTGCAGAATCAGTTTTAGTTTTTTTTTCTTGCTTTAAATTTCGACAAAATGCAAAGTATTGTAAAATATAAGAATAACCAAACAATAGGAGAAAAAAGGAGGCAAAAAGTTTGTCTACCAAATGTAAACCAGTAGAAACAATAATAACAAATTCTTTGTCTCAACTTTAAAATAAAACTCACTAATGATGATGACGATGATGATGGTGGCTATGATGTGTGTGATGACGTTGATGACGATTATGGTGTTGTCTCTCTATACATAATTGCGACATTGCTTATGAAGGTGATAGATATCATGTGGATCATGTGGTTTAAACTCTTTTTCTCAGGTTAATGCTTTAGTTATCATGAGTTTAGTCATATTTCATTTATTTTACTGTGGCTAATTGAGTCTCAGATGTTGTAATTGTGATTACTTCACAAATGCGGTTAACATCCTATTGTCTTGTGATGAAATTATTTTTGATGTGGTTAATTTAAGATGTCTGTCTTGGGAAAATACTTACGTGCATAGCAACACTTCAAATAATATACAACTTGTTCGTTGTCACTGGTCATAATATATAAAAAATTGTATAAAAATATCCAAAAATCTTATCACAATTTTGTATTGTGTAATGTGCGTGAGGTGATTTCGGAAAGTGTAAGGGGACCCTAATGCAATATTTGCTTTTTATTTAGGCCATTCGAGGGGTTGGTGTTTGAAGGGTTACCGACTACAAATGCTGAGATTTTGTCAAGTTTGATTTTCTACCCCCGTGGGGTTTTTTGATGCTAATAACGTGTAATGTAACGTAAATGTCGCAGCTCTACAACAATTGCTGGTTGTGAATTTTCGCCCAAATATAAAGCCATAAATAACACTGTTACGTTTGAATTCCATTTTTATAAGATTTTTCTTTTAACTGCAAGGTACAACTCATGCTTCTGTGGGCTTGTAAACAACATAACAGGTTGACGCTTGTCAAAAAATGAGGGCGCTGCCAATAGTCGTTTGGTTGCCACAGAAGAATAAAGTTGATAACACTTCGAAAGCTAACCCCCCGCATTATTAAACTAAGTAAAAAGATTTTATGGGTTAAATCTGATCAGATTTCTGTGAGCTTTCAAATACCGATTAATGGAAGCGAAAAAACAAGTTAAAGATGGGAAAGCCGAGAGGGGGAAGGTGCACACCGTTAAACGCAAAGGAAATTAAGCAAATGTCCTAAAGTAAGAAAATGATGCAACCTTAGCCAAGGTTTTCGAAAAAATTCATTCAGCTTCAAATGGTGGTATTCAAATACCGACATATTTCAACTTTTATTTTGATATGCAACAACAGCTCTGTTTTAAAACCAGTCTATTCTTGGATGATCTTATATGAATGCTGATGGTGACGTGTTTTCATCTTATTTAATCTCTAGAAGAGTTTTTGCCATAATATACAAAGCGCTTGCATTAACTTGATCTCATTTGAACCTAAATTATTTAATATAACAAATTTCTTGACTAAAAATAATGATACACTTTTACAGTTTAAAAGGCATTTTAAAAATATTTAATGTTTTTATTTGTTCTTATTAAATGCTAATCAATTTTTAAAGTGTGCAACTGATTTTGCTGGATAATAAGCAATCTTGGTTTTTTGCTTCTTACTGAAGATTGTAACTTATATTTTTTTCACTCAAAAGCAATATAACACTTATTTTTTTGGAAAAAATTCGACTCATTGACTTGCAATAAATTTTTATCTTAAAATGTAAACACTTTTCAAATTTTTTGAACAGACCTTAATAGAACAAAAAAAAAAACCTTTGACCCTGTTATTCGAAAAAAGAAATTTTGAAAAAAGCTAAACATAATTTTCGTCGATATTAAGTATAATCAACGTATGATTGATATGAATTGAAATTCATTAACGCGTATGATTAACACAAGTGAAATAGATAACAATACGTATACTTAACAATTCCAGCAATTTGTATTAAATAATTGATCTAAGAGAAGAATTCTTTTAAGCCTGGGAAACAGCAAAATATAAGGTAGATAATGAGCTTGAACATAATATAACTTTTTCTTAAAACAAAACAACAACAAATTTTTCAAATATTTTCGAACTATGTATAGTAATTGTACTGGCATTCCACCGCCGTATTTATTGAAAAATGAAGATGAGCAACCGACTTTGCTTCTCATTTGCTTAAATGACATTACATTAGTTGACATAATTTCCCTTGAGAATCTTGCAGAGATTCTTTACATTTATTTGACTCTTTGCTAACATAATTAAAGCAAAGCACCAAGAAGAGCAGCTCACTACCAAACAAACCTAGATGCAAAAGAACAGATCCAACAGCTCAGCGAACCAAAAATAAATGCGCTTCATTAACAGTCACACTTATGGGTAACTCACAACCACACATAGCCCATCATGTCATTTTTGTGCAACTGAATGCCATCTTGCAAAAAGCCGGAGGCAGATGTAGCCGATTTACTACTCGCGCTATGTAATACGAATATGCTTGTATTATTTCGGTTAGAATATGCACATTTGGAATTTGATATTAATGCGGTTGAATGTTAATTTGTGTGCTGCTTTGCGGCTATAACTGCTGTTGCATGCATATGTTGCATGTTTATTGTTGTGTTATATGCTAAGTAGTAAGTAATGTTTTTCATTTGGTGTCTTGATGTTGTCGTTTGTTGCCAGTGTAAGTCAACTACCAAGGCACTTGAACATTGCTAGTTGCCACATGCAACCAAGCGCATGTCAACTTAATAAATTTTTCATGTTATGCCGCAATCATTTTTACTCCACTTGGCTTGGAGTCGTCCTCCGTCATCACCATTATCATCATTGGTGCCATCATCGTCATCAACAGTCGACGTCATTTGCATAGCGACTTGAATACTCTTGACTCCTTTTTGTACTCTTCAGATACCACTTTTGGATTGAGTATCTTTGCATTAATTGTTGTAAATATAATTTTGTAATATTGAATAACTCAATGATTGAATAATTTGTTAATTGAATTAATGAAACAATGCACATTATGAAGCATTGAGGAACTAAATATATTGCTTAGATAATGTAGTAATGGAATATTTGTATAAATATAATATAAATTACGATATATAATTATAAACTATTATATAATTAAATTATCATATTATAATAAATAACTGTAGTATATAAAATAGTATAATAACTATAATAAATAACTATAAAAAGTTATTTAACTACCCAATTCCACGATTTTATAGGCTTAACCATTTTTCGTTTTCAAGTAAAGTTAAATAAAACACAAATAAAGCTATGATTTCGATTAAACTTTTAGCCATTATGTGTGAAATTCAATGTGATTTAAATTATCGCCTCTGGATTCGTTGTAGCAGTGGATAATTTTGAGATAGTTTTCGAAAAAATACGCGCCTTTGGCACCTTCAGACTTATTCTGGATGCAATGGCTTTTCTACACTCAGCTCGGGGTTCTTCGAGCCCCATATGCTACAATTTTGATTGCTAACGTAACCACTAGGTGAAAAATGAACCTCATCGCTAAGGAAAATTTTGTTCGATTGAAAGCCCACGTTTTGATCACAACTTTGTGGTAAGTTTTAACTATTTTTACTAATTTTTTGGTTGTTAAACGATCCACATTCGTAAATGACAAACGTTTCACAAAATAAATAACACTTCAGATAACAGGTATTTAACAGCTGACAGCCTTGCCAGACCGGTTTTTTTGAAGCCACCAAATACTTCAACTATATAATATATACATATATATATAAATGATAAATAATTACATAGTTAATATATAATCGAGTTATTGAATAGTTAAACAATTTTTTAATTATTCCACCAGTAGAGCGAATAATTGAATGAGTTAATCAATTGGATAATTTTGGTTGACTGGATCATTCGTCAAAAAAACCATTGCAGATATCTCAGACAGTTGAACTGGCTTGCATGTGTTCTGGCAAAAAAGTAAGTAGAATTGATCGTTTAAGAAGCCCGCCAAAAGAGATTGACAAAATCTTTTTTACTGCTTTCCATCTATACTCTACACCGACGGAAGGTGTGACTGCGATCTGTCATTTAGTTTGTTTACAGTGGGCAATTTTGTCAGCTCTTCTCAAGTATGTTTTGTGATTTTTACAATGGGTAAAAATATTAAACGAAGAATTTGTCTTATTGAAAATGAACCGATTTTTATTGAAGATGAACCGATTTTGCCAAAAATATATGCATGTGAGTGGTACAATAGTTTATTTACCATGGGCAATTTTTGCAGTTCATCTCAAGTATGTTTTGTGGTTTTTACAATAAATAAAAATATCAAACAAAGAATGTGTCTCAAAATTTTTATTAAAAATGAACCGATTTTGTCAAAAAAATATGATCGAGATCTGGTAGAAGATTGCCTCGCTAAGGTCAGCTATCAACGTTTTCAACTGCAGTTAACACCGATCATCATTTAAGTTTGAGAGAGATAACTGCTGCACTTTCTGTGTCTCACGAATTGATTCGTATCATCTTATACGCTTATTTCAGTAGAAAATGAAATCATTGTTGCTCGACTGGTTTTGAAAGATCTAAATTTTTATGAGTTTACGGGTTTGACAGGCGCCTTTTAACTGAGCCGAAAACTCGCGTGACAGTCGATCGAAAGTAAAGATGATGTTGACTGTGTTCGTCAATTATCGTGGTCTTGTGCACTCAGAATTTCTACCAGAAGGTGAGGCAGTAAATAAAGGATATCATGTGGAGGTTATGAGATATTTGAGGAAGTCATGGGTTTTACACCAAGATAACACACAGTCTTGCAACGCCAAAAATTAAACCAATATCATCGGAAGATAATACAGCTTACTGTGATCAAAGGTTTGGATTAACTAATTTAATTTCGGAAAATTGCTAATTTTGTATGGGAAATGTCAAAAAGGATGGGCCTATATGGCTATTTTACAATCCCCGATTATGATCTGGCAAAATATTCGATTGTGCCAAATTTTAAGATATTTTATAAAGTTTTACGGTAGTTATCGTGTTTACCAGCCCGACAGATGGACATCGCCCAATCGACTTAAAATGTCAGAAACACATTTGATTGAAAGATACTTCGCACCTTAAACGCTTCCCTCTGGATGTTGCATTTTTGGTCGTATGAAATGATATGTAATTTTGTTCCTCCGGTTAAGGGTTTATTTCTTTCTTATTAATAAATAATTTTAAGAACAATTTATATATATAATTATAATTAATAATTATAATTTCTATAAATAAATAATAATAATTAAATAAATAAAATAAAATAAAATAATTATAATTTCAAATATCTCTTTTGTCTGTAGGATGAAGCACCGTTTGCCGACTTTTGGCTACAATCTAGGAGCAGAGACTCCGGTAAGTAGAAATTACATTATTTAATATTAGTCGCCTAGCTCCTAGCCAATCAGAAATCACAACAGCAGTATCGCGGCTTAAGAGCAGAGCTATTTAAAACTGGTGGCGATGAGCTGATAAACAACTTGCATCAGCTCCTAAATAAGATTTCAATCAAGGAAAACATGACCGATGATTGGAATTTTAGTGTACTGTATCCTGTGTTTAAAAAAGGCGATCAAGTGTTTGTAAAAATTATCGTGGTATCAGTCCTTTACCCATTGCTTATGGGGTCCTGTCGATATGTGAAAGATTAAAGCCAATTCTAGTTGACCTGATTGGACCTTATCAGTGTGGCTTTAGACCTGGTAAATCAACAATTGACCAGATATTCACACTACGACAAATTCTGGAGAGGAACAAAGAAAAACAGATCGCGACGTACCATCTCTTTGTCGATTATAAAGCTGCCTTTGATAGCCCGATACGGCAAAATCTGCATGAGGCCATATCGGAGTTTGGAATTCGTACGAAGCTTATAAGTCTTTGTAGGATGAACTGCGTGACATGAACCTTTAGTAGATATATGCAAAGATCTTAGCAAGGCTTTATGCAGGGCGACAGTCTATCGTGCGACCTCTTCAATATACTATTTGAGGTGATTATGAGGAAAGCTGCAGTTAACACGACTGGTACCATCTTTAACAAAAGCCATATGTTACTTGCATATGCAGATGATATAGACATTATTGGCAGAAAATTACGAGATGTTACTGCAGCCTTCTCAAATATCGAGAAGGAAATAGCGAAAATGGGTGTGGTGGACAACAAGGACAAAACAAAGTTATTGGTTTTAACGAACAGAGAGTCTACTATTTTGGAACGCTGTGTGAACGTTGACAACTATAATTTTGAGGTGGTGGAAGAATTCACCTAGCTCGGTTCGCTGTAACCAAAACGAATGATGGCAGCATGGAGATAAGGGGAGAGTATTGTTTGCTGGCAGATGTTACTATGGGCTAAGCAAGCGATTCAATGATAAAGCCTCTTCTCGACAAACAAAAATCTGAATGTACCAGACATTGGTTCTACCTGTCTTGTTATATGGGGCAGAATCCTGGGTTATACACAAACGACTGAATCAGTACTGGCAGTTTTCGAGAGGAAAATACTTCGGAAAATATATGACCCATCATTGTTAACGGAGAGTATCGATGTTGCATGAACAATGAGTTGTATGAGTTATATGCTGACATCGACGTGGTCAAAATCATTAATATACAGCGATTGCGTTGGCTGGGTCATGTTGTGCAGGTGGATATAAATGCTCCGGCATGGAAAGTTTTCGACAACGAACTCGATTATCGGCGCAGAAGAGTGCAACCAAAACTCCGTTGGAAGAATCAAGCTTTTGAGATGCTATCGAAATTTGGTGTGCCGAATTGGAGGAGAAGCGCAGAAGATCGAATCGCTTCGAATTATTTTCTGTGGGCGGCGTGTAATAGATAAGTATGTTTATTCCAGTCGCTACCTAAGAAGAAAAATATTAGATAGTCACAATTTTCGAGGTGTTAAGAGATGACAAATAATTATATTATAATGTATTGTGGCTTGAAAGAGGGGTATATTTATCACTTCTACGTATAAAGACTTTTGTCTGAAGAGGTAAAAATCTGTCAAACAAGGGATTCACAACATAGAAAATATAGAATAGAACCCATAGGGAATTGGGGCAAACCATGACCACATAATTAATTCCTTGATAGAAGAAAATGAAAGATTTTACAAAGCTTCCATTGAAGCCGAAAGATTACTGTTTATTTGGAAAGATTTCATTAACAAGAAAATCATTCGAAACATTTTTATTTGCCATAATTTTATATCATCGAATAATTGCTTTATATATTGATTACTCAAAGCGGAATGTACGAAATTAAACCAATAAAATTTCGTGTAATATTAACATCATGTACTTATTAATCCATTGCAATGAAATGAATTCGGTTGCCCTGCTCAAAAATACATATGTTAAGAAATCCTGTGAATATATTGCACTCGTAACCAATTGATTGAAAGAATTGCTTATTTTATTTTCTGATCTCAATCATAAATCAATATGAAACAACATGAGGAGGAAGGATGCAGCCCAAACTTGCACAAAATCTGTTATTTTCTCAGCTCGTTGCTCGTTATTGTTTCTACTGTTCTGTAGTTTTACTGGTGGTGTTGATTTTTTTTGATAAATATTTTATTAACATGTAACTAACAATTACTTAAATAACCATAAAATAGGGGTTTTTTTGGCAAAAAAATAAAAAAAAAACGCCAGGCACTGAAGAAGGAGAGAGAGCAGAAAGCCCTGTTCAACAACTTGACCAGCAAATAGAAATCGAAACGAAAACAAATCACATGAACGAAACAATATTTCTCTTAATGGTTACTGCTGCTATGGTTGCTGACTGTATTCAATTGACTGGCTGACTGACACACTGACTGACTGACTGGCTGGTTGGTTGGTTGGTTCACTCCCTTGTACTTCTTTTAACCTATATGGTTAGTTGTTGTATGTGAGCAAATGCAATAACAACACGAAGTGAAAATAATAATAAAACTACAGAAGCAACAATACAAAGCACACAAAAGTAACCTATAAAACACGTGAATTGTATTCACTCCAGTATATCTGCTGCTTTCCTCCTGTATTACATTACATGTTGCATTAATATGATGCACAGTGGTGCCGCAAAGCTACATATATTTATTCAGGACTTCTACATAAGTCATTACATTGCAGTGTAGATTCAACAAATCGTGGCATAAGCAACGATGATGGCTTTAGGAATGAATCGAATTATACACGATAGGTGGCTCACCGAATATTTTTTTTAATATATAACAATTATTGCGTATTAACTGAATATATACCAATTATAATGCAATTGATGTCGATATGCTATTTTTAGTAAATTTAAAATATAATTGTTGAGTGGCAAATTTACTGGTCAGTAAATTGCTGTGTTCCTTAAACGGTTACTTTATTTGATCAACGATCTGGCAACTATTTACGCTATCATTCGCGGTATACCTAGGACCATTCCTCTCTTATTTTGGCAGAAACTCCTAAACTAGAACGGTTGTCGAGTAATTGTAATTTACATTTAATTTTAATTTAAATTTGTTATAAAAGTTAGCGCCAGACTGAATTCAGGCCAAACACAGTTGTAAGAATATTTGTATATAAAACACAAAACTATGTAAATAAATATATATTTTAGATTTTAGCGTCGTCATCGTCAACGTCCTCGTCATCACGTTTTCGTCAGTGAATTTATAAAAAATAATACTGAAATAAATTTGGATTACACTCAAAATAGGTGTTTATTTGGTCAGGGCGCTACACGTCATAACAACAATTAACTATTACATAATATTTAACCGTAAACAAATGATCCAAGAGGCTTCCTTTCTTTGTAGTAATTAACTTTAGACCTAACGATCATCGTTTTTTGGAATAGAAATTGTAAAATTCCACGTAGAAATAAAAAAAGTTGTATTGAAATTTTGAATATCCATTTGAAATGTACACTGTATTGCACAATAACTTCAGAGGTTGTTTTTTTACATTCAACCACCTCCAAGGTGGCCCCTCACTACTAATGTGAGCAGACTACTGACTGTAGGTAGTGACACACATTCTGCCAAAAATGTACCGGAAGTTAATTATTTAAAGAATTTTAAAGCGATTGTCCAAATTCTTTCTGTCGTTATATTAGCACAACTGTCGCCTATACTGACGCGGAGTTTGAGTATAATCCGTCACTTAGTTTATTCACAATGCTCGATTTTGTCATTTTTTTACAAGTGTTTTCAATGGATAAAAATATCGAAAGAAAGAACTGGCTTCAAATGTTATGTTGCAGAAAGAATTTCGCATGTCGAATCGTTGAAAATGTTACGGAAGTCTCAGGGTAAATTGGCTTTACCAAAACACTTGCATATGAGTGGTACAGTGTAGTGGGAGATTTGTCTCACTCTGATCGACCATCAACGTCTTCCACTGAAATTGAAAACGACAAAGTTAAGGAAATGGTGGTTGAAGTCTGTCGGTTAAATGTGGGATAGATAGCTGTTGCAGGGATTCTTTGTTTCTCATTGATCAACTCACATCATTTTGCACGATTGCTTATCGCTTGATGGATTTCGAAAAGCCTGAAAATTTCATCAAAAATGCAGTCGAGTAAAAATTGATGAAAATATGCTGAAACGAAACATATAACGCATTAGTTTGATGTACGAACCAGTCAGCAACATTCACAATGGCGTGATCCAAATGAGCCCAAACTGAAAAAGCCATTTCAAAGTTAAACCAATGTTGACTGATTTCTTTGATTGTCGTAATTGTGAACTCACCCGCAATCGCAATTGTGGTCATTAAGCGGCGTGTAAGCGCAGATATTTGGAAAGAAAGCTCATAGAGTTTGCAGCACGGTAGTGCAACATCTTACAAGGCTGTCAACGAATTTCTGGTCATAAACTCAATAAATATTATCGAGCAACGACTGTATTCAAACGATATTGCTCTCTAGCTGACATTTTTCTCTTTCCAAAACTAAAATTACTACTTTGAGGTATCCATTTGTTAGTCGATAGAAGACATAAAAGAGATGTACGAGTATGTAAGATGTCTTCATTTATATGATATACATACATATATACATCATGTATATATGATGTATAAATGATGTATACCTATACAATATATACATGATGTACACAATGTACCTATAATATACATGATGTATACAATGCATACATGATGTATATAGCACATCGGTTCGTACTGTACGGCTATCTAAAGATGACAATTCGCTTCATAAAAAGTTCGTCGCCTTCGGTCAAGCCAGTTTGAAGTTACAGTGTTCCAAAATTGAAGTAAGAAAGGAAAAAATTTGACATATTCTTTAGTAGCACTACGACAAAATGAAAAGGCTGAGCAGGGGAAAAACAAACTTATGCTTTTTATAGACTTAATACAGTATTGAATACAGACGCAAATCCTAGATTTCAACCATTTAATTCTAATAATGTTGACATCGAGGTTGAGGCGAGCTCTGATAGAACAACTTTCACAGGTCTCGATAAAATCATGGAAAACTTGGAATCAATATAGCCCATTTATAAATTCCGGCTTCGATCTGGCAGAGTTTTAGTTTGTTCCCAAATTTTAAGACTATTCATTAAAGAATTTCGCAGTTATTTTTCCAGCCAGATAATCAAGCCGCTCAGCCGTCTTAAAAAGTCATGCCGTAGATTTGTTTAAAATATGATGATAAAACTCTTCAGAGTTTTGAATTTTTACACCTATACGTATTCGTTCTTGCGAAGGTACAATTGTTTGATATTAATCATTCTACATCGCTGCCTTAATGTACAAATTACAAAAGAAACTTATTAAAATCCTTTCGACTGACTGAAATGTCTGTAATTGTATGGGAGTATATAGAACACAATAGTCCTACAGTCCTTTATAGAAGTTGGTTAAATGTTGATACCAGCTGCTTTTAAAATTTCTCCAGAATCCAGCCACACAAAACACTGTTCATCGTCATGACGACAATGACGATGATGAGATTGATGTCATGACGGAGATGCAATGTTTTGTGAGTATGGCTGTGTTGGCGCGACTCTGGCTGAAGTTGACTGAATTACAATACACCATAGAAACCGCATAAAACTTCCAAAAGTATGGCAGTCGGGGCAGAGGAAACAGAAAACCGTGAATGCAGAAAACACCAAACATTTTGTTTTGTTTCCATATTTTGCGACTTTAACCCCGATACCCCCAAAGTTCTGCAACACCTCATGCAGCATTTTGCTATAGGTTAGTGGAACGAAAAGTGAATTTGTAACGCTTTTCGAAACAGCAGGAGGTACCGTGGCATAGAAAATGAACGTGCAACAGAAAAAGTGAGACAGGAATCTGTGGCCGGGTGCCGCTACAAGTGGGTGGATGAAAGGGGACGAATGTTGGAGTTTTTGTTGCAAAAACATATTAAATTACCAATAAAATCGTAAAAATCAACAGTCACATAGAACACAGTAGTGAAAAGGCAACAAAAGGCACATACTCCTATATGCCACAACATCATGCAACAACAATCATCATCATCATCATCACCATAGACATTATCAAAGTAAACCACAAATTCATTATTCTCAACGTTCTCATTGTTCTCGTCATTATCGCCATCATCATCATCATCATCGTCATCGACTTTATCATGAAAGTAAAGGTGTTTTGTTGCACTTTAACTTTGCCACCGAATAATGAGCAAATTGAAAGTTTTTGTCGGCGGTAGCATGAGTGCTTGTTGCACTGTTGCATGCTGATGATGTTCAAAAGGTGTTGCAAAGTCATTTGTAGTTTATGTGGCAGGCAACTTCATTAAATACGAACTCCTCACACTCTAAACATTCACATTTGCAAATTCGCAACTGCAACAATTGAAATTGCAATAAAATTACCAAATTTCGTGCAGTAGGATTACAATCGATTGCTGGCGCATCAACGATTGTGATGATGTGAACCGTAAAACATGGAATTGATCCTTTAATCTGGGTAAACCATTAGCGAAAGTTCACAATGAAATTAGGCAAAGAAGCGTTAGTAAATTTGCTAAATGCTGATGATCTTTGCAGCGTTAAAAAGGCTGGCAAAATGTAAAACGATTTCAGACACGATTTCAAATGACAAACGAGAAATTTGCTTAGCCTCGATACTCGTATGATTTATAAATATTTCACAGCCTTTGTAATGTTTGTGAAAAGTTTGAATGTTGTTTCTGTTAGATCTTCGATTCGAAACTAATTTTTTGGGAGTTCATCGCTATTATGAGATATTTGGTGTAAAGTTTTCAAAGAATGTTTAATTTCTATATATCAACACCCCGCGTAAATATTATGTAATGCCAAAAAGTTGCATGTGTCGAAATATACATATACACGGTGAGTCATGAATGTTGCTGCTTTTATAAATTTACATAATACTGGGCAACGAGATATTGAATATTGTAAAATATGGCAATATAAGGAAACTAAGAGAAGTTTACTTAGCCAGAGTCAGTTTAAAAATTTGTTGATAAGTTAAAAAACTACATGTTATTTATTATAATCTTACAATATATGAGGTATGAGTTTAAAGTATAGACAAATTTATAATTTTTCCAATTGATGGCTTTAGTAATCTGGCTTTAGAATCACGCTAGAGGGCGTTAGAAAGGTTTTACACTCAATCAACTATTTGGTATTCTTATTGTTCGACTTTGGAATGTTTGAACGCGCGTCGAAGTGGGATAGCAGTAAAGAGAAATTAATCCATATCTTACAGATTTTTTTTTTGATTTAAGCGCTAATGCTACCCAGGTGACTGTGAATGTAAATATTTTTTAAGTTCCTGATATCATAACAACCAATCATGCGCAATTTTAGTTTCGACCATTTCGTTCCGTAAATATTGATGTCAAAGATGCAAACTGTCTAGTCTGAATTCACATAAGCACTGTTTCGATTGCTCAGGAGCTAATCATTACAATAAAAACAGAAAAAAAAGACAATTTGGAACTACTTGAATAAGGCTGAATATAAAAAGAGCTAATGCAAAATAAACTACACGGACCAAATTTCCATCTGCAAATCGTCTGCTCATTTCTGAAGCGGATTGTAACTGGTGTTGAAAAGTGGATCACATACGACAATGTCAAGTAAAATCAGTCGTGGCTGAATCGCGATGTGCCGGCTCAAACGGTTTCCAAGCCATTATTGACAATCTGAAATGATTTTGCTGTGTTTTTTGTGGTGGCAGGGAATCATCTATTATGAACTGCTTTCCTAGTAAAAATCTTAATTTGGTTCAATAATGTTAACAATTGGACCAATATTCCAGAAGAGCAATTGTGTTACATCCGGACAATACCAGGCTACACATCGATAATTAATCGATCCTCATGCATCTACTTTATAGACCGGATTAAATACCAGGTAATTACTGCCTGTTTGCCTCAACAGAACCTTGTAAAAATCGGTTGTTCTAATTTTTTTTTTTGCTTCAGAAGCTTAGCTGGGAGATTATTATGCATTCATCTTATTGCCCGGATCTGGCACCAAAAGATTACCGCCAATTTACCTCAACAGAGGATTGTGAAAATCGATTGCTTCGGCTTTTTTACCAGTAGGGGCGAGGATTTCTACGAGAGGGGGGATAATGGAGTTATCTTCAAAAATGCAAAAGGTTATCGAACAAAACAGCGCATATTTGACATCTAGGACAACAAATTTTATTAACTCGGGAACGTTTTGTAATGATTCTATTTCATAAATTTCCTCATAGATTCAAAAAACAATTTCGTCAAGGTCGTGAGAACAATTTTCGACCTGAAATCAAGGGTGCTGCATGTGGAGTGATAATGTAAGATCGACTCTTCCAAAATGAGCCAAATTCAATGAAAGTTGTTCGCGGAACCAGCAAATCGAGTGATTACCTGCTCCTTTAGTGTTTACTGTCATACGGCGTTAGATTAAATTTAAGAATTGTACGCAACCACTTTTTTGTACCAGAAGTCTTTGAAAAAATATATTAACAACTATAATAGTTAAATAATATTTGTAAGGGTGTCCCAACAAGAAAACAATATTTAAATTTGGCGCCATTCGAAGTGTCATTGTTCGATATTTGGACAATTGTTATTGTTTGCTGGTAGAATGTACGAGGTTAGTAAAAATGGAGCGCTACACGAATGAACAACGCATTCTCATTGTGAAATTGTTTTACCAAAATGGTGGAAGTTTTGCGGCTACAGTTCACAAATTGCGATCAATTTGGGGTCACAATAATGCTCCAAAAGTGTCAACTGTAAAGAGATTAATGGATAAATTTGCCAAAACTGGGTCCGTTAGTGATGTAAAGACAATAAAGCGCATTTGACCAGGTCGATCGACCGAAAATGTCGCAGCTGTACGTGATGATGTCATTCAAACTCCATCCACTTCAATTCGACACCGAGCTCAGCAAATTGGAGTCTCCAAATCCACTATGCAGCGAAATTTGACGAAAGATTTGCGTCTTCATGCATACAAAGTTCAATTGACTCAGGAACTGAAGCCAGCTGACCATGGACAGCGAAGGGAGTTCGTTAATTGGGTATTGGAGAGACAACATGAAAATGCTGATTTTGCCGATAAAATCATCTTCAGTGACCAGGCCCAATTTTTATCTTGATGACTTCGTCAATAGGCAGAATTGTCGCATTTGGGGTGAGGAAAATCCTCGAGTGATTCACGAGAAGTAAATGCATCCTCAACGTGTTACCGTGTGGTGGGGATTTTGGGCTGGACGAATCATTGGACCTTTTTTTATGAAACTGAAGCATGTCAAGCGCAAACAGTCAATGGTGTTCGGTATCGTGAAATGATAACCAGTTTTTTTGTGCCTAGAATTGAAGTAATGAATGTGGAGGGCATGTGGTTTCAAAAAGACGGCGTCACATGTCATACAGCCGGGAAAACAATTCAATTGCTGCATCAGTCATTTAAATCTTGCTTTCTTGTTTGGGCACCCTTTATATTTGAATACTTGCACATACATAAATTGAAATATTTGAAAATATTAATATTTGAACTAACGACATTTCCAAAAATTTGCGTCTTTGAAAGAGGAGGTTCATCATATGTTGGGTTATTTAAATATTAAAGTTTATTAGTTTCTGAAACCTTTACATCGTTTTAAATAATTTAAGAGTCCTTATGGATGGCTTGGAATTTATCCACAATTTCATAAGAGTCGCATCCCTCTCTAAAGATTAGTCTACAAGTACTTACGAATGGTTTCTGTGGTCCAGGATAATCGTAACCATTTTGTTTAGGTGGTAAATATTGATTTGAACCAGGTGCTATTTGGGCCCAAACACATGCCAATCCAATAACGCATATGCTCTGAAATTGTACAAAAGATATACACATATAATAGTAATGACAAACTTCTATAACGTTTGTTGATTCTTTGCATACTAAATCAGTAACGATTTATTGCAGTACATGCATATTTTGCATTTAATCAATAATATATTGTTGAAAATAAATTGTAGAAAAACAATTTTAATTAATTCCAAAGAATTATCTATAACCTTCAATAAATAACTTCCGCTTTCAATGTAATCAATAATACCGACAAGATGTAACATTGTTAGCGTTTGCATCTATAAGCAAAGGAGCAGAAGCTGTTCAACGTTTAGAATGCATTATATGACGATATCATGGGAAAGTATGGTTGTACTTTCGAGCAACATTTTAGGGTATCAACAACGAGTGAGAACTTCTCTAACTGAAGTTATTTCGCTTCCAGTAATTTTGATGGCAATTATGAACTATCCGCTGTAAGGCTAATTGTCGAAACTGCCGATACAATATTGGAAATCGTAAAGTTCGACCACCATATAAGCAGTTAATTTCCCAAGAGCTAAACATTGCTCAAAAAATCGCTTTGAACCACTTGAATAAGGCCTGATACAAGAAGAAGCTCGAAGCGCCACATTAGTTAACGCCAAAAAATTTCATGGATCGAATTTCCATCTGTAAATCGTTGCCGAATAGAAACAATATCGACCCGTTTCTAAAACGGATGGTGAGTGGTGATGAAAAGTGGGTCACTCACGGCAAAGTCAGGCAAAAACGGTCAGTGTTAAATATGGTGAGGTGGCTCAGTTGTTGTCCAAGACAGGATTGATGGCCCGGAAGGCTTTGCTGGGTGTTTGGTGGGATTGGCAGGCAATCATCTACTCTGGGCTGCTTTCCTATAGCTGAACTCTTAACTGAGACCTGTACTGTCCATAGTTAGGCAGTCTGAAGGAAGTTGTCGCCTGAAAGCGGTCAGCTTTGACCAATACAAGAGGAATTGGATTTCATCAGAACAACGTTAGGCGAGAAGCATCCGTAGTAATTCTGCAGACGCTTCTGAAGCTTTATTGGGAGTTTTTATGCATTCATCTTAGAGTCGGTATATTATTTTTTTATGTTCTTGTCTACGGAACTTTGCAGGGGGGAAAATCGCACTAAGACTTCAACTAAGCGGTGCTTATTTATTCTAATTTGGATCATTCTAACTATGCTAAATAAAGTTTGCTAAATAAAGTTTGTTATACTATGGACTAGGCTTTCCTTTTTTTACATCATACGGAATAATATCGAAAAATAACTACATATTACAAAAATTTAGTTGTGCAACCTTTCTTTCTCTCTTCCATTTATGTCAGAATCTTGTATGCGTTTGTTGTGATGCTTCAAAGTTAAGACATTTTAGGCATTTCTGTGGTTACACCTTCGTTTGCATCAGTGATACATTTGAAAACAGATATTTAACGTAACCGTACAACTACAACCTTTTGACTGCTAATATCATATCTAACCAGGGAAACTTTCGAAATTGTGATTATTTTTGATATTGTGATATTTTGAATTTTTATAATAATTTTTACATATTGATAGAAAATATCGACTACTACAGAAATATTTGCTAGGGTAAATAAGATTTAAATTGGAAGAAATTCGGAATCCAACGGAAATTGTGCACATCTACCCATTTAGAGTTAAATATCTTAATGTTAATTCTAAGCGAGGATTTACTACTATCTAAATTTATACATATTGATAGAAAATATTGACTACTATAAAAATATTTGTTTAAGTGGGTAAGATTTGAATTGGAAAAAATGGGGAATCCAACGAAAATTGTGCATCTCTACCTATTTAAAGTTAAATATCTTAAATTGGATTCTAAGCGTGGATTTACTACTACTTAAACAACATCTGTGAAATGAGGATTCCAACGAAAATTGTCTACCTATTTGTAGTTAAATATTTTCTGATTTCTTCTAGATTTTAAGTTTAGTTGTACTACTAATTAAACATCTGTATAACTATTTCAGTATTTCTATATATCAGAAACTTTATGAAAGGCTCAGTTTGGTTTCAGTTTCAATATTGCAGAAAATGGATCATTTGGAACCGAATTAACCATTAATCCCATGCATTGATTCGTTTTATTACCTGAAACCAAACTATAAATTTACATTGATTCAAATATTCTATCAAAACTTATGGTTCCATTCTAACGCCTGAAACGAAACTAACACTTTATTCAATTTTGTCGTTTAATCGGATTCAAAACTAAACCCTGATACGTTTTCGTTTTTTTCTGTTTTTAGCAGAGAAAAAAAAGTCCGACGCTAAATTGCGAAAGGTAAAAGTGCTTTAAATAATTTATTTTTTGAATTTACAATACTATACTATCACAAATGTTGACAACTATTTAAAAATATTGGCTGTTTTGTGGAATAAATTACAAACAAAATTGTATATAATTTGGATTCGGGTCAGTCAATACAAAAACTGTAATGCAAAATACTGCTCTATTAAACCTGTTTATCAGCTAGATAATTTTCGACAGACACTGCACTAATTACTGTTTAGAAAAGAGAGATGAATAGTAATACTGTTAAAACAATAAAGAATTTAATTTATTTTTCAAAACCTAACTTTCTTCTTAGACACTGTTTAGTTACCAGCTATGGGCTGGAACAAGTGGTAGTCTCTTGGAGCCAGATCCCGGCGCATGCATACGATCCTTTTAACAAAGCTCTCGGAGCTTCTGGCAGGTCACTATCAATGTGTGTAGCCTGCGGTTTTCTTGATTGAATACAATTCCTTTCTTTTTCACCAATGATGCCCCCCTCTGAGCAATTGCTTCCTTCAGACGGTGCAGTTGCTGATAATACAGTTGCGAATTAGTAAAAAAATTCGCTGCCAATCCTACCAAACCCACAACAAAACCTTTCTGACCGCCAATCTCAATCCCTCACCTCGATTCGACCAAGAACGCTTTGCGTTGTCGTAGATGCTTGACATTATCGTAGGTGACCCACTTTTCATTACCAGTCACCATCCACTTCAGAATTGGATCGGTTATGTTGCGATTCAACGGCGATAAGCAAATGAAAATTTGGTTCATGAGATTTTTGTACGTTAACTTGTGTGACACAATTTTTGTACAATATTTAGCTGCTGAACAATCAACACAGTGCTTACGTGATGATCAGGCTTGACGATTTCCATAATTTTATCGACATTTTCAATGATTGATCTTCCAGAGCGCAGCGCATTTTTGGCATCAAAATTTTTGGAATTGTGCCCGAGTGTCTGTTGTAGTATCAGGGTCATCAACAATGTTCACAAGCTGCCTGACTTGCATTTTTGCCTTTGTCGGAGAAAAACTGTAAAGTGTGATGTCTTTTCTCTTTGCTGAAGTTGATCATTGATGCGCGCTAATGGTTTATTGAGTGCAAAATCTTATCTTTCTAACGCCATCTATCGTAACCCAATAGCACTGCAACGCAAGATGGATTTCTTTTTAATATACTTTATAAGCTGCTGCTTCTTAGAAATGTTAAGCTTTACTATATTTCGGGTGACTTTTGAAAGTTTCTCTAAGAATTTATTGACTTTACCGGTCTTAGGATACTTAGACCGGGTGCCGCTTCTGCACACTATTGATCGACTGACTATAGCATAATAAATTCCTACTATGTAGTTAAAAAAGCAAAATGATATCATTCTGCTGTCGAGAATTTTGAGGTTTTCTTAAGAAACTATTGGCTTTTTCGGACTTAAGACAACTTTCCTCAAATAGGATATCGCGTTGGCACACAGTTGTATAATTAAAAATGTTGTGTAATTTATTGCTACTTGTAAAAAAATAAGGCAATATCAGGATTTCCTAAGAAGTTTTTAGCTTTTTCAGACATGAGATAATTTTCACCAACTAGGATGCCGCGTTTGCACACAATTGAATAAGTGCACATTTATGTAATTTATTGCCACTTGTTAAAAAATAATGCAATATCACCCTATGGATGAACATTTTCTAAGAAGTTATTAGCTTTTCCGGGTATAGGATAATTTTTGCCAAATAGAATGCCGCGTTTGCACACAATTTTTTTTTTTCATTCATTTATTTTCCTTATTGGATCTTTCTTTCGAAATTTACAATAGGTATTCAAATCTTAATCCTATCTTAAACTAAAGTATCCTGCCATTGCCATTGCACACAATTGACCAATTGATCCTTGCATAAGTTGGTGCAATTTCAACAAATAATTCCTATGTAGAGTACATGCCAATACTATATTACTGAACACATGCTGTTCACCTTATCTTGAACATTTAACTATTCAAAAAAAAACACTCTTAAAAAAACATCTCTTAATCATTGATTGATGAGCTCAACTTAAACGTTTTGTATGCACAATTTATGTGCGACTAAACAAAAATGTGTTGTCAATTAAAATTGCTGGCCTGACGAGGAGCATGAGATCTATTCGCCTCAGCGTTCGTCATATGAGGAATTTTTCAATTCCCCGGCTAATGTAAAAATACAGGTAACATTTAAAGTTAACTTTTTCAACGTTGACCATAAATTCATGTTATAGTCCAAATAACTTGACATTAAATTTCTAATAATTTATAGTTTTGGAAATTCGATTCAGTTTCTCTTTAGTTTTTAGAGTTGAGTCTTTCATTTCGATATCGATTTGGCCTTTTTTGATGTACTCTGATTGTGTGTGTGTGTGTGCGAGGTTATTCTCTTTCCCTCCCATCTAATTGCCATTTTAAATGCCCTTTTAAAATATGTTTTTTTTGTTGTTGCCGTTGCCGGCCGTTGTTATTTCGTTTTGGTAACAAAAGCATTTTAGTTAAATCAAATAGAAAAATACAAAACAAAAACAAAAAACAAAAAATTGCAATCACACAAAAATTCTAATAAAAGATTGCACCTGCAAGCGATTTTTAGTTCGAATGTCCGTCTGCCCGCCTGCGGTTCAATCGATCGTTCCATCTGCCCGCTGTTGTCTAAATGTTTGTCGCTTTGTTCAGCATTAGTTCGATATTGTTAAGCGTTGTAAATGATTCTGTTATTGTTGTTGCCATTTTGTAGCGTTGTTGTTGTGTTCGAGAAAAAAACATTTAGTTTTTTAATGTCAATTGTGATTTTTATCATTTTTTTTTTTTGCTGACTACGTATTTCCCTGGTATTTGTTATTATTTGGCAAATTAAAATGGTCGCTATATTAAAGTTTTGTATTTTTCTGGTGATGCTGATTCGTTTGTGGGGTATTTTCTGGTTTTAGATATCAGTTTTCATTATTAAAAATGTGGCCGAACAATAGTAGGTGGTGGGGTTTTCATAACAGCCAAATGTTTTGTGAGACCTTTTGTTATTATTAGTTTTGTATTAGAAAGTTAATTTGATCTGTATGTTCCGTAAAGGGTAGCTGCAAAGCTGGAAATAAAACTATTATGATATGGCAAAGAATGAGCGACTATCATGCATATAATCGATACAACCACGGCCATCACACATTGCTTCGTTTGCATGCAATGATTGAACAAAAAGAGCAGGAGTTCTGGCACATAAATTTGGAAATTTGGAATTTAACTTTTCTTGGATGAAAGAAAAAATCAAAATACAAACTCACCAGGTATAAGAACCAGAATATGCTTTATCGGAATATGTATATTCCGTACAAAATAAATTTGGTCAGGCTGAATTGGATAAAATTGGGCGGAAGTTAAGGTCTTAATAGGTTACTACTTTACTTGAACAAAATATTTGAACTTAATCGGAACACACATTCTGGTATCACCCATAGAAATTGACCTATGCAATTTAGCCTCACTATAATACTTAGTTGGATGATCAAAAAAATATTGATCAAATTTTACACGACTTAACAACTGCACAATGACCACTTGGATGACCAGTATGGTCGGTATCAGACTATGCCTTTTTGTGCCTTCCAAGCGAATGGATCTATGGGATTTGAAATGTTATTACACTACATCAATCTATGGATGAATCGATTTTGTTCAAACTTTACACCACTTTATACATTTCTTATAATCCTCTAAAGTACGAAATTTTCCAATATAAGTAAATCTGAAGGGCCTGGAATTTTGTTCCCATTTCAATACATCGTTACATGATCTAATTTCAATCAAATTTTATGCAATTGAATACACTTATCATTTTTCTTTAAAAGCTTCATTTGGAGGTCTACCACGCCTACTTGCATCTCCCCTTCATATATGTGTAGGGTTGTTTTTTTTTTAAATCGAATGAAACACTCAAATTTGCATCATATATTAAAATTTTTTATAGGAATCGGTAAATTGGTCCTTGACAATTAATTTTTAAAGATAATTTCATGTAAATGTTTTCCGTGGCTCCGTCTCAAAATGCCCATTCGGAAGGTCCAATTTTTCGTCATTTTTTCAAGCATCTCGGCCTGTATTCCACGAATAACGCGTGTTATGCTATCCTGTAAGGCTTCAATAGTGTAAGGCTCCATATAGACTAACGACTTGACACAACCCCACAAGAAATAATCAAGAGGCGCCACATCACATCGTCCATCGTCCTGATGACACCACATGTTAACCAAGTACAACTCAGCGAATTTGGGCAAAAAAAAAAAAAAAAAAAAAAAATACGCTGTGGTTGAGTAACACATGCCCAATCGCTGAGAATGGCGACGAATTGACATTTCACGACCGTCTTTAACACCGGCTGCAATATTTCCTTCGGTACGCACCGTACGCATGCGAGTCTATGGTTTTATGTTCAACAAAGTAAATTTTGTGCGAAATTTGGAGATAACAGCACGAATTGTTGATTCAGCAGGTCGATTATGACGACCATAAAATGGTCGTATCAAACGATTCACATTTGTCACAGAGCACGAATTTTGATAATAAATTTCAACGATTTGCAATCGTTGCTCGTTTGTTAGTCTTTCCATGATGAAGTTGCAGAGTATACTGTACACTTTTCACTTTGACAGATGACGTTTGGATGCCATTACCAACCAGTGGTGCCAACATGAATAACTTAAATCCTAAAAAATTACCCTATACGTGTATATTATATATGTATGTTAAATCGTGACTGCTTTATAAATTGTTAAAAGAACGCAATACTATTTCTAGAAATTAAAGCAGAATTTGAGAAATCTGAAATTTTCACTTCAAAGAACTAACAAAATAATTTTTTTTCGGCTCATGGAACTTTGATTATTTTTGAGCCTAACCTTTTAAAAAGGTAATTTTGAGTTAGTGGTTTCAAACCTGCCATTCTGTCATGGCTATCAGCTGAAGTGTCATTTATTTAGTGAAAGGTTTGCCATTTA
Organism: Philornis downsi; assembly: GCA_019455685.1. NCBI lineage: Eukaryota > Metazoa > Arthropoda > Insecta > Diptera > Muscidae > Philornis > Philornis downsi. The sequence goes on from JAHXMU010000632.1 coordinate 453,699, forward strand.
CGAGAATGGTTCACTCAACACCCAAAGACCGCGTACAAATAGTTTAAAGTTATAAAAGTGGTGATTCAAACGTGATTCAACACGACCGATTTTGGCTTTATTGCATTACAAGTCTCTGGAAAGCGTAATTTCATGTTCTGGCGCCGTCAATTGACCACCAAGAACATGCAATTTGACACCGTTAGACTTTTTTGTGAGGCCACGCCAGACGCCGGATAATCCCTCTTTGAAAACCAACATTCGTCAAGTTATCGCCGAGATATCGCCGGAAATATGCGAAAAAGTGGTCGGAGACTACCTTAAAAGGATCCAATGCTGCAACTAATCCAGAAGCGGTCATTTGCATGACATTGTATTTCATAATGACAAAGTCCAAGCATTGTAATGAAATGAGTGTTTCATCGAAATCATAGTTCTATTTGCCGTGTATTTAACTTTACTTTTGAAACAAAAAAATGGATAACCCTACATGTTTTCCATTTTTTATAGTTTTTTTCCTTTTTTTATACTTGAGGCAAATTGTTTTCACCACGATTTTTTTCTTATTAAAAATAATGGTGACAACTACCAGAAGAGTAAATAAAAAAAATAAATTTTTTTGTTTTCAGTTTTACCTAACTGTGCAATTTTTGTGGTTTTCCTTCCATATAGTTGATTGTTTCCTCAAAAGTATTTTTTCTACCTTGCACAAAAATTTTTTATTTCGGTTTTTTTTCGTTACTATAAATAAAATTTCGCCTTTTTGTTTGTGCAATCAAATTTTTAAACATTTTTTGGTTCATCTACCAAAAACTTGGCTTTGCACATATAAAAAAATTGGAAAATTGCTCGAAATTTTAAGTATTCCTGTACATGTAAATTGCCTTAGATAGCAAGCAATCGTACGCAAACATATATTTAAATAATTATCATTAGCGTAAAATTGCCTGATTGTATAAGCCAGTCAATTTATTGAAAATAATCTCTTACGTTGTAGTCCTTAATTCGTAGACTGTAGTTTATAATGTTTGCAAAATTTAAAAAAAAAAGAAAAATCGAACGTCAGTGGTAGCTTTTATATAAATTAGCTAATTCACCTCATAAGGTCTTAAATTTATCCTTATATTTCATTCAATAATATTAAATTCAACATAATTTAGCACGAATCAAAAGTAAACTTAGTTGTGAAAAAGAAAATGTATCACTTTGCCGCGTACCACACATACAAGTTGCCCATTTTAGCAAATATTTGTGTAATTTGTCTTCTTTTATATTTAAGTTTAAATATCTTTTGATAACATGCTAGAGATTTACCACACCTGTACTGGAGTTTCTCCCATTTTTATACCAACACAGGCAGAGACTGTTTGAAGGTAAGAGAACGATCCAAAATCTAGCCGAACTGACGTATAGATGGTAGCAGTAGTTTGAAAAAAATTATTTTGGTGAAAAGTGGCTACCCTGTAAAACATATGTTTCAAGTTTCAAGGCGTCACGTTGTATAGTAATTTTATTTGAGCCATCAAAAGTAAACGATCTTAGTCAATTTGTAAACATGGCAAAAATGTGCTATTGTTATGTAATTCAATATTTCCATTTGAAAGATCTCAGTCCAACCTAATATTCTATTCTGGAGGAATCTGCTCCTTCAGTTACGACTATAAAATATTGGGTAGCAGAGTTTAAAAGATTACTTGATTATGAAAATCCACAAACTGATATTGGATGATCGTTGGCTGAAGGTGCGTGAAGTGGCTGAAATAATAGGCATTTCAAAAAGTGCTATATATTGTATATTGACCGAAGATTTGAAGATGAGAAAGCTGTGCGCAAAATGGGTGCCGCGCTTGCTTTCAATAGAGCGAAAACAGCGTAGTGAAGATATTTCAGTAGAGCGTTTGGCGATGTTTTACCGCAATAAAGACGAATTTTTGCATCGATTTATAACCATGAATGAGACATGGGTCCAACACTTCATACCTGAGGCAAAGGGGAAGTCAAAGCAGTTTACTGGAATGTCTTCTTTGTTAGGTCGGTTAGTTTTCGGACGACCGCCCTTGTATATGCAAGCCAGTTTAATTGACTAAAATTTCTGTACTGAGTTTTCTTTAGCTACGGCATAAATCATGAATTAGTTGGATTTTAGACACTAGAACGATGGATACAGTGATGTATTAGCTCCAAAATTTGTCAATTAAAATAATTTTTTTAATGAAACGTGTCGACTTTTTGGTGTAGCCAACAATTTTGGGCAATCCAAATATGAGAGCTTTAAATATGTTATGAGAACATTTTGGGTTGTTCTGCTTTTCGAAAAATGTATGTCATTTTCAGGGCTTTCATTTTCTCATATCGTCTGTAGGTTTTAAGAAATCACTTAAATTAAAATTAATTATTGCTGTACTTTGTAAGAAGTAATTTGTAAGGTTTGGTTCAAAATATTAATTTAAATTTTTTCGATACGTCCAAAGAGTTGATTTGCCAAATTAAGATTATTTTTCTTTTATGTTTCCTTACAATTTTCTTTTTTTAATTTAGCGCTTGGTTGGTTGCATATCAGTGATTGTTAGTTGGTAAAACAGCCGGCGATTTGATCCGCTTTGATTTTCTCAAAGCAGCTGTGGTTTTTGAGATATCAACTACTCAATAAATTACGTTTGTTTATATTTTGTAAAGGATAATTTGCATCGAAATGGTTTGATGCAAAATGTTGGCTTTTATTTTTTTAAATATTCAAGATGATATGAAGATGTTGCTTTTTTCCCTTTCTTTAAAAAGTTGCAAAAAATATATTACTTAATTCTCCGCTTGGAGCTGATCGGAAAGTAATGTTATATGTCAAATGTATCCCTCCGCAAAATCTTCAGTATTTTGCTCTTAGGCCACTTAGTTATCACGGCTGTTTCTTTCAATGCTTCCAATAACTACTTTCGCCAGAAGTTGTGCGATTTAGTCTTTATAAACACCGCTTCAGTGTGTAGACAACATGATATAAAAGCAATATTTTCAGTCAATGTTTGTAGAACAATTTGGGAAGCAATTGTTCTACAAATTCTCCCCTAAGTTGTGATTCTGAAACTGAAATGTGTATGAAACCCAAAGAATAAGTTTACGTTTTCTCTGATTATCGTGAGTTGTCAATGACTATTAGTATTTTTCTATCTTAAGCCATTTGTAAAGTTCATGAAATTATTGTTAACCCAAAACAAAGGACTGAAGCAACGAACTCGACTAACAACATGGCGTGAAATTAGCAGATGACATCTTTTTCGTACGAAAAACACAGATTGTAACTGTCGATAACGCAATGTTTGGAAGAATCGAAGAGACAATCACTAATTGCAGGGAATGAGCAAATATTATCACGTTTTAAACAATCAAGTGTAAAACATGGCAAAATATGTATCTGTAACAAATTAGTCACATTGAAGCTTATGCACTGCTACTTTATGCTATCTCAAAGTATTGTAAAGAAACTACACATAAATTACATTTTGGAAATCACGAAACCTCTCTTAAGCCTTCTGAGACTATTTCAGCACTAAAATTGCCATAAAACAATAAACTTATTAAACTTTGCATTCAAAGGAGAAGGCAAATGAAAATGTGCGGTAATGGCAAGAAAACGCTAAGCTTTACATTTAGTTAAAGATGTATTTACTAACTAATAGTGTGAGTTATGGCAATTTTTTATAGAAACTGTTAACAACTCTTCTACTGTTGCATGGTAGAAGTTACCGAATAAAAATCACCATCATCAGCAACCTTAACGTAAAAAATACGGCATAACAACCACACAATAAACACAATAAGATAAGACAAAAGCGACAACCGCGAAAGAAAAAATAAAAAGAAGTTAGCGTACATGTTAAGCTGCGATTTTGACCAGAAACGACAAAACAACTGCTGCACGGTGTGGAAGCAACAGTGGTGGGGTACCACATCAATATATATAAACGCAAAAGCTGACGACTAAACATAATAAAGATGTTTATCTCTTGGAAAATGTTAAAATAATAAATATTTCTCGGTGCTGTCTTAAAGATTTAAAGCCATTTAGAAGCCTATTTGGGCAGAGTAAACATTTGTATGATATCGTAGGCTATGCATAAAAGTTGTAACCAGAAAATATGAACTAAATTCATTAAATAAAATTGTTCAGAATCATAAGCAAAAGTTGTTTACTTTCAAAAAGTTGGTCCTATTTCAATATTTAGAATATTTTTTTGAGTTTGATTGCTTTTTAGTGAGAATACTGTTCACTAAATACTGCATTAAGTTATTGTAACTCAAATGATCAAAATTTTGTTCAGAATTTTCAAAGCCATATTTATGCTTTAACAAAGATTTGAAATTAGCAGTGCAGTCATCGTTATGTAGAAAATTTTCATCTAATTTAAAGGAATTAGTTTTTATTTGATTTCTATTCTATTTTAGTGCAAATGTTGGTTTCTCCACCAGAAAATATGAACTAAATTCATTAAATAAAATTGTTCAGATTCATAAGCAAAAGTTGCTTACTTCCAAAGAGTTGGTCCTATTTCAATATTTATAAAATTTTTTTGAGTTTGATTGCTTTTTGGTTAGAATAGAAATCCAGTTCACTAAATATTGCATTAAGTTATTGTAACTGAAATGATTTAAATTTTAGTTAGATTTTTCAAAGTCATATTTTTGCTTTAACAAAGATTTGTAATTAGCAGTGCAGTCTTCGTTATGTAGAATATTTTTATAGAATTCAAAAGAACCATTTTTTTTAGTTTTTATTATATTTCAAAGCAAAAGTTGATGTCTGCATACGGTTATAATTACATGGATTTGGAATTTTGATTTTGATTGACCATATTTTAGTTTCAAAAAAAATCCTATTAAAAGTTTATGTCAGACTTGACATTCACAGTACGACAAATCCTAGAGAAGAGATTAACAGTCTATGTGTCAACTTATTATCGTCGATTATAAAGCTGTCTTTTGCAATGAAAATCGATCAAGTAATTATGCCCGTTCTGGAAACTCCCTTACTAATCAAAGATGTAACCCATACATATATATTCTTAGCTTTCTATCTCCTTTGCGGTTGCACTATTTTTACCCAAAATTTGGTAAAGATTAAGGAATTGCTAAGGTAGTATTTGAGAATGAAAGCAGATTGCATAGCCACGTTGCTTTTGGTACTTCAAAATCGACAGAATTTTTACTATAATTCTAAATTAAATGCAGACTGCAGCAATCTAAATTTTTGTTTATTGTATTGCTTTGTAGTGTCTACTAAAATACAGGGTGTGTGTCGGGGAGATATATTACTTTGTTTTGTTGCCATTTTGGTAAACATTAGTCTAGACAGTTCATATTTGGCAGTCGTGAAGTAGAGACGAGACAAATTTGTAAAATAGTCGATAATCCAACGAGTTTTAATCGTTAAAACATTTTATCAAAATCAATCATCGGTTACTGTGACGATGAGAAAGTTATGAGTAATTTTTGGGAGAAACAACGTGCCAACAAGACGCACTGTTTATCGTGTAGCGAACGATTTCGAAGAAAGAGAGTCTGTAGCTAATAGGGTTAAGTATGGACCACAACGTACTGCAAGATCGGCTGAAACCATTACTTCTGCTCAGGAAAGTGTTCGAAACAATCCATCAACCTCAATTCGACGCCGTGGTCAGGATCTTGGTCTTCAAATAACAGAAACGCTTGAGCAACTCAAACAAAATATTCGTGATGAAATTAATGAAATACCGCGTGAAATGAGTGAGAATGTAATGGAAAATGTGCTGAAAAGGGGTCGCATTTGTGAGGCGGTCATTTATGTGATATTGTCGACATTAAATAAAACATTTATCAATATAAGATCCATTCTCTTTCATTTAATCAAATTTTAAAAACAAACAAAGTAGTACACCTTCCCGACGGACACCCTGTATGAGTAAAATCGAAAAAGTAACCATGCTTTTTCTGATATCCCCCATATAAGTGAACAATTTAACCGGTATGTTCTTATCTCCATATCTTTCAAGTAATTTCATTGAGTTCATGACATGTATTTGACAAACTAAATTCTGAGGGTGAAAATGGACTGCAGAACCATCCCATTTGGATACCTCTCATCCAAATTTACAGATTTAGCGAAATTTAATTTTTCCTCTAGAAACTCTAAGGCATAGACTGTAATAGGTAATTACATTTAATTTAAATTCTTGATAAAATGCGAAAAACATCGACCAGATAGCCACTCCATTTCTATTATCGTCCACTAAACCTGTACTCTTTCACTCAACTGTACTAAATATAACATTGTGCATTAATTCTTCACTTTTGTTGGTAAGAATTTAGTAAAATCTAAGATTTATCATAATTTATTGGTGAATACCAAAATATATCGGATGAAGGCATGTTTAAGTTAGTCACCTGTCTGAAATTTCCGTATTGATTATGTGCCAGCATTAACCACGCAGAGATTAACAAAAGACACATTAATGAGACAAACGACTTAAGACACGAACACGGTGTGTGAGCAAAATAATTTCGGTGGATCGCAATTCTTATAGACTTTTAAACGCACAACATAGGATTAAAAGTGGGAAAGTGCATTGCCATTGATTAATTTATCGTGGCCGTAATTATAGGTACTCTACTACTGTAAGACGATTTTCTGTTGAAATTTAAAGAAAAATGTACGTACAGCTATTTTCAGGGTTAAGAAATTAAGAAAATTCATTAAGAAAATTCTAAGACAATTTGTCATGAAAAAGTTTAGTCAGTATATTCATCAAAAATTTTTCTTATTGAATTTCTTTCAAATATTTTCCTGAACTGCCGTAATCGTGAGGAAATAATCGTGATATTGGAGTTTATTAATTATTTAAAATTTTGATTGTTTTTATCAGAAAATAAAGCAAATGTAGTAATTTAAAATGCTATAAGTTATAAGAGAAAACGTCCAATAAAAATAATCATTTCCAAAAAAACACTTGCCAAAAAACATCTATTTGTTGCTTTAAATTTGTTATTTAAAGCAATCATAAATTGTTGGATTGTACTGTAAAAACATAAATGCAAGTTCCAAAAAAAGTTGTAGGCACGTTTAATAAACGAAAACGGATTTATGAAGTGTGGTTTTGGTACTCCTCATAAAAATAAGATTTTAAATTTCAAGTCAAAATATGACAAAAAACTATGTGCTTTCATTGCATTTTGAGTTATTACTTTGTGCGCTAATAGTGCACTTAGAAGTCGTTGATCGCCTTTGTGTTTTATTTGAAATGACTTTTTGTTTATTTAAATATTTCTCCATGCATCTTTGATGAGAATTATTTGATTTGCGATTTGCTTATGATCTTTACATGTAACAGAAAATGTGATGTTTAATGTGATTTTTTTTTCTCTTTGCAAAATGTTACTTTATGCATAGCAGATTTGAAATGGCTATTTAAGGTATTTTTCTCGGTTACAAGAAGTTGTTTAAACATTTGTTTTTTATTTTTTTTTTAATTAAATACCATGGGGCATTTGGCTGTAGCCAGTTGTTATGAATGCCACATTTATGGTTATACAGTAGCCAATTAAAATGATAGATTTGTGTGATGAGATATTATAAATTATATGACTTAAGGCTTACAAACTGAAACATGCGAATTGTAATGGATTACAGAGAGTTAATGACAATAATACGGGCATTAATGACGTACGTCGGTTTAGTGTCAAAATGGTAGTTTTTGATAACAAAGATGGAGCTAAATGACGAACATGTGTTGTATAGTTCTGATAATGTTACATTTAGTGGAAATTATTAATTAAATTAAAAATGGTCTTCTGAAAATAAATATAAAGAAATCGTATTTTTGCCTCTTCGTCTATAACCCAAATAAAGTCATGTATTGTCCAAACTTAATATTGAATTAGTTGGCTACAAATTGAACACTGGTCTACTTTAAATTCTAATCTTCAAATATCTTCATGCATATTATTTTATATCTAATAAATATTGAATCCATTGGACCTTTGAACAAGTTAAAGTTTAATCATAGACACAAATAATCATTTTCATATATTTCAATTAAGCAACAAACTAACCCGCCAGAGAGATTCCTATGTTAAGTATAGTTGGGACAAGAAACAATTAAAAATACAGTCAGATATGGAAGTCACCGATGTGCTTATTTCTTGTTCAATCCAAAGATATGACTTTTTTGCCAAAAGTGGGCGTATTGCTCAAAGGGAACCAAAGCGAAATATAGAGAATTAAGAAAGAGGATACATTTGACACCCAAAGTACTCTAATTTCTGGTCTGAAGTTTAATGGATAAGTGGATATAAGCTTAAGTGTGATTGCTCAAAAGTATTTTAGCTTATCGCTGTTAGATATATTTAGGCGCCAGCTAATAATATTTTTGGAAGTTTTAATAATAATTTCATAATAATTTTTAATATTTAAATTTCACGATATATTTCTGGAATTAGAATCAACACAGATAAACTTATGATATCTATGAAATCGGAATTGACGTATTATGTCTAATCTAATCTACTATTGATTTAATTTTTTTTATTTATTTATGTTCATCATATTTTATACATACTAAAATAAACAATAGTTCTTATCTTATTTAACTTATACAACGCCCCATATTGGGGACTCTCTTTATTATACTTAAGTATAAATTTTTTTTGTTTTATCATAATTAGTAGTTCATGCAAGGAATTATGATATATGTAATGTAATGAAAAATTAAAGAGGAGAAAAAAACATTATGTTTACATCTAAGCGGAGGTAAAAGAGAGTCAAGTTGCAAAAGGTTCAGTTTGGTGATGTCCTGTAAAGTAATATTAATTATGCGTTAAATTTGATCTGCCCATAAATGACGGAAAATAAACTCTCAGTCAACATTCCAAAAACAAAAGCCATGTTTTTTTCTAATCGTAATTTAAACCTGAGTTTATCCTATAGTGGTACAAGTATTGAAGTGGCCCACAGTGTACATTGTTTGGGAATAGTTTTAGACAAACTAAGCTTTAACTAACATGTGGATAATGTAGTCCGATGTTTAAATTATTCCCTGCGAAGTTTTTATAATACTGATTTAGTGTTGCCCAGATCGATTAAGGAGAAATTGGTTCATGCTTACATCATGCCTAGTATTCCATATTGTTTAGAGTTATATAGTGGCACTAATAAACAAAATATGATGAAAATTCAGGTGACGTTTAATAGAGTTATGAGATATTTGTATTCACTGAGGCGTCGTGTTCATATAATACCGTATGTTAAGCGTTTCTTGGGTTGTAGTTTTAAAAAATATATTGATTTTAGGTCTTTGTTGTTATTTTACAAAGTTGTTCGATTATGTAGTCCTCAATTCCTTTTTAATTAATTTTATTTTTCACATTTCACTCATAATAAGCAGCTTCTTATTCCAAAAATAACCACATTTATGGGTCGTGCTTTTGTAGTAAGAGTAGGTCGAATTTACAATTTACTACCAAGCCATTTAAAAAGTTTTAAATTATGTCCTGATTCTTACAAAAGCCACATTCTACAACACTTTCAGACTTTACTGCAAAATTTTGTTTTTAATTAAACTGTGAGCAGCCTTTATTATATACCGATTATCTTATATTTCCAGATTATATACCGATTAACTTCTAACTTTTGAACTAGTCTTTTTTCATACTTTTTTTATCTTTAATGATCATAATTTCATAAATTTTATATTGAATTTTTATTACGTGTTTTTTAGCAGATTCAATGTAATAGATGAACTGTTGCATATTGTAATTTACTTATAATTGGTCGGAAGGCTTTAAATTACAATACAAACCGAATTGCCTGTCGTTGATTAGTTTTTTCTCTGAATTTTTGAACAGTGTTGTTAATACAAACTTCAAAGATTCCCAGAATAGCTAAAAAAACTTTTCCCAACTTTATAGTTGGAAGTCTCGAAAAACATTTCATTTTTATGATTGATTGCAATTAACTTTGACAAATTCCGACAACGATGGTATTACCTGGTATTTCATCAAAAATCATGGAATAAACTGATTTTAAGAAACTTGGGGGAGATTCCAAGATCTAAGCCCAAGATGTGTACAAAAAAAAATCAACAAATTTGGTAATTTAAAGTAATGCATTCGAATGATAATTCAAAAAGCTCTCTTTGTAGTTGTTTAAGAAGTAGTGAATAATGATGTTGCACGTGACTCATAGAACATGAAGATAATTAGAATTTGATTATTTTTAAAAATCTTTAAAAGGACTTAATAAAAATGTTTAATTTATTAATTTAATTAAGTAGTATTCATTTATTTATATACATTGAAAGAAATATTTCAATTTCTTAATGTAGCCACATATAACTTATATATTTTTTTCATTTTTCCCATTTTTTAAAAAATGAAAATGTTCAAAGCAACTTGGTTTGGTTTGGCATGGAGTAATTTGTATAAGGTGTAAAACAAAAGACTTAAGAGATAAACTTTAAAATAATTTTTTACTGAGGAACTGATGAAACTCTCAACAATAGTCTAAAAAAAGCTTTTTATTATGCGTGTTTTTATCTAGGATATAAAACTACAATTATGTATAAAAATATATTCGAATATGCCTTTTTAGAATCATAATAAAAAAACAAAATTTTTTAAAATTTTTCGATTAAATAAAAACCCCTCTCCCCAAAAAATTAAATTACTGCTTCTGTATTTTATATTCAATGGCTTTTAACAACAA
>JAHXMU010000632.1:470955-506569 GCA_019455685.1 Philornis downsi
TCATCATCATTACTTTAATTGCTGTTTATGCTATTTCATAACAATTAATTTTTCTCTTTCAATTCCTCTATATTAACTATCGTAATTTCGTATTATTAGCTTTACCGTTATTACTAACTTTTTGACCTTATTGTTTGGAATTGCTTGCCAATAATGTTATTTCCGTTTCCCATTTACGTACGATGGCTGTGTCTAAATGAAGTTATTATACACTCTGTTCTACGCACTATTATGCAATTAAAAGTAATTACATATAGGTAGATAATTTGATTGAACAAAAAAAAAAAAAACAACAACAAATACTTGAACATAAACTTTGCATGCTAAATTTAACCTTTATGCCATACATATCTTCTCTACATTATGGTATAATTATAGGCCACAGAAGAGCTGCAGGCTAAACATTAAGTAATAGTGTAATTTACGTTTAAGTACCCGACAGAGGGGATAATAACTGTGGTAAGGTATGAAATTTGTTTGAAAATTTTGGAAAAACCTGAATTCTATACTCGTATTTGGAGTGTTTGCTGTAAAGATACTAAAAATAGAAAACTGTTTGAGTAAAGAAAAGTAACGACACAGAAAAAATGGCCACAATGTAACATCTTTGATACAACTGGAGTCATGCTGAAGAGCGTAAGTACGGATGTTAATTTGTAGTTGGCAAATGGAAAAGGATTTGTGAGAAAAAAGTGATTTTTGGGCCAAATCAATTTAAAGCCAATATAAATTTTAAATGATTTTTATAATTTTTTTATGGGTAAGAGAAAATGAAATAGTCAAAGTTGAGTAAAAATATAATACAGGTTGGTGCACGAACCGTACTACGGTATATCAATAACTTCAAATGTTGAAGGAAGTTTTTTTTTACCCATAACTGCGCCGAAGACGTATCCGTTTCAACAGTATTTGGTATCAGCAGGATGGTTTAACTGCACACATAATCAGACCGGTTATTGCGGAACTTCAACGAAAATTCCCAAACAAATTAATATTCAGAAATTTCACTTTCCGCTGGTCTCCAATATCAAATGATCTGACTTCAGTATACTTTTTTCTAACGGGTTGTGTCAAGCAAGAGGTGTACAAAACGGAACCGAGGAATTTAACTCAATTGAGGCATTCCATTAAAAAGGTAATTGAGGTGATCCCGACTTTAACCGTTCAGGCCGTAATGCATAATAGTCAGGCGTCGCGGTTGCGTGAATGAGGATGGAAATAAACTATTTACATTGATTAAAAAAAAAAGTTATTTGTATGTATGTATGAAGCAAATTCTCTTACAATTTGTGAATGAGATGTGGCAGAGCTGCTTATGTCCAAAGAGCTTCCACGCATTTCAATTTGAGATTCATTGAAAGGGATCCTCTATTTAATGAGATTCTGAAGTTCAAGAAATTATTAGGCAAGTCGATTACTCGACTTCTCTAAGTGTTTGAAGCATATAGAAGAAAGAAGAAGAAATAGAAGAAGTAGTAAAAGAAGAAGAAGAAGAATATGAGGAGGAAGAAGAAAACTAAGAAAAAAAAAAAACGGTTGTACTGGTTCCACTAGCAACGATTATATGCAAGGATGTGGTAACCATCCATTTCGGTCAGGTGAACTGACTTACATACATATAAGAGTACTTTCATGCAACATTCTTTTGCGTTGCTTCAGGAGCGTGAGTGGTGCGAAAAGTGTGTGGTAAATGTTTTTGTTCTTATTAAGTGATGTGAACCTTCATTCCATTCCCGTGGAGATATAAAAATTCTCAGAATTAAATCATAATAAATCAGGCAAAATTTTAACTTTCTAAAGTTTTCCGTTTGACAAATGTAGAGGGCCAACGCTGGTTTCTGCCAAAACGTACCCTAAGAGGCAAACGATCTATATTGCTCAATCATACTGAACATAGTGCAATTAAATAAAGGACACAAGTCAAGGTATGTGTAAAATGAATGATAAATAATGTATGTCTCCTATAGATTGAATGCAATTTAAGTTTTGGAATTAGTATTTGTTGAGTTTTTCGTTAGAAATTCATTCAAATTGCTAAAACTGCCAATTAGTGTAAAACCAATAGGACTTCTTTTCACAGATGTGGCCTTTTTCAATGAATATGATCTTCTAAACGCCGAAATACGCCTGGATAATATTTCTATTTTATCGTCTAACATTCTGACAAGCATTTCGAATGCACAACATCGCGATAATATGAGAAAACGTTCAATATTAAATTGATTTTTGATCGACTTTGACTTGTTTTTTTCCGTTTTGGCTGTGTTGGAAGGTGCCATTCCGATGATTGCTCATGATTTGCATGTCGAAATCGTAAACCCGTGTCTCGTTACAAGTTACCTGCGACCTGTCGGAAATAGTAAAAAAATCTTGTAAAATGGTAGGAATGAATTAGTGAGATGCAGAAAGTTCGGCGGCTATATATCTCAAGTTGAAATGATGATTTTGATGTTGAGGCAAATCTTCCACCATATCTCGATCATTCCACCATATCTCACACATATACTCGCGTTTTTGGTTGAGTCGATTCACCTAAGACTTCCACAATATTTTCAGTGATTCGCCGAATGAAATTCTTTGAACTAAGTATTGTAAAATCGTGACACACTGAATATAAATTGGCGAAATCGAACATTGTGGAAAAAAAAACTAAATGACAGATCGTGCTAAAATTCGGTATCAGCATATCGTACACGACGGTTGTGCCAGATCAGTGACAAAAAGAGTTTTCACTACAGTGTGTTAAGCGGCTTTTTAAATGTTCCATTCCCCGTTTTTTTTTAAAGAAGCTATGGAAAGTCCCCATTGTTATGGAAAACAATGAAAAGTTACATGCCAAAAGGGCATACGAGAACAGATTTCAAATGGAAAGACCAGGACTATAAATGTTTCCATACTTGGATAAGAGGCCAACGATTTTATCACTGTGTAAAAATGTTGGCAGCTACAATTTTCTACATTCACCTTGTAGCTTCTCTCTTGCTGATTGCTTGTATTTTGCTATTTGCGGTAATACTATTTAACCCTTCTTGAAATAGCCATTGACTTGCGTACATTACAGTTTTGAAATCACTTTACTTTGCAAAAAGAATTTGTTTAAAAACTTAACGCTGCCTAGTCAGCCAAATATTGTTCGTTTTTTCTTTTTTCGGCAACTACAATTTCTTCTATTTCAAATTTAAGTTCTTCAACTTTATTTTCTATTATTTTAAAAATTTTCAAGTGTGTACTTTTAATTATTTGTTTTGCAACTGGTGCATAAATTCACTGTATTTTATTTATGTAATAAAATTCACTGAATATTTTCCATTTTCTCTCTCGACGTTTATTTATTTTTTAATGCAAAGAGTTTTTGCGTTTTCGTAACTTAATTTTGTGTTTCGTAATGTATGCGTTGCATAAATATTTAAATATATAAATAATTTGTTTTCACATCTTGTTGAAATGAAACTGCTGCCACAGAAACGCTTGGCCTCCCAATACCTCCCCTCCTTCTTCAACGACCATCCATTAGTTTCTTTAAACTTTTAAGTAGAAGTAGTGAAATTTATTAAGCGTAACGTTATAAATTTCGAAATAAAGTGAAAGAGAAACAGTGTTTGTAACAAAATAAAAAATGAGAAAATGTTTATGTTGGAGGTAGGACAAAAGTTGAAATTGAATTGAAAATATAATATTTATTATTTTATTTTATACCTTCAAAACTATATAAATGTCTTGGTTTGAAAATGGAGAAAAATTCGTGAATGAATTTTTCATATTTACAAGGGTGGATGATGATAATATTTCATCGGCGGTTAGAGAGATATCTGTAACTTTGCAATGACAGAAAACGAAAATTAAAACTGTTGCATATTTCTGGGTGCAACGCCGAGACAAAAATGTCATAGCAAAAAAAAAAAAAAGAATTGGAGAGGTTGCAAATATATTTATCATTATGTAAATAAGACGATGAATATTAGAAAGACCTTGGCATTAAAAATATCAATCACCATATTCTTGTAGAAAATATATCTTGTAGAAAAAATAATAGTATGCTTTCAGGCGTAAAGTAAGTCATAACATCCAATATCGGTGGCCATCAGTTTGCTCGAATTTACGAAGAGCATATGAGATGAGAGAGATAAAGTCTTTATATTATTCATGAGAGCTCTAATTAACCATCAGCTTTCTTTAAATTAAATTAAGAAAATTGTGTAATTTTGCACAGGCGTTTACTTATTCCTACCCTTAACATTTACATATCAATAAATTTTCTTTAAGTAGCTGTATAATTAAACTTAATAACTGCTTCGGTTTTCTTTTGTTTCGGTTTTGTATAAATTTCTCCAATAGGATTCACTTTAAATTCTTTTGAAAGAGAACCATAAAGTACAAAGGAAAAACTACAAACTAAAAATTTGACTTGTCTGACCTGGTGTTTAACTATTTGAATTGAGACAGGCCATACCTAATAAATTCTAGTAAAAACGCGTAAAATTGTCAGAAATGAGCAAAAAATGGAGGGGAATGTAGAAAAGGTGAAACTTTTTTCCCAAAGCAGTTGTTTTTTGAACAGATAGTAGTCAGGGGTGACCAGGTAAGAGTTTCATATTTTAACTGAGTAGAAAAAGTTTAGCATTACATTGAAAAGTCGGAAAAAAACAAACAAATGAAGTTAAGAACGTTTTATTTAAGAAAATTTAAATTAAATCCCCATTGATAAAATGTGTGTATCTTCATAAATTTGTGTGCACCTAATAAGAATTCAATTATCCATTTCGAACAATGAGTCGAACTAATTTCCACTCAAAATCTTAAACACTTTACTTGTATCCTTAAGTCTTAGATCTTTAAATGTGGAAGAAACTTTGATCAAAATAGTCCTTGGAAAGTTGAGTTCAATTGGATTATTTCTTATGGCGTTTTGACGAAACCCCTAACTATTTTTTAAAAGCAGGCACACAGATTAACGGCATTTTCCTTAGCTCACTTTATCCGAACATTTTGTTGTATACAACCTAAATACCCCGCTAAACTGGTTCCCATCTAGCCACCCTAAAATTTCTCAATTGCAACCATAGCAGCCTTTTTTTATTCCTGGCTACCTCTCTTTAACGTTAGAATGTACAATTAAACGCGAATAAGAATCAAACCCAAAGGCAAAGTCAAACCAGCTACTCTGAAGGCTTTTCCATTCGTTTGCACAACTGAAAACATCTAAAACAGGATGGAGGCCGCCGCATCATCATGGGCAAACAACACGTTTTGATGCATTTGCCTGCCTGCTACACTCCCTTCAGTTCCCACTACCTCTACATAAGTTTGCCAAACAAAACTGTACAGACATCACGGCCATTCGGCATTCAGACACAGCAAACATTCTAAAAACTCGTGTTCAAATATAACTCGTGAAAGCTATGCATACAAGACCACAAAAGATCAAAATCTAACGGAAAGCCGTCATAGCAGGAGAAGAAGCAGACCTGCTGGAGAGCCACTACATTTGGGTGGAAACGAAGTGAAAGCACTAATCGCGTTTTAAGGATTCATAGAGTTATGATTAAAATAATAAATGAATAAATAATAAATATGTAAAATTATATTCATTTACAATAGGCAGCAAACTTTTGCATTATGTTTGCCTTGATGTAGGCTACACAATCGGAGGTTGTTTGATTATTAGTTGGTATTAAGATGAGATTTAAAAATTGGAATCTAAAAGAAATAGAAAAGCGTGTAAGCTCACGGAATATGAAAATCTCTACAATATTTCATTCAGAGGGACATAAATGGATATATTTGCAATTTTCCATAAGGAGACCACTCTCATCAGTAAGATTTCATTATCTAAATCACATTGAATCAATTGAAGGACACATTTCAGCCCTGGCGAACGTTTATGAATTGGAAGCAGTGTGTCTTCTCTCTGCTACAAAAGTGTTCCCTGGAGAATATTTCTTGTTTTAGAACCTGATGTAATGAATGAATGAACTATTCTGAGGATTACTGCAGGACTTATAATTTTAATTGCATATAGAAATTGGAAAAACGTTAGCATATTGAGTTAGGATGAAACTTTGTTTTGGAAAGACAGTTGCATAGGCCAAGAATGAGCCACTTTCTCAATCACTATTGTATATAGTAATTACGTAAGGACTCAGCTTAGAAGGAACTTGTTTGATTGCTAAGAATTGCAGGATTTAGTTGAAATAATAGCTGATTACAAAAATACGAATTGTTTCCATTGTTTCATCTATTAGCCATGACTTGTCATACTCACTATCATAGGATGAGTGGGTGTGTCGATCTAAACATATCTTTTCGACGCGTGTCTGTTCCAAGCATGATAAAGTTCGTACCTGTTTACATCATATCCATATGAAGTTTAGCGAAATCGGCCAAGTAGGAAAAAACCTGCCCACAAAATGTCCAAAACTACATATTAAAAAATTTTAATTTATTCCGATTTTTTTTACGAATTTGACTATTTTTTCTTCATTAAATTGTTAAATATATCATGGTATTGAATACATACCAGAACGAATCTTTTCAATTCATAAACATTTGAATTTTTTCAGATTTTTTCATGAATTTGGCTATTTACTCGTTAATTAATTGCTAAACATATCATGGTAATGAATACATACCAGAAAGAAGCATTTAAATTCATGAATTTTTTAAGGGACCGTCTTAATTGCTAATGTGGTTACTGAAAATATTAAAAAAGTAATCATTTTCACTGAAAACAATTACGTAATTGATTATCATATAATCAAATTACGTAATTACATATATGATAAGAGGGCGTTTCAGATATATTAATTTGTCTGGTGATGGGTCTGTACAGCCTCATTTAGACTATGAACCGCCTGTGGCAAAAGGGAGCGAAATTAGTCCAATTGAAAAAAACCTGGCACATACAAGGACTGAATACAAGTTTGTTGTTTTTTTCAACAATCGTTCTGTTTATTCATTAATTGAAAGCTATACATGACGGTAGTTAACAGATAGCGGAAAAGCTCATCCCATCTCATGAACATTTTTTAATGTACTGCCCTAAATGTGGTCGTGGGTGTTAAAAAATACAAAACAATACGACTTTTCTCTATGAAAAAACAGGACAGTTTGATAAATAAAAATAAAAAAGTGATTGAAATTAGTCAATAAAACACAAAATATTTATTAATCAACCGAATTTGTTGTATTGTCCTCAAAGTACGTCTCTTTTAATGTATTTCGCTTATGCAAATATAGCCTTTTACGTTGTATTTGATCGCTCTAATTACATTCCTTATTTACTATCCGATATTCTGGGCGGAATTCCGAGTGCATAACACTGCGATAATCGAAGAACATAGACAACATTACCTTGACTTTTGACCTTTAAAGTACGTCCCTTCCGAAGTATTTCATGTATGCAAATCTGGCCTTTTGCGATGTATTTGCTCGCTCCAATCATATTCCTTATTTACAGTCCGACATTCTGGCCGGAATTCCGAGTGCATAACACTGCGATAATCGAAGAACATAGACAACATTACCTTGACTTTTGATCAACTTTGATGTGGGTTTTTGGTTTGCTTCTTAAACTTGTAAACCCATGTCTCAGCTTCAACTATAATTTATTTAATGAATGTGAATTCGGAATTGGCTACCGCTAGCATATTTTAAACAACTTTTACGCGATTAAAGTTTTGAAAAAAATTCAAATCTTTTCGAACTAATCGAATGACATCGAATTTTTATACCCAAACGATCACTTGAAATTATACGAGTTGATTCATCGGGTACCTCTCCCTTCACTTTATCTTACTTAACTTCAGTTAAAGACGTTGATGGCCGATCAGAGCGAGGCCACTAAATCTTGCCCGCTTTTGAATGCACTGTACCACTCATATACTCACGTTTTTGATAAAGTCGATTCAGATTTTCATTTAAGCTCACGAAATTCCATTTGCAATACAAAATTTGAGACAAATCCTCTGCTCGATATTACTGTCAAATATCCCAAAACACACTTAGGATGTATGGAGAAATGTGAGCACTAATAAAAAATTAGATGACAGATCACTTTCAAATGATGCGAATGTATATAAGATAGTTGCGCCAACTTAACGACAGAAAGAATTTCGACAATCTCTTTAAGTAGATTATTTAAGTTATAAATTCTTGGTATTTTTGGCAGAAGATAGATCTCCATTCATCCGAGTGAATGTGTAAAACTGAAAATGCAGTAGTAAGATTTTAAGGATAGTGACAAATTAAAATAAAATTCATAAAATACTTGCTTGCGTTGTTGATGTAGATATCATTGTTCATAAATTGCGATATGTTACTGCAGTATTCTTAGGCATAGAGGAGGAGTCAGTAAAATTCGGTTTGGCAGTAAGTGAAATAGAAACCAAGCTCTTTTTCTAACGAACAAGGACAATACACGTTTAAGATTATGGTTCTGCCATCAAAGAAATAGATAATGTTAGCCTGAAAGTTGGAAGAAAAATGGTCCTTGCAAATAGATACTATTACAGACGACTCCGACTAAATCAGACCCCACTCTCGGGTTTTGATTTATAACATAAGCGAATGGATCTAAGACCAGTATAGTCAAGAGAAGAATACTTCTCACTGCCATCAAACGAGTAATAAGCTACATGACTTTCTGGACGTGCCAGGCATCAGACCACCTCAATGTCATAGGCTGTGTCATGTTGACTGCATAAATAAAAATATCATAACATGGCAAAGACCATAATGGGCGAGGCACAAGACGGCTACCAAGACTTGAAGAATACGATTTCTGAGACGTTATCAAAATCTGTTGTAACGAGAATCTGCGCAGGGGATTGAAGTGTTAGGAGTTCTTTTCTATGTCGAATACTATGGTAGATTCAATTCTGACCGCCTTCTATGTAAGTAAACCAGTGATTAGTATTATTTAAGAAATTTAGATTTAAATTATGAGAAATTTTGAAACACTGTTAAAGTTTTATGATTGCCATTTAGGTATGGATATTTATTTCTAAAATGTTGAATTGTAATTGTAATGGAGTAGAGCACGAAACTGGCTCTGGAAATTAGCGGGGTAGCGTTAAAAGCGGAGAAGCCAGTTCCGAGTAGTGGGAATGGTGCGCTTGGTTGAGAAATTAGCTTATTATGAGGGAACTGCCTTTGGCTGTGGGAAGAGGAAATTGTCTTTTACATATAATTTCTCAAAGAACAAGAAAGAGAAAGAGTTTGAGATAAAAAAACCAACTGAAATAGTTATGATTCAAGCTGTTTTATTTTGAGAGTAGAGAAGTGCTCACTGGTAGGCTTGGAAAAGTTAAGTGCCCGATACTGGTTCCAAGAACTTGCCTCGAAGCTTAGCAATGTCAAATTTTAGATTCAAGATCATTCACAATCATATCATTTATAAAGTTAGGTTGGCAATTCATTTACGTATATAGTAAGTACATTTGTGTACTTTATGGATAAAACAATTCATTATGACACATTTTGTATCTAAAATTGTCAGTAACAACATTTTGCTAATAATTCAATTAAGTATAAACACTGTAAGTTCATACAGTAATAACTCAATATTTTGCCTTTATAGGGTCTATCCATGTCGCTACTCCACATCATTTTCAAAACGTTCTTCTCTTGATCTGTCCCCCCTTCATTTCAGTGAGAGAACTTTGGGGCGCAGAAAATTTTCGACCACAAAAAGTCGTAGAATATACGTTTTTCCACTGTAATTGTTGTATACTCGTATGTGTGTGTGTTTTTTTAATGCTTTTCAAAACCACTGGAATTTTTTTTTTCTGGTTTTGTGAATAGAATCCCAACTTTTTTAGTTTTCATTTGATTTTCTGTCCAACATTTGGTGGTATTGTTGTTACTGTTGTTGTTGTTGCAGGAGGTGTTATTGTTGTTGTAACTCTAACATTTAGTTCCCGGAAGTTGGCAATTCATTGCTATTTTAATAGCGTAGTGTATGCGAATATGCTTACATATACATATGCGAGCGAGTGGCTATCGGTGCGAGAGGCTGCATGGAAGTTACAAACATGAATTTACTTTCAACTTAATGAATACTATAAACCGCTCGGCTGCAAAAAAAGTAATTTCGTCTCATGAACCCTTGGAAGATTTCAGGTAAGACAAATTGGGGAGCTGTGCGTTTTTATTATTGTAATTATTTCAACGTATATTTAATGCGTCTTTACGCTAATGAGTTTCTGAAGAAAGTTCAGCTCTTTTCAAATTAATCGGAAGGCAACGCGAATTAGTTGGTGAGACACAGAAAATTCAGCGGTTATCTTTCTCATAGTGAAAGGATGATTTTCAGTTACCTTCCCTCAGTTTTTCGATGTTAACCTCAGTTGAAGACGTTGATCTCTGACTCTGGTCAGCGATGCTAGGTTAGGTTAGGGTAGGTCAATGTGGCAGTCTGAATAGGCAGACTCACTTAAACTGTATAATCCATTGTGATACCACGGAAACTAAAGATATGGATGTCCCTAGTTTCTCCCGTTGAAACATCTTGAGCGCCTCAAGAAGCTTTTAAGTCGGACAATATCTATATCGACCAGATCTCCTACGTCCCCAAAGAAATGAAAAGCCATTGTTGATTCCTGCCTGTTCGCCAAAGCGGGGAAATTGCAGAGAAGATGTTCTATGGACTCCTCTTCCTCCTCTTCATCTCTACAGCTCCTGCAGGAGTCACTAGTCGCAACCTTCAATCTCACTGCATATCTTCCAAACAGTGTCCCGTCATGGCGGATACAAGCAATCAGACGTCAGGTATTGATAGCGACAACAGCGTGTGTGATCGCTTCAGATCTAGGCGAGGCTACATCTGTCTGGATTGATTACAGCCTTGGACAGACGCCCACCTACCATTTGCTGTTAAATATGTGCTGCAAAGCGATACTACGCTCAAAAAAAAAATTTTTCAACCGCTTTTGATGCACTGTACCACTCACATGCAAGTGCTTTTGTTAAAGTCGATTCATTGAAGGCCATCTGTATTCCATTTACAATAACCATTTACCTTTTTTTGGTTGGTAAAAGCTTCATAAGTTGATATTCAGAATTGCTAATACAAAAAAAAAAAAAAAATCCTTTCATGTTCTAATAACGCGTTGTACAGAGTTATTCTACTTCCGTAGTGGGAGCATTACGCGGGTCATTGGTTAAAACCGAAATCGCTGGTAGAGTCCTCGCTCTCGAATATGAAGTTGCATTGCAACCGGTTACTACAGACCCATACAGTTTCAGAGGTTGTAAGATAAGTCAATTTGGTATCTTCTGATTGGAAGAAAGGACTGACAGTTGCGGTAGCTTGCTACCAAAATTGTCAGCTCTTACTTCTAGGTAGTCCAAGCTAACTTCGCTATTCCAAAAATGCGCTGACAATCACTTTGTTATATGTCCAGTGTGATTAGCACATTGTGAGTAAGGCCTTCACGTGTGTAGTAGGCAAGGAGTCTTAACGCATTGCATATTTTAAGGTCATTGTAACCGATAGTCGAACCTACTACCGAACGCTCCTCGGTCGGCCAGCTCACGGTCGCTCACAATCATTTCATACCACTCATTTACTACCATATCTACCCCTCGCACAAGCAAGCGTATATGATTTTATTCGTCGTCTTGTTTTCCTTTTCACCATTATCCTTGTACTTCTGATGGCATTCATTTCCTCCAGTTGAATTTCCTCATGCTAAGGTTGTTAACTGTCAAAGAATGTGAGTTGCATATCTTGTCTTTCTTCGTCGCACTTAGCGAGACGAGACACGAATTCTGCCAGGATGCCAGTACCAGATAAACCTCAAGCTGTAGCTGGAGGTGTAGATGATATGCGGAGAAGCATAAAAAACAATAAAACACCATGTTGTTGGTGTATTTGTAGCGGTAGTCTGTGGCATAAGAAGATAAAAATTAAATGACACGATGTTTGTGTTCTTTTTTGTCTGTATGCTGCAGCGCCTCATGTAGAGAATCTGCATTTTAAATGATATTTTATGTTACTTTTATCAACAAGACGTCTTGTTTTTTCAGGGTATCGGCCCGGGAGAGAGAGAAAGAGAGCAAGTAGACAAGAATATTTTTAAGGAAATTGTCACAAGCAAGTTTTCGGACAAATATGGATATTAGCCTAAAAGTAGGCAATAGGGAGGTGAAAGGCAAATATATCAATGTCGTCACAGTGTATCGTGACAATATTATAACGATAAGAGGACAAGAGAAAGAGAACGCAGCGTGTGATAGCTTGTTCGAAAACCACCAGACGGTTATCGCAGCATGATATTACATTAGTTTTTGACAAGTATCATTTTTAAGCCGTTTATGATTCAATTTTGCTAGGAATTCATCCCGTGATTTCATGTTTTTGTCTGTTCAATTCATCTACATGAAAATCCTGCAGTGAGCCTACAAATAATAAGTTCATCGATGAACGAAATTGGTAAATTTTTTGGATATACTTTATTTAAAAGGTTCAGTTGCTCCTTCAGAAACTATCAATAAAGTATATGTTATTTTTTTGGCTGATCGCTCAGTAAAAATGTATTAGCTTGAGGAGGACGCAGGCGTATTACCTAACTGTTGTTTACACGTTGCTGACTCCGATCTGAAAAAGACGCCTCCCCATTTTCGATAATCGACTGAGTCAGTCCTTGATGACTACACTGAATGACTGACTGAGCAAATGCTTGGAAGAAAAAGTTTTAACATCTGCGATTAAATTGTACATAATAACGAGGTTTTTTACATAATTTTTCTCAAATAATAATATATAGATGGCTCGTTGACTACAAATTATAGAGTTGAAAGGAGGTTATATTGGGAAATAAACATAGGTCAATCAACAAATATACCTGTTATATTATAAATTATATAACTTATTGACTTGCATTTATATTGGAGGAGGTTTTGGGTGGAAAAACCTTTGCTTTCTGCATTTTATCTTAGAAAATTCAGTCAATTATCCTTTGCTTTAACATATCAGTCTAAATTTTTTCTGGTGTTCTTGTATCTGGAATACTTATATCATTTGGTATGAGTGTCAATTGGTCTCTGCTATTTGGTAGTTATCAACAGAGTAACAATAAACGTAATTAACAGTGAGTATGGAGGCACAAAATAATATCTTTCTGTCGAACGCTGGGGAGACTTTACATACTCGACATTGTGGCAAATATCTGACAAGAGAGTATAGGAGCTGTTAGATCTACTTATCCAGCTAAAAGTGTGCTACGAACTTGGTCAGATGTTCAACACATAGTTTGCAAACATTTTTGATTATGGACCGCTTTTGATCTGAAAGTTGTATGATTGGTTGACAAGAAATTGGAGCTGTAGATTTAGGCTATGTTCAAGTTCAAGCAGTCTAAATACATCACGGGATTTTGTGTAAATTAACAAAAATGCCCAAAACGAAAAAGTCGAACAAGAATCCAGTGTAATGATAAGGTTGCTGAACCATCATCATGAAAGACTTTGCTTTACTACTCCTTGGGGTGCTTTATTACGGGGTGATAAAAAAACTGACATAAAAAAGGTGCTGAATATTTTAAAAAGCAATCAATCTAAAAACGATATATTTATACTCTTATACTTCATATATCATTCCACTCTTTGAACTTAATTATAAATCAATTGCTATGACGTTTACACAAAGTTTTCCCAGAATTCTATCATACATTTTTACGGATGAGGATACTATTTTTACTACGACTGGATGCAATAGTTTCTTAGTGAAAATCTATTTTTTAATTGAGTGCTTTAAGGCGATCTCTTATTTCAAATATTAAACACTTGTTTTTTGTTTTTACCTCTGCTCTTCTGATACGTTTTACCATAAAGTTTTGTAGAATGAAATTCAGTAAAACTTCATACATACATTTTCCGCCTAACAGTAGGCAACAAAAGTTGAATTTCGTTTCTCTTTGTTGTGGGTATTTTAAAAATATTTGTTATTTGTTAAATCCCTTTCCACTAAAATAGTTTTGAATTTAAATTATATACTCATCAACACTTCTAGGAATAAATATGCATGTGAAAGGATTTCTATTGTGGTGAATACTGAAACAAAAAAAACAAACAAATAACTAACTAAACAAAATACAACATATGCCATAAACTATGCCACATAAATTTGCATGCAAAAGTATACAGAAGAAAAAGACTACGAAAATATTTTCAAATAAAAATAAATCAAATGTTATTATTTCGAATGTTGTTATAGGATATTTGCTGTTAACTTAAGGGGTGAAAGGGCAAAAAATTGATAATATTTGCTGTTAGTTATAAATAATAACAATTGCAGTACCCTTTAGGGGTATTATGTTTTGTGTTCGTCTGAAAAATCAAAACCTTCATACTATTCATTTCTATCCGTCGTCCATGAAATACAAATTAATTTTCCTTTTTAACTTAACCCTTAAATTAGCTTTATTGAGCCAAGAGGCATTTTTTGGGAAGTTTTTTATTGGACCGCTTTCCAACGGTGGTGCAACATTTATTCATTTAATAACTTTTATAATTAGCTCTAATAATAATAATTCTTATCTCTCAAGTGAGTGTGAAATTGAATTTCCATCCTTTTTTGCGCCATGCACTTAGCAGCCTAAAAGTATACCAAACCAAATCCCTTGAAAGTAGAACAATAAAAGGGATGGTCTATAATATGAATTAGAAGAGGGACAAGCAAAAATTGCGATGTGACAGAAACATTTGTGATGTGTGTAACAAACCATAATGAAACACTTGAGAGTTTACTAACTTCTTTGCGCCGCAGAAAAAAAAGGAGGAGAACAGAACATAAAAGACGGAAAAGCGATATAATAACATTAACAGCCATAGGAAAAAGGTCATATAATATTTGCTAAAATCTTGAAGTGTCAAAGAAAATAAAATAGAGGAAAAAACCATTTACGTTCATTTAGATTTTCCTTCATTTAGAAACGGTCACACAATACTTGATGACATTTGCAGGATAACAAAGTTATGGTGAAAGGGTGTTGTTTAATAGGGAAAGTTGGCGGGATGAATATGAATTTTACTTAACCATATAATGAAACTGTGGAGGTAGTATTAGTGTGATCATACACAAAATTAAGTGTTGGGGCTGAATATATTTTGGATTAACGAAACGACATTAGTTAGCTAAACTTTAAACTAAGCAATTCGGGAGATTTGAAAAACATTTCCAAATCCTCGTCACTGGCCTTACTTCTGCCAATCAAAAGATATGGCTTTCGAAAGGACATTTACAAGGCCTCTTAAAGCCATTTTTTAGTACGTGCCTGACTGCCCTATGGACTTGAACTTGCTTTATATCTTCTCTAAATTGGGGCGATAGCACATTAATAGTTCTAATGCAGTACCACCAGTACTATTTTCCAATATCCAATGTAGAAAAAAATATATATATAAAATATATAAAATATTATGTATATATAAAATATATATATATATAAAATATATATATATGTTTTCCAATATAGAATAGATGTGGTTCCTAAAATTATGCGCAAATGTTGCGCTTTTGTTCTTCTATTACTTTTTAGAATAAAGTGAATATGATGGGAAATTTGAAATTTTTGCAAATATAAAAGTAACTAGCAAATATGCAACGATATGAAATATAGACTTGTCAATAAGATGGATTGGATCTTATGAAATAACCAGGAAAGAGTCACGAAAAGGACTTTAAACAAATCATGGAGAAAATATAAAAAATGAAGAAAAATCGGAATGTTGTCCTCTATTTCCATAAATTACTTACATTGTTTGCATGGACTGCACCTGGCCTCATTAATACAAGGCTGTATAAATTAGACCTGAGGGTGACTCAAAAATATCCGTGCGCTGTTATCGTGAAACGCTGCCACGTTATTCAAGTTACGGTAAGCGCTAACGTGAGTTACTGTAATCTATAGAGGGATTATGAACTCACTTTTGGAATGATGGAAGGACAGTTATAGAATATGTATGTGTGTAGTTGTATGTAGTTCTTAACTGTTACCGCCACTGCCGTTCACTTGTTTATTTGTACCATATTTATCGATAAGTTTTAATGTGTGGTCGCTAACTGTCAATTAAAGTAATGTCAAAAGATAGAAAAAAACCCAAACGGTTTTAAGCGCATTCTCTGGCAAAAGTTGACATTTACTTTGCTAATTACAGCTTTCATATCCTTGCTGTAACAAAGATCATATAAAGATCTAGTAATCCCTAACGAATGAACTGAATAACTTGCTAGTTTTTTTTATCAAGTTTTAGATCTCAGTTTTTATTGGATTTGATGAGATATACACCAGCAGAGGTCTATGAGCGTAACATCGTTTACGACCAAATTGAAATTTTATTAATTTCTTTTGAGAAACACCCTGTTTTCGATTTACTAATATTACCATTATTGATACCATTATTGCTATAACGAATACAATAAATGAAGGTTGTAAAACGGAAACGGAAATATAAAGTATCATTAGGATCTAATGTCATGTACATATGCGCACACACGCATACACACACGCACACACTGAAAACATATAGGGATGTTCATTAGGGTAACACATGTTACGGATAAACGCTTCAATAACCCACTTTTTGTTTTTTTCTCCCACAAAAAAAAATGCAATGAACAAACTTTCACTTTTCGCAAAATATGTGACGTTCTTTGGAAAATCACGTTTTCCTCCCCCCTCTCTAATCGACGTCATAAGACACCGATTGCTTCGTATTGATTTTTAGTTTGCAGCAAAATTTGCTGGCCCATAAACTCTCAGGTTCCTTGTCAACGCGTATGTGTCACAACATAGCACATTTGTTCATGGACAACATTTTTCGTGCAAGTACGATTTTTTGTATTACATATTTGTTCGATTTCTCCCCGGTTTTTATATTTTTTTTTTATCATTTTTTGACAATTGTCGTGAAGTTACAAAAGTCTGTGTATTGCTGAGAAAAATAACAAATGTTTTCTACTACTTCGAGAAGCAAAACAATGTTTGTTCATTTTTTCATTTTTCTGCACATGTTGTCGCTGTTGAAATGTTTATAGCTGTTATTTTATGAGACCCTTCTTTTTCTGTAATCGTCAAAGGGAGTTGGTGGCGTATGATAGTTTAGAATCGTAAAAAATTCAACAACAATGTGTGGTGAGTGCGTGTGTGTTTGTATATATAAAGCGTTAAATCATACTTTACAAAGTAGGCAGTTTTCATAAATTGTAGCATATTTTTGGGGGGAAATTACAAATATCAAAGGGAGAGAGAGAGGAGAAGCGAGAGAGAGAGAGTATCTACTTAGGTTCAGTTTAAAAGGATTTGCGTGAAATTAGACTTTATTTATTTAAAGCGGACACATTTAAAATTAATTAATGAAATTAATTTCTATAAAAAAATGACATATGAATGAAAATGATATATAAAAATATGACGTCCACTTGAAAAGAGTGTTTGAAGTGCATGTGTTGTTTTGAAAAAGTAATGGTGATTGACTATTTAAAAAGTAATTGATCATAAAACCTCTTCATAATCTCTTTATCAACCTTTGTCGCTAAGTTAGCGCAACTGTGTTCTATACTGACACGGAGTTCAAGTGCGATCTGCCATTTGCTTGTTCATCTCAAGCGTGCGAAAAAGTATATAATTTGAAAAGTTCACAGCAGATTTGCGATGAATTTAGTTTATCAAAAACACTCTCCACTCCTGCATTCAGAAGAGGTTGGAATGTAGTGATTGACTTGGTTAACTTTGATTGGACATCCATGTCTCCAAATGTAGTTATTATTAATAAAGTGAAGAAAACGGTGACTGAAATTATTATTTAAGTATGAGAGAAATATTCGCTGAACTTTCTGCTGTTCGCGAATTAACTTGTGATTGAAGTCATTATTTAAGTTTAGAAAAGATAACCGCTAAGATTTTTGCGTCTCACAAACTAATTTGTACCATTTTAAACGATCGCTTAGGTATAACACGCATTGTCGCTCGACAAGTTGTGAAAGGCCTTAATATTCTACGAAAACTCTATCTCATATGTCGCTGCAGATGCCCTGGAATAAATCAATTTCAATCCCACAACTACAAAATGCATTGTAACTGCTGGTTAGACATCGGGTCACGAGTTTGACTTGCAATCCAGTCAAAAGAAAAAAAAACATCGAAAAGAAATAAACAAGTTTTAATCGATCAAAAGTCAAGGTAATGTTGATGGTTTTCTTTGAGTATCGTGCTGTTGCGCATTCCAAGTTTTTGCTAGAAGGCCTGACGATAAATAAGCAATATTATAAGGGCATTATATGGCGTTTGAGAGACCATATTTGTCGAAAAAGTTCATACTTGTAGAAAGGAAACTCATACATTTTTTATCACTCTAAAGCATCACGTAGCAATGCTTTCATTGTGATCGAATTTCAGACAAAAGACTCATTAAATATCACCAACCAATCACTGTATTCATTTGATATGCAACCAGCTGTTTTTTTCTCTTTTCAAAATTCGAATTATTACATTTTCAGGCGATTTCAGAAATCGCTGCAAGAACTGAAGTCTTTTCAGGAAAGTGGGCTTCAAAAATGTTTTTGATAGATGGATTATTTGTTAGCATATGTGTGTTATTTCAAAAGGATTCTGCTTTGAAGGAGAGAGAGAGAGTTTGAATGATAGTTTATTGACCGGTTATCGCTACTTTTTTGTACAGAATTTTCGATTTTAGAATTTAGAATTTGTAGAACTTAGATAGCTTGAATAAATTTCAGATCATATAGCGAAAAAAGTGCCTGAAGTAGGGAAAGAAATTAAGGCTTAAATATTTGCTGCGATTTTAAATGGTACGAAAGAGAATAGCAAGAAATTGAATTGAATCGTAAATATTTTAATGTGTTACATTTTGCATGCTGGAATCAGTGGTACAAGTAAATCAAATACTGAAAAAACGTTTCATATCTAGGGAAAAGTAATACGAAAATGCTGTATTGGGTATAACTTTACTATACATACAGGTCCTTACAATAATTGACTTTTGTTCTGCTGTACTTATATCAATAAATATTCTTCATTGTTTACATTCTTTCTCAATTTTTTTCTTCTTTTTCATAAAGAAACTTCTCCACTACATCAATAATTTCCTATATGCAGAAAGCATTAAATGTTATATTAATATTTTCCTTAGACTCGTATATATAGATAAGTGATATTTACATTTTTTCTTCTTTTACACAAGACTGCCCTATTCCTTTCTTACTTGTTAAGTGACCGCTACCAAGCAAAGTTGCCGTAGTCCTTTCAGAAGTTATCCTTTTGCAGTAGAGGATAGTTAACATTAAGCAACGACATTTTGTGGTTTCTTGGTCATGATTTGTTTTACAAGATTTATAAGAAATATTTCCATCTTAGTTGTTGGCATATTATGATAATGTGTTTGGTCATATCACCCAACTAATATGTACATACACAGTTTCAGTATTATACTCGTATTTACATAGTTATATTAACATATACTATATATATAACATATATATATTAACATATACATACTATGTAATGGTTATTGTTATGTTGAAACATATAACAAGCTTAAAGTAAATACAAATTTATTGTATTATTATGCATAATATTTCGTAGAGTCCGAGTTATAGTCTTTTATGTGCCGGGGAGGGGAAAAGTTTGCTAAAATCTATGATTTACTTGTGGCATAATAGTAAGGATGTCCTTGTTTGTGCTTATAAAATATGTTCTGTTTTAAGGAATCACACTGTGAGCTAAGAACAAAGATGGTATTTATGAAGAAATGTGAATAATACATATGACTTGAGGACGGTAACAAATTATAAAGTAGAATGTCGACTAGTGGTTCAAGTGTTTGTTTACGTTGGTTTTAATATTTCATAGATTTTGAGTAATGAAAGGCATTCTATATTTCATATAGCCGGGTACATACATACGTATATAGATATATAGATATCTGAGAAAATATATTATAAAATAAAAACCTGAATAGAATTTATAAAAATTGTAAAGCTTCTATTGATGGCACACCGAAAATATAACTGTCTATCAACGACGGGCGTGAATAAAAGACTAAAATTAATAAAAAAAAGAGTTTGTAAGTGTTAAGAAAAAGACAATTTCTTTGTCTTGCCTCTATAATATTCCAAGAAATATAAAATGAAAGAAAACTGTATTGAATCAAGTTTCAGCAGGTCCTCTAAACAAATCTGTCATAAACAAAATTGAATAATTTAAACACGGAAGTGGTAATGCATGACCTTTAATGGGCTGCTACCTTAAAACGGAAAGTGGGTTTAGTAGGGGTTTTCTGAACCAAAGTAACTGAAGAATGCAAGAATGAGAAATAAATTAGTTAGTAACCGAATCCAAACCTCCGATTAGTATTCATATTTAAATGGCAGGATTACCCCCATGCAAAGATTACATTTGGTACACAAATTAGTGGATGATAGAATAGATAGATAGAGCTTATGACAGGTATAAAGAACGCCTGGTTGTGGGCGTCTTGTTTACAAAAACTACCGCTGGTATCATCGACAAAAACATCAATTAAATTTATCACCGGATCTAACTTATCCAACCGATGTTCAGTACAGAAATTGTAGTCAGGTGAAATTACTTACCCAACGTCATTCTGCAGCAGGTAAAAAGTGTGGGGCATACCAGAAGAGGCATGAGAAATTGCTAAGCTCTTATCAACCTAAATTCTGTCAATTTGGTTGTGTTTGTTACCCCAATGGGCATTGCTTTCGGTCCATTTTCAGTCTCACAATTAATTTTACTAAACGCCTGATGTTTGCTAAATTATATTCAATTTAGATGAACGGAATTGAAGATATGGGTTAAGTTATGTAATTTATATGGATGTCAGTAGAAGGGCCGTCGTTATCGAATCAATATAAATGAAACTCATTTAAGTAACTACAATTTACGAATAAGAGATTCAAGTGGAAAAAAGAAATTTCGCGAAATTGGTCACTTTGTACTGGAGATACCATAAAGGGGTGCGGCAACGACCGCCATTTCCGTTCTTAGAGATTAGTTCATAAAACGTTATATATGCACTAAATTTAACTGAATTCAGCACAATTGTTTCAAATATATGAAGCTTAGAATGTGTTGAGTAAAATAAATTCTTTGAGAGGTACTATTTTTTCAACTTTTTTCAAAATTTGCAGAGAAATTTTTTCTCTTATATTTCTATCTTTGTTACAAAATTTAAGATATAATTAATATTTACAATGTTTGCGTTTTTACATTAAGTATGATAGCAAGTTAAAACTAATATTTTGACATAAAAACATGTAAATAAATCAAAAGATTGAGGTAAAAAGATAGAGAAAACCTTCTAAAATGAAAAGAAACCTTAAGTCAGCCTATTCTATTAGCTTCTATGCGAAACTAATGAATGAGGTTAATTATATAAATTCCTTATTGACTCGTGTATTGAAGATCTACATTTATCTTCGAAGCTATTAGTTAGACTGTGATATCATGTGGTATCAAGATAGTCGATTTTGCAATGATTATGTACCATATATGTAGGGTATCTTTTAGATAAATAAGGAATTATTTTTTGGTTTTTGTTTTATATTATTTGTAGCTTCCCACGATTGGTTTTAGTACTTTTCAGAAACCATATCTGATATCCATACGTCATTAGCGGTCGTATACATATTTTGTAAATGAGCATTTTATTTTGAACATTTAACAATGATTTTTTATTTAATAATGGATATAATGCTCTGCCACATTTTAGTGCTTTATCATGGGTGTTCCAAATATGTTCTTTAAAATTCAGTTTCTTGTCCAATTCAACTCCAAGGTACTGTAGAGAATTTTGAATTGGTACGTTTGATCCCTGTATTGAAAGAATTTCAGTAGGTACACGTTTAGGCGATTTATTAAAAGGAAATATCTGTGGTCACAACCCGTAACAGCCTAACTCGAGTTAGGACACAATTGAGTTATTTGCACCATCGTATTCAGTGTATCTAAATTTATTTGCTCTAAATTTTTCATGTTTGTATCTCTTCTAGGAAGGCAATTAATCCTAAAAAACCTAATAGCTTAAGTTATTTTTCTAAATGACTGTTTTGGCATAACTGCCTAAGTCAATTTAGGATTACAACAAATATAAACATTATTTTTTCATCATTGCCTAAATCAACTTAAGTCGTTAATCCAAAAAAAAAAAAAAAAATAAAGAAACAATTTTATTTTCCTAACTTGAGTTAAGCTCTTATTCCGAATTACAATTTCGTTTTTTGATAAACATAAATTGAGTTAAGGTCTTCCTCCAAACTTAAAGTTTTTTATTTAATCTGGAATAATAGCCTAACTCAGCTTGAACTTTTTGACTTTCTTTTGTTCAACAATTCATAAGAGCCTAAGTGTCTTTTTCGATAATATCTTTTGACTGTGAGAATAAACAACTATTTTTTGTTAACAACTGAGTAAAAAAATTCGTTTCCTTGGAATCTGCAGTAAAGTTTTCCAAAAAACAACTTCTTCTGATTTTCAGTGAAGATTCAAAACTTTAAACTCCTGTACTGAAAATATTGAAAAACAGACTTAGGCTGTTATGGGTTGTGACCACAGATATAATTTCTTGAGTTTTGTCTTGGTTTGCTTTTATTTTCCAAACATCAAAATATTTTTGAGCTATTAATAACGGTTTTTTCATTCTTTTAGTAACTGCATTAGAAACTTTTCCACTGCTAATTACAGCTGTATCATCAGCATA
This sequence comes from Philornis downsi, assembly GCA_019455685.1. Taxonomy (NCBI): domain Eukaryota; kingdom Metazoa; phylum Arthropoda; class Insecta; order Diptera; family Muscidae; genus Philornis; species Philornis downsi. The sequence goes on from JAHXMU010000632.1 coordinate 493,693, forward strand.
AAAAGCAAAGGAATGATTTGACGGTATATTAAAATCGGATGTATAAATGGAATATAGTACAGGAGATATGACAGATCCTTGAGGGACTCCATTTGGGATATTTCGAGACGTTGAAGTTTCATTACCAACTTGTACGGAAAAATATCTATCTTTCAAGAAACTTCTAATAATTTTTTGTAAGCTGATTGGAAATTTGAATTTATTTAATTTGAATATTATACCGTCGTGTCAAATGGTGTCAATAGCTTTCTCAATATCTAGCATTATCACTCTCGTGCTTTTTCTAAGGTTTTTATTACTTTCAATCATATTTACGACTCTTTTTATTTGATGAACTGTCGAATGACCTTCTCTGAAGTCAAATTGTTCTTTGTTTATGACATTATTTTCTTGCGCAAAGTTTAGTATTATACTTAGTATTATCTTTTCGAATAATTTATCTAATACAAGTTTCAATCATGTGGACTGACTTACATTTGTATAACTTCATCCAAAGTTTTTCTGAATTGGTGCAAAAACGTGCGGAGTGCCGTCATGAGTATGATTAATCACAAAGTTCTTATGAACAAAAGCTACAAAATATTGCGCAGTAAAATATGCTAACTTATCACTTGTTGAACTCAATTGTTATAGTTTATTTGTAACATAAAACCTTTGGCTGATGTGAGTAACCCTAACACAATGGACACCGCAGGACATTTTCATTTGCTGGACTATGTTTAAAGCAAAATGAATTGAAGATATGCATTTAGTATAATAATGTAAGAGGCTGCAAAACGGCGTAGTTATTTAGTTCAATTTAACATAAGCGGTTAAAATTGAAGTCGCTTGTTTTTAATGGTATTAAATTTCCATAAATAGATCAATTTATATGGAAGACACCTCATTTTTATTTTCAGAACTATGTTTATTAAACGCATAATGTGTGTCAAATTTGACTGAATTGTGTGGAATTGCTTGAAAGGTATCAAGCTAGGAATATATGAACAAAATCGTTTATATGGAAGGTATCAGACGGGACGTGGTTTTGATTTTTCCCAAATTATAACAGCAATTATGAAACAAAGTTATGAACAAAACATTAGTTTAGTGCAGTTTATGAATAAAGAGTAATAGGGCAAAAATTTGGCCTATTTATTTATTTAAATTTGTAAATTTGTGTGGGAGTTACCTGAAAGTATTTGACAATGTGGACTATTTTCATTTCAGGATCCTACTTTAGTAAATTCTTAAAGTATGCTAAGCTATACTGAATATATTGTAACTGGATAAAAGATATGAACTTAAGAACATGCGAATAAAAACCGTCATTTGTATGGGAGGTACCAAAAACAATATGGGTTATGGGTAAATTTTCTGAAATTTTTACGAGCATTACAAGGTAATGTGATGAACAAAAATTAAGATTGCTGGAATATACGAATTAGGAGTTACAAGGAAAAATTTTTTTAGGGAAAATCGGTCAATTTATATGGAAGCTACCAGAATATAGCCCATATAGTATAGCCCATTTAAAACCTCCGGTTACAATTTGGCAAAATATTAGTCAGTGGTAAATTTTAAGAGGTTTCCTACAGACTTACTACAGTTATCAAATCTATCAGCAAGCCAGGCAGACAGACGGGCGCAAAGGACATAAAACGAACATATTTCGTCAAAGACACTTCGTACTTTAAACGTTTCTTTCTGGTGGTTACATATTTGGCTATACCTTCATTTCTTCTGGCGATGGTATAAATATTTTTTCTTTTGGTATACCAAACAACAATTATGGTCCTTCGAGCCGAATGCATATTAATATGCTTTAAAGTTAGCAATATTTTTTTGAAATCGGAAACCGGAAATATTATACAACCGGAAATATTATAGAACAATATGTTTTCTCTTAGAATTCTGCCGTCATGTAAGTAATATTGTTCCAGCGCCTTTTTTTTTAGTTAAAAAAAAAGAGATTGAAAAAATGCGGAAATAATGAGTAAATTTTCCGCAAAATGTAAGATCGAGAGAAGGCTTTACCTGCTTGTTTCTATTTACATTTGTTATTTACTTCCTGTTATTGTTTTCTTTCAGTTATACATTTCTTTGTATTTCTGACAAATTTCTTGCAACAGAAAAGTGGAAAATCAGGAGTCCAAAATTTGCCTGATCTGTTGTAAAATTATTAAAAAATTTTATTCACTTAATACAAATACTAAATGTACATCTAACGGAAAATAGTAAGTACTGCAGCAAAACTAGAGTTTGGTAAAGCCTTTAATTACTTTAAAAATTTTCTTAAAAATTGGCTTTTGTTGGATTACTTCGAAGTCGATACCAATTGATATTTTTGAGTGAACAAATTATTGGTTTCATCAAACTTGTACACGGAAAGAACCCATGTCGTAAAAATATAGAGTGAACATTTTTAAGATAAATTTATAGTGTCAACAATGATATTACTGATGTTTTAAAATCATTTCAGTAATTTAAAGATTTTTATAACCATTTCAATTATTACCTTGATGAAAACTCTGCGAAAGATGTTTCATTTCTATTGCTAATTTATGTTCATTTATTAGTATTTTTGTTGAACATTACGAAAGCAAAATCTTTTTCCTACATTTTTATGCGGAGGGAGTGACTAAACCTTAACTTAATCTGTTCCTAATTTGGCGCCCGATCCTAAAAATCATCCTTAAGGAACTCAAATGTAATATTTTTCTAATCCCATTTCATTTCCGCAAATTCATTGCTATATTAAATGTTTTAAATTTGTGTAATACAATATAATTTAAATGCCAATTAGCAAAAAAGGACAAGTACTCACAATTAAAACAAAGCTTTTTAGGGACATCATTTTTTCCACACAATTTAAAAAAGACAGCCGCAAACGGAAGTTTATTCAGAAATAATCCAAGTGTTTTTTGGTCAGCTGATATTTATTCAACTTTTTGTTTTTGTTTCCTGTATTAATAAAATATTAATGTAAAGTAGCACTTTTTTCTGGACGCACACGCGCTATTAAATTTATAATCCTTGGTGGAAAATGTTATCCTTTTGTGGTAATCCTTTTATGGTTGCACACAAAGTTAGTTGTAAGGTTATTTGTGTGTTTTATGTTTTCGTTGGTGATGGCGTTTGCACTGCGTTAAATTTATTAAACACTTTCGTTTGCCGTTACGCTACAATGCGATTTGAAAATCTTTATGAAATGAGTTTAAAGTTTTAAAAATTCTGTTTTTTTTCAGTTTTGGCAAACAAATACGGTCGAAATGTTTGCGAGATTCTTTAAAAGAATATGAGATGTATGGTGTGGTAACCGCTTTGAACAACACGTTAAATTTGAATTAGGGTTTGAAACAGCGATGCATTGCTTTTTATAACAATTACCCGGTGATCATGATGATGATGATGATGTCGATGATGACGACGGTGCTGCCAACGTCTAAGGCAGGCAAAGCAACATTAGTGGCATCAGCAGCATCAGCAGGCGCAGTCACTTTGCATGGAGCATCAAGCAACATTTAAGCAACAATAGCAGCAGCATTTATCGAAGCTACAGAATGTTAGCAATATTAAAACTGGAGTTGCCAACAACGCCACACTCTTTGCCAAGTCAACTGTATGAATAGCTGGAGTACCAGATTCACATTATTTTCAAATCAAATCATCTCAAAACTGAATCTCAGGCCAACACGAAGCTTCTCTCGGTGTACCAAAGAAGAAACTACAAATGAAACTGCTGCTCTGCCACATTAAGGTCTACTGAAAAGGGGAAACAATGCACATTCAGTTAGCCAGTCAGTCACTCACTCAATGTTACAAGTTGCTGATGATCTGCTAGATCGTCATTAACATATAAAACAATAAGTGTTCATAATGAGCAACTACCATGATCGTCTTTATGATCATCTTCATGATCATCTTCACACTGTATGATTTGCAAACTCACTGTGCTCACTTTCAGTTTCTTCGAAGATTGTTGTGGAAATTCAAGAGCGTTACACTCTCAATTACTCTTGGAAGAGTAATTGTTTGCCGTAACGCAACAATTGTTAGATTACACAGAAAAATCGACAGATAGCATACAATCTGATCTCCGCCAAACGTCAAACATTGATGAGCAACTCTATAACATATGATGATGATCATATGGAGATCCTAACGATAGCGATTTTAATACCAATGAAGATTATCGCGGTTGTTATATGATTTTCTATATTATTATAGCATTGTACTTACCTTAGTAATTCAACGTTGTGGAGTAAATATCTTAATAATGAAGTAAATCATAATCTTCTAAAGTATTTGCACTAACCACATTCTTTTGTGTGAATGATCATAGCTATTACCGATCATATGATTTGAGTGAACTTTAAATAATTTAAATTCTATTCCGTAAAATATTCAAACAAATTTTCGAATACATTCATTTGAGGTGCACGGTCACTCATTACTGGAGTCAGCATTGCGATCATGCGCCTTAAATGAACTATGGAGTTTATGACGGTCTGGCAAGGCTGTCAGCTGTTGAATACCTGTCATCTGAAGTGTTATTTATTTAGTGAAAGATTTGCCGTTTACGAATATAAATCGTTTAACAACCGAAGAAAACGTAAAAATAGTTCAAACTTACTCCCAAAGTGGTGATTCAGATGTGGGCACTTTTCGTGCATTACGGGGTGATTATGGTAGTCATAATCGATCAACTGTGCAAGAAATTGTCAAGATTATAAAGAAAATTGAAGAGACTGGAAGCGTTACAGATGTGATCAGGCCTGTGCATCATCGCAATGTATGCACTGCAGAAAATATGTATGCTAATTGAAGTGTTTTAACTGAACGATATGTAGTTTTAACAAGACGGTGACATGAGTCACATACCACTACCGATTTTGGTTTTATTGTATGAGAAGTTTCCAGAAAGCGTAATTTCACGTTTTGACGACGTAAATAGGCCATCGAGATTATATGTACGGTTTGATGCCGTTGGACTTTTTTTGCGGCGCTTTGTCAAAATCGTGTTAGCATGTATAATCCTCAAACGTTGGAACATTTGGAAACTAACATTTGTCAAGTTATTGCCGAAATGCCGCCCGAAATGTGCGCAAAAATTGCTTGAAAATTACCTCAAAATAATCGACTGCTGCAGCCAACCCAGTTGCGCTCATTCAAATGTCATTTTATAATATCTCGTACATAACGGCATGGTCCAAGCATTATAATGAAATAAAAGTTTCATCATCATTTATGTGTGTTTTATTTAACTTTACTTTTGAAAAAGGAAATGGATAACTCGGTATAAAAGAATGTGGCCATGTTAACACACACCGCAGAGAAGATCAAGTGGCTGGCGGTTAAACAAAATTCCGTCAATTTTTTTCCTCAACATTCAAATAATTTTCCGCCGGCGATATTTATGTCATATGAACCTCTCGATTAATGGGGAATTTAGTTGGAGTAACATTTACCAGGATGATTGTGGGAAAAATTTAATTTGGAATAATCAAATTAAGAAATAAATGAAAAACACGGCATAATTTATGGAGCAACATATACCAGGTGGGGAATGGAAAAACTCTAATTTCGGAATAACTCATGACTTCCTATCTTCGGGCAAATATTAGCTGGTAAGGTTAGTGAGTATCAGTCAAATAATTTGAGCCGCTAACAACCTTAAATAACCTAAAGGCGCCTTAACACCGCCTTAAATAAGCAGTTAACTTTAGTCATTGAAACTTTTTTAATTTGACTAAACAATTTTATTATGAGACAAATAAAAGGGAAGGAATTCCCTAAATGGTGACCAGCCCAGCAAACGTTACAAGAATTACGAATTATAGATATGTATGTATGTCTTCATATACTCAAATAAAAAAAAAAAATAAATAAAAAATAAAAATAAAAAAAAAACAAAAAATAAATAAAACTCATATAGAATTTGTGTTGAAAACATACTCAAAATACTCAACTACTTAATGCTGGTAACTTTTTACATAAAACAAGTAAGTGAAACCCAAACTGACTAAATTTTACTTTATTTGAGGAATTTTCTCACTTCAATAATTTTCTTAATAATTTTGAGTAAGGAGGTACTTAGAGATGAATTTCACTCAATTTGAGTTTGTTTTGGCTTTAATTGAGTGCAGAGACGGCTCTTCTATAGAGCTTGTGGAATGTAGTTAGCAGGTATAAACCTGACATTACCGCCAACCCGGGGGTTGAGTAGGGTGACCACAAAGGTATTATTTTTGTGTGAACTTATGAGAAAATGTTGATAATATTCATAATCGCAGAAATTTTTTTTTTTAATTTTGATAGTTATTTTTACATTCCCAATGTTTTCTATCATAGACAATTCATTCATATGTCGTTTAGAACGTTTTATGGAAACAGGCTATTAGAGAATTTGTCTTGCCTATAAGCTAACGAATGGCCACAATCCACATCAAGGCAAAGCGCCACTCTGATTTGCACAACACTCTGATGAAAGACAAACAAGGTACAATTTATATGGGTCTAGAAAAGAAAAATATGATCGGTAACCTGTGCACGACAATGAAACTGTCAAAGACTTCATTGCTGACTTCAACAAACTATGATTATGATAAATTGACACTCAGCCATAACATATTAAAATTTTGATTGCAGCTCTAGCACAAATCGTACTTGGATATATAGGGTGATTTTTTAATCGTAGCTTTTTTAAAAATCGAATAAAACACTCAAATTTGCATCATTTAAAATTCCTTGTGGTTGAGTAACACATGCCCAGTCGCTGAGAACGGCGACGAATTGACATTTCGCGATCGTCATTAACACTGGTCGCTACGGCTGCAATATTTTCTTCGGTACGCACTGTACGCGTACGAGTCGATGGTTTTATGTCCAACAAAGTAAATTTGGTGCGAAATTTGGAGATAACAGCACGAATTGTTGATTCAGCAGATCGATTATGACGACCATAAAATGGTCGTATCAAACGATGCACATTTGTCACAGAGCACGAATTTTAGTAATAAATGTCAATGATTTGCAATCGTTGCTCGTTTGTTAGTCTTTCCATGATGAAATGGCAGAGTATACTGTACACTTTTCACTTTGACAGATGACGTTTGGGTGCCATTACCAACCAGTGGTGCCAACATGAAAAACTTAAATCTTAAAAAATCACCCTACAGGAAACCGCTCCCAGACAGACTCTTGTACGATAAAGAATATCGTATTGTATATGAGAAAAATAATACGTGAGTGCAGTCAATCCTTTTCTAAAGTTCTAAAGCTAAAGCCTATCATATCTGACATAATAGAACCTTATCAATGAAATTTTACTTCTAATAAATCTACAGCTGGCTGAATGTTCGCACTACGGCAAATCCTGGAGATGATCCAACGTAAGCAGGTCAACAAATATCACTATTCCGTGTACAATAAACACGCCTTTGATAGTCCGAAACGATGAGGCCATGTCTGATTTTTGATTTGCTAAGCTTGTACGTACGTCTTCTTTAGAACAATACTGGGGAACTTCCAAATGGGCAAAAATATTCGCTCGTCATCTTTAGTCAAACAAAAATCGCCCAACATCTTCAAAAAAGTTTTGAGATAATATAATTGGCAGAAAATTGAGACAGAGACGTGACTGCAACCTTCTCAAACATTGGTGAAAATTTGGCGAATTAGGGGTCCACTTGTTTGGGACGTTGCATGAAAGTTGACAAGTATAATTTGTGGTGATGAATCATTCATCTCCTTCATTCTTTCGTTCTCTCTGTAAATAATTATGTAAGCATGGAAATTAAGAGAATGGCTTACAGAAGAACGCTTACAAACAACATAATGCCAAAATACTCTCGTAACGAACGGAAGTTTGACTGTACGGTTTATGGCACAACCGATGAATCAGTTCTGGGAAGGTTTCGAATTTCCGATAGAGCAGCCGGGCTATTAAGAAGCGGTCCAGACTTTGAGTGACGGACTGGGAAAAAGCGTTAAAGACTGAAGCTGTTAGAATTCTTTTCTAGGTGCAGTGCAGAATATATAATCGCCATTTAATGATATATTCATTGTTGAAGGACATTAAATTTTAAAAAAGTTTTCTGGATTCTCCGCCATACTGCAAGATAGGCAAAAACAACGACCTATAATATCATCTGCCAGCAAGAAATACTCCGCTCTTAATCTCCATGCCGATGTTATTCGTTTTATTTACAGTGGAACCATGGTAGATGAATTCGTCAGCCACTTAAAGTTATAGTTATTAACGAACACACAGCGTTCCAAAACAATAAACTTTTTGTTCATTGAAAGAAATAATTTCTTGTGTCCTCCTCATTTATCACCAGATTCATTTTTGTTAATACCCTGTCAATGCTGGAGAGAGCTGGAATAACTTCTCTCAGTTTCCTGCCAGTAATTTTGTTAGATTAGTTCGTTTGGTATAAAAAGGCTAACTAAGATTTCTGCCTGTCTTTGCTGAAAACTTCGCGTAATCCCACAGTTTTTGCCATATCGGACTGACGAAGGCAGCTTTATTATCGACAAAAACATGGAACGTGTTGGTTAGTTATTTTGTGATCCCCTCCAGAATTTGCTATAGTCTGACTATCGGGTTAGTTGTTGATTTCCCAGGTCTGAAGCGCCACTGCTGAGGCCTAATTAGGTCAGGTATAAATGGCTTTAGTATTTCAAATATCACAAGTGGCAGAACCTTTTAAGCCATAGGTAGAATAATGGTATCGCAATAGTTTTTATACACTCTGGCATCGCTTTTTTGTAAACGGAAGGAGGGCTTATTCCATACCGTTTGTTTTGTCCCTGTATCTTTCTATATCCTAACTCTCCCAGTCTCTCCATAACTGTTTATCCCACCAGAAGAATCGGTATGCTCCTTTTCTGTTTATAACGTTCCTTAATATCACGTGGTAAGTTTGGTTACAGAGTTGTCCTGTATGTAGCATTCTTTTCTTTAGACAATAAGCGACATCCTTCACAATACCAGGGGTTGTCTGACCGTGGTTTTTTTTTATACCTAAGTACGATTTTTACGGCAGTTGCCACAGAAGCCGGAATATGTTGATGCTGTGCGTGAATAAAATTTAAATTCGCTATCCCGATTTCAATTACATTTCTCACGGACCCTGCTGGATATTGGTCTGAATTCGAGATGTGGATAGCGGCCGTGTCATAGCCTGCTATTAATCATATTAATATCTTATATAAACTGCTGTTATATATTGCAGTTTGTTGGATTTTCAATAGTTTTTTCCATCCGTCTTTATTATAATTAGCATGTGGTTTTATATTCCTCATTAAACTTCCATATAGTATCTAATGCATTCATTTATGACCATAATGATAAATTAAAGTGTTAACTATTTTATTGCACCTGCTTATTACTCTGCATGTTAAACACTTGATGCATTTATAGGCAAATAATATAATCAATAGCGGTTTCATGAGTCTCTTGAGGGGAGAGCGGAAAACAGTATTTTTATTTTTGTTGTCTTCCGACAAATCTTAACTTAAATGGCGGGCAAAATTCTTATTGTTCATAAAATGTACTTTGAAAATAATTCCAAACGCTTCAAGAAGCTCGTTATACAATTCTCCACGCCAGAATTTGGTACAATTGTAAAGACCTGGCCGTTCCTATTAAGCTTTGGTTATCCTCTCCAGTGCCATCTGTCGATCTTATAGTAGAAGATTCGCCATCACCAACACAACTGCTGTATTTTGAAAAGATTGAGGTGGTCAGCGTCGGTTGTATAGGGCATAATCCATAACTCGTGTCCTTATCAGTAAAAAAATTAGAAATCAATAAAAAAGAATCGCATTATAGATGTAATCTCCTTGAGAGGCATTGAAATTCCTTTCGCGGACTGTGCACAATACCTTGGTGTACTATTGGACAAGAAACTGAATTTCAAACTCAACATTCTAAACAGGCCACAGTGACGCTATATGCGTGCAAGAAGGCAAGAGGGAAACAATGGGGATTAAGGCCTTGGATAGTTCACTTGTTTTGTACTTCAGTAATAAGACCGATAACGTTGTATGGAGTTTCGTCTGGTGGAATGCTCTTGAGAAGTCCACATATTATAGGAACTAGACAAGGTCCAAAGGTTGGCTAGTGTGTGCATTGCAGGTGCGCTCCGCACCACCCCATCCGATGCACTAAATAAAATTTTGCATCTACCACCCCTGGATATAATTAGTATGAAGATTGCCGCAGCAGTGGCAGACTAAGACAAAGAGCTGTCACAGTGGTCAAACAGTGGTTACGGTCACAGTGTGGTCCTTAACATGGCGCCTGACATAACAGGCACTATTGACTACACTCTGGCTGTATAGGATTGTATGTCGACTCCTACACTGACAGCTCAAAATTACTTAATCGGGGTCTACTCCAAAGACCTAGAGCTAAGTATAGCAACAAGACTACCTGGCCAAAATTTTGGCCATTAAGAAAGTGGTAGAATGGCTGAGGTCGTCCTCACCACGGTTATGATTAACATATTCTCTGACAGTCAAGCTGTCATTAAATCCCGGGATTCTGTCTTCCTGAACTCAACATCAACCCTGAAATGCCGCACATTTCTTAACGAAATGGCTCAGCATTTCAACATTTCGATACACCAGGGCAGGAGTTACAAGGAGAATAATGAAAATAAAGTTAAGAGTTTACTAAGATAGTGTTTATGGTTGAAAATGGACTGCATTATCACGCGGATTTAGCGGATTACCCCACCCGTAATTTTGTTGCTCCAGTTTAAAATCTTGTTGGTTAGAGTTATGAACCTTTGTTGATAAGAACATGATAATTTGCCATGTGTCTTTTGATAGTTCACAGACTTCTGGACCAAAGCAAAAGGACATTGGGTAATGGTATATGTAAGGCTGCTCACCTAACTGAAATTTCTATACCCGGTACTTAGTTCTTTTCACACAGTTTTCCCATTGAGATACGGCCAGCATGGCCGTATCCAAATAATAGTATATTTTTCCTGAATATTATATTAAACTTTCCTTTCCAAATTGCTCCTCGGGGAAAATCCGAAGAAATACTTTTCATCGAATGAATCGAAATTAGGGTTTCTGAGGATGACAGACATTAAAACACATTGTTCGAATGCTTTACATTGCATTCGGAAAGGAATTACAATAATTCAAAGATTGCTATTTAATATATTTACTTAATCATTTGGACCTCCAATAGTCAGCTAACAGCTCACATCAATGACATTTTAAATTGTGCCTCTTGGTTTGTCTGTGGTCACTTTTAGTTTTTTTTTTCACCATTTATTTTGTCTTATTATTTTATGTGTAGCAAAAAAATCGAGTTTTAATTGTAACTTAAGGTATTACCTAATGATTGCGTTTTTATTACTCAATGATCCACTAATAGCTCTTCATTTCTACTCTTAAGACACCTGAGTTTGATACAGTAACAACAACAGCGCGACCGGCCATTGAAGCGACCCACTGATGACGATGATGATGAAGATGATGACGGTGCTGGTGATGATGACGATTATGGTGATACACTTGGTAAAGGTAATGAAGTGCATCCCTCATATAACACCAGTATGGTGAGGGCCATCATTAGTGACCGGCAGTAATTGGCAACTCATTCAATTGATCGGAATAAGTTGAATTGAAATCGTTTGTAAGTGAAAAAGCAAACAAATAAACAAATTGAAAGGAAAACAGCAAAACATTAACAATTTAAAACTATTAAATGGATACACGAAAGCCCATGAGTACTTATAGCGAGCAAGTGGAAAAAGGGTTTTCTGGAAAGGTTGCAGCAGATTGAATGTTATTGAGGGTTAGGGAGGGTGGCGAGAAAGTTTCTAATAAGGCTGAGTAAAAATTAAATTACATATCTTCCATTTAATTGTACTAAAGACTGTATTGCGCATTAATTATGAGCCTTTATTGGTGGTTAGGGAGGACGTCAAAAATATTTCTAACAAGGGTTGAGTAAGAGTTGGCAAACAGACGGGCGCAGCATTGGTTAAGTTGTTATACCGTCATGTTATATAGGATCCAGGACGACCATATGATATCTTACCCAATCGAATGTAAAATTAATGTATTAAGAAGACTGTCATGTAAATCAAACAGTGCAACTACAGCATATGCAGTTTAAGGATTGTTCTAAAATTGTCGCAATTGTTCTTATTGTCATATTTATTCTTACTGTAAGATTATTTTGCTAAAAATTAAAGCTCTGGTGCTATTGTAAGCCAGTTTTTAATGAACTTTTATGTTTATTTAAACTAAACACCATCTAAGTTTTTTGTTATGCTCATAATGCCAGGCTATCTCTATCGCTGTTTCTGTAACTTTGTAACTTTCAATACGTAGATTATAGCAACCATAATTTTTTACAGAACTACTTACAACTTTGCAAAGGTTAATATATTACCATAATTTAGCCGGGAAATGTAATTGGCCTATATCGACCAACCGCCACGAATTGTCCGATTTTCCCCCGTTGCTCTCAATACGTAGATTATAGCAACCTGAATTCTTGGTAAAACTTGAGAAAATCAACCGACTAACCATGCCTATTCTGGCGACTCCCACGCAAATGACATATTTAATTTACAAATTCTTAGGTTCATATTTTCATTGCAGTTACACTAAATTGATCAAATTTCAAAATAAGGATGCGCCAAGGTTGAGTCGAAGAATGGATAAAAATATAACAAAATTTTAAGTGAGAGCCCCATTAAATATTTAAACATATTAGTTAGAGGATGAGGAAAAGGAAAAGAGAATGGAAAGAAACCGGACCGTCACGCTTCTTCTGTAATGTCCTATACAAACTGACCAATTCTCCGAAATTCAATTTTTTCCGTGTCATTCCTAATTCGTAGACTTCAGTAAC
>JAHXMU010000632.1:506579-539600 GCA_019455685.1 Philornis downsi
CAATTATAATTGTTCCTGCTTATGTTCTAACAGCTACCCCCTCTTCATCCAACTATCTGTTATATACATATGTATGTACATTTTTGCATAATACTGAAAAAAATAGTTAATAAAATTATTCAATTTAACTTGATGGACATACATGTACGAGTACTCGGTAATAAATGTTGGTATCCATGCAAATTATCATGAATTTATTCACAAGTAGGTGTTATAGGATAACCCGTTTCACATTTTTACTCTATGCTTGAATTTATAAACATGGATCATCAAGAGTATTGGTATCAATAGAAGTGCAAATTTTCCAGGGATGTGGGTAGAATGATCGTCTTGAGAATGTTGTGGATGTCAGTTATTAAGTAGCCAATAATTTTTTTTGTAACGACGCGCATAAAGCGAGGGATGAATCTGAAAATTAGCACGCATGAGGACAAAGCATACTCTTTTCAAAAAATACTATGAATTGATGATTTAGAAAGACCGTTTAAAGGGGTTGTTAAAATTCATTTTGTCACCAGGTTGTCACAACTGCCCTTTGCACTGAAAAATATATTGAGGTTGAACTGTCATGTGCTTTGTTTACAGTGCTCGATTTTGTCAATTCATCTCAATTGTTTTTTGCCATTTTTACTGTAGTCAAAAATATTGAATTAAGGATTTGTCTAAAATTTTGTCTAAAATATGGTATGACGAATCGCTGAAAATGTTAAAGAAAGCTTTATCAAAAAAAAAAAAAAAAAAAAAAATTAACAATTTTACAATTGCCCATGCTAGTAGTACAGTGTATTCAAAAGGGTCCGGGAAATGATGGAAGAATTGCCTCGCTCTGGTCGACCATCAAAAATTTCAATTGAAGTTAACGTCGATACAGTGAGGCAAGCGATGACTGAAACTTATCATTTACTCTTGAGAGAAAGAGGGAGAGATAACCTCTGAACTTTATGGGTGTCACGAATCGTATCGTACTATTAGGTGCACAACTAAGCTCCAATAGATGGCGTCAGCTGTAAGTGCTAATCAATTTTGCCATAACATAAACGTCATCAGCCAAGCTTGGGCATATGGTAAACATACCGTCTCGACACGGTAGTGATTTTCTTTTGACGTCATATTCTTGTGGTTGTTTGAACATGTACGAGTATGGATTTGTGCCAAATAATTGCCATATGCGGAGAGTAATGATTCTCTTCTTTCAATCAAAGAAGCTCATCGAGAGCTTCAAAACGTTTACGAAGATGCTGCTTTAAGTGAAACAACTTGTCCAGATTGCTTCCGTCGTTTTGAAGACGGTGATTTTGATGTTGACGGCTGTTCGTGTGAAGGACAACGAAAGGTGAAAAAAGGACAACTTTCGAAAACACTGAATTGACGGCATGGCTTGATAGGGATTTGTGTCAAACGCTGGTAGAGTTTGCTGTAGTATTAAGAGTTACCCCTCAAGCTATTTCCAAGCGATTGCATGCTTTGAGAATAATGCAAAGGCAAGTAACTTGAGTTCTTGAGTCCAAGGACGTGGATCGTCGTTTTTTCGCATGTGGACAATTGCTAAGCGACAAAAAAAGGAAGGGTTTTCTTCATCGTATTGTAGTATGGGTAATGAAAAATGAATTCATTACTGCAATCCAAAGAAAAGAAAATCATGGGGGCTACCGGGCCTTGCTTCTACGTCGTTGCCCTGGCCGAATATTCACGCTGTGAAGGTCAAGCTCTGTATTTGGTGGAACCGGTCGGTGTTATTTATTACGAGCTGTTTAAACCAAGCGAAACCATCACTGAAGCGTGATATCGACTCGGCTGAGCGGCAGGTCCTAGATTCGTGGATAGCCTCAAAAAATGACCAGTTTTGTCGTGACGGAATTCCAGCTTTGCCAGAAAGATTGGATACAGCGATTTTATAATAAAGTTGCATTTTTATAAAAAAAACAGAGAACTTTGTTGCTCACCAAATACTTTTTACACGATTGTTTATTTATGAATCGAGTTTTCGCTCGACTAGATCCGAAAAACCTGAATTTTCAATAAAAATTCAATCGCATTAAGGTCGCTGAAAGTTGTGCCAATAACGACTATACATTCATAAAACGCATTATAAGTAGCCATGAGACATGGACATAGGAACCTGTCAATAAGCCTCGGAATCCAGCCTTCCAACTGAACCGAAACCGAAACAATCATGTCCAAGCCGATTAAGAGCTAAGACATTATTAAGGATTTTCTTTGATTATCGCGGTGGTGAGCACTTGATAATCCTGCTAAGAGTCAGGTTGTTAATAGAGACAACTATGTGGCTATTATGTGATTTTTGAGAGACTAAATTCGTCGTAAACAACCAGATCTGTGAAAATGAAACTCATGGATTTTTCAGCATAATAACTCACTATTTCACAAAGCTATTGTTGTGAATGAACTACTGGCCACAAGCTTAATAAATATTTTCGAACAACTACCACATTTACCTGAAATGGCTGTGGCTGATTTTTTCCCTTTTCCAAAATTTATATTACCATATGGAAGCGGCGAGTTTCAATCGATGGAGAACATAAAATTCGGGTTTTTTAAGGTTTTGTTTTGAAATTGCATTAGCAAATCATTTTGTTTATTTTATTATTTGTTGGCATAAAGAAAGAGCCTACCTTAAACGTGATACAATATAGTGGAATGAACAATAAATATTTTGTATTTTACTGACTAAACCCTAATATTTGGGGTATTATACATTTTATAGACCATCAAAAAGGTTCCTTTCGTGTTTTTTTTGCTTTAATTAGCTTTTTTCCTTATATAGTCTGTAAGAAGT
The DNA here is from genome assembly GCA_019455685.1 of Philornis downsi. NCBI lineage: Eukaryota > Metazoa > Arthropoda > Insecta > Diptera > Muscidae > Philornis > Philornis downsi. Next base: position 509,377 of record JAHXMU010000632.1, read on the forward strand.
AAAGTATTGTCCGTCCTGACCATGAAATATCATACAAATGTTCTCAAGACTTCTAACTTTATTCTTCTGTATTTATAAATAACAGACTCTCTTATACAGGGTATCCGTCGGGAAGGTACACTACTTTGTTTTGCCGCCATCTTGGTAACAATTAACAATTTGAGAGTTCACAATTTTGAGAGTTCACATTTGCCAGTCGTGAAGTAGAAACGTGGCAAATTTATTATGAAAAATTATTCAATAAACCAATCAATAAACCAACAAATTTATTATTTTGCCGCCATTTTGGTAAACATTAGTTTTGACATTTCATATTTGGCAGTCGTGAAGTACAGACATGGAAAATTTATTATGGAAAAATATTGGATAAACCAACGTGTTTTAATCGTTAAAACATTTAATCAAAATCAATCATCGATTACTGTGACGATGGGAAAGTTACGTGAAATTTTTGGGGGAAACAACGTGCCAACAAGACGCACTATTTATCGTGTGGTGAATGATTTCGAAGAAAGAGGATCTGTAGCTGATAGGGTCAAGTGTGGACCACAACATACTGCAAGATCGGCCTCAAACTTTACTGCTGCTCAAGAAAGTGTTCAAAACTATCCATTAACCTCAATTCGACACCGTGCTCAGGAGCTTGATCTTCAAAGAACAATTCCGGCCACAATTTTGCACAAGGATTTGCATTTGTTTCCATTTAAGATTCAGTTGACACAAGAGTTTCTTCCACAAGACCATTTACGCCGCCGTACATATGCCAATAGGATGTTACAGCTCGCCCATGACAACCCCGATTTTCATGAAAAAATTATAATGAGTGACGAAGCATATTTTCTTTTGAATGGATATGTGAATAAACAGAATAGTCGGTTTTGGGCAATGGAAAACCCTCAAATTATTCATCAATCACCTTTGCATCCATTAAAAGTGACAATCTGGTGTGCAATTTGGTCAGAAGGAATCATTGGACTTTACTTCTTTGAAACTGAAAACGGCGTAACGGTAACAGTCAATGGGGAGCGATATCGTTATATGATTGAAAACTTTTTAACGCCACAACTGCATGCTTTGGGCTTGATTAACATGTGGTATCAACAAGGTGGTGCCACATCGCATACAGCCAGGATCACAATGGAATTACTGCGAAACCTCTTTCCACAACAAGTTATTTCAAGAAATGGTGATGTTGAAGTTTGACTGCTCCGGACATTTTTTTGTGGGGATATTTGAAAAGCAAGGTTTATGCAAACAAACCAGAAACGCTTGAGCAACTCAAACAAAATATGAAATTATTAAAACACCACGTGAAATGTGTGAAAATGTAATGAAAAATTTATCTGATATTATCTGATATTGTGTTCCATACATAATTGCCGACATTGAATAAAACATTTATCAATATAAGATCCATTCTCTTCCATTTAATCAAAAATTATAAACAAACAAAGTATTATATTTTACCGACGGACACCCTTTATTGAGCAATTATGGCAATTAGATATGTTATAAATTTTCTGAAATCAAATTACATTAATTTACTTTAGCTTTAAAGTTCTTGTTAGAGATCTTGAATTTTTATTACAGTGTCATGATACTATTATAATATATATATAAATATAAAGTAGATAATTATACAGCATTTAAAGTTGAGCAAGCATTTGCAATTAGCCAGACCATTATCAAATATATAAATATGCAGTGTGGTAGATCCGTTTAAAACAAATGCATTAACTTTAGAGAATATGCAATTATATATTGCAATGAAATTTATTTACATGCGCAATTGTAAAAGAGTTTTTGCTTCAATTCTGAATTCCTAAATCGAAATGGAAGTCATAAAAATAACAATCGTCAAACTGAAACTGGTCATAATCCGCATTAGAGAGGGGTGATGGGTTAGGGAAGCATCGTGTGTAGGATGATTTCATTACGTGGCAGATCACTAACTCCTCCATTCGTTAGGTTTGCTTTTCAATGGAATATAATATTTGAAATAAATATTTACAGACTGATTTTTTTATAACATTTAATATGTTAATGGTTGTAAAAATCATAATAAAAAATGTTATTTTTGAGTGTTTTCTCTAGTGCACAAGCAATCAAATAAACACAATTTTTTACAATGTTCTGTGGCATCAACAGCAGGAAAAAAGCTCTGTGCTATTTGATATTTGGGGGCTTCCAAGGAAATCGTTGCTTGTGTTGGACTCTATTAAATGGAATTTGTTGGTTCCTTTTGTTGATATTTAAAAATATTTAACTTGTTAAATTGTTCGCAAGTGGTTTTATTGTGGACTTGAACAGAAACTGCACTTTTGGGTACAAATATTGGTAAAGGCAACATTATAATTTAAATGTTAACAAAACGTATTTCCTGTTCAAATAAAAAGAGAATGCAGGAATTAAGGATGTACAGGCTAGAGAAAAAAAAATGGGGGTTAAGCATAACATGGCTTCTTTCAATTTTATATTTTTTATATCCATCACCTTAGGATGGGGTGCACTCACTTCGCCATTTCATTTGCAACAACTAAAAATGCTCATCTAATACCCCATAAAGTAAAAGGTGACCCAACAAGAACGCAAGACTTAAATGACTGATGCAGCAATTGAATTGTTTTTCTGACTGTATGACATGTGGCGCCGTCTTGTTCAAACCACATGCCCTCCACATTCATTTCTTCAATTCTAGGCATGATAAAACTGGTTATCATTTCACGATACCGAAAACCATTGACTGTTTGCGCTTGACATGCCTCATTTCCTCATAAGAAAAAGGTTCAATGATTCCTCCAACCCAAAATCCACGCCACACAGTGACACGTTGAGGATGCATGTGCTTCTCGTGAATCACTCGAGGATTTTCCTCATCCCAAATGCGACAATTCTGCCTATTGACGAAGCCATCAAGATGGAAATGGGCCTCGTCACTGAAGATGATTTTATCGGCAAAATCAGCATTTTCATGTTGTCTCTCCAATACCCAATTAACGAATTCCCTTCGCTGTTCATGGTCAGCTGGCTTCAGTTCCTGAGTCAATTGAACTTTGTATGCATGAAGATGCAAATCTTTCGTCAAAATTCGCTGCATAGTGGATTTGGAGACACCAATTTGCTGAGCTTGGTGTCGAATTGAGGTGGAAGGAGTTTGAGGGACATCATCACGTACAGCTGCGAAATTTTCGGGCGATCGACCTGATCGAAGGCGCTTTGTTGTCTTTACATCACTAACAGACCCAGTTTCGGCAAATTTATACATTAATCTCTTTACAGTTGACTCTTTTGGGTCATTATTGTAACCCCAAATTGGTCGCAATTTGCGAACTGTAGTCGCGCCGCAAAACTTTTACCATTTTGGTAAAGCAATTTCACAATGAGAATGCGTTGTTCATTCCTGTAGCTCTCCAATTTTACTAACCTCGTACCTTCTACTAGCAAACAATAACAATTGTTCAAATGTCAAACAATGACACTTCGGATGACGCCAAATTTAAATCTTGCGTTCTTGTTGGGACACCCTTTATTAACAAAAAAAAAAATAAAAAAAAATCATGTAACTGAATGAACACAGCATTTTTTTTGTATTTCTCGTGAATTCTTGGATCCCGCCAGAACTTTTAGTATAATTAAAGATCTAATTTGCTATATTTCAGTTTTTAACGCTTTAAAAATTAATATACCCCAGTTTAAACTAAATCAAGTTTGTTAAAACATTTTTAATTTAATTTTTTTAATTTTTAATTTTATTTTTATGAAGGTTTTGGGGGTTCTTCATCAATAAATTTTGGTAACACTGATTCTATGTAACCGAAGTAGACAATTTCGTTGCTTTACTGTGTTGAAACGACAACTTTTTTGAAAGCATAGTTCTTCTTTTACATTAGTATGTAATTTTATCTTCTTACTTAGTATCAGTTACTCCTAATTTTCAAAATCTTTTCTATTGTATTATAGCCAGTGCCCTTTCTCCAACGTCCCATACCATAGTTTTTTATGCATCGGCTAATGATGTTCAAATCTCTTAGATTTATCTGCAAAAGTTATCAGAAAATTTAGGTTTTATGGGTTGCAATTTTGAAAATCCCTTCTATCGCAACCCACTGTACTCTAGCCAGTTTCCATTCCCCAACGTCTCTTACCATAGTTTTTTGTACATCAGCTAATGATGATTAAATCTGTTAAATTTATCTGTAAATGTTATCAGAAAATTTATGTTTTATGGGGTTGCAAGTTGAAATGAAAAATGTATTTGGTTTATTTGTTTCTGGTTAAAGGAAAACAGGAATCAACGCAAAAAGAAATATCATTAATTTTATTAAAAAATTGTTTTTTTTTCGGATTTCTTTTAGCTTGTTTTAGCTTTATTTTCGTGACCTTTTTGTTTTGTTTTTCATCATCAAGTTCTGATAACACTGATTCTACCTAACCGAAGTAGACAATTTCGATGTCTTACTGTGTTGAAAGGAGACTTTCAACGTACAACTTTTCTGGAAGCTAGTTCCTCCTTTCTATTAATATATTCAGCAGTTTCAGATAACCGTAGTTATATCAATTTAATTTGACCAACAATGTGCGGTCGGCTGGCGACATTTAATCTTCTTAATCAGTTTAAGAGTCCATCCCAACTTTGAAAATCTCTTCTATTGAAACCCACTGTACTCTAGCCAGTGTCCATTCCTCAACATCTCATACCATAGTTTTTTGTGCATCGGCTAATGATGACCAAATCTGTTAAATTTGTCTGCAAATGTTATCAGAAAATTTATGTTTTATGGGGTTGCAAGTTGAAATGAAAAATATTTTTGTTTTTTTTTCTGTTTGGAGGAAAAAAAGGAATCAACGGAAAAAGAAATATTTCGTCTTAAAGATCAATTTACTTCCAAAAAAATTCGGCTCGAATGGCTAAACTTGTTGCATTCAAATGGGGGAATAACCTCAAGAGATTAAATGGAATCTTTTTTACTTGAATTACATTAACGAAAACCAACAGTAGCAACAACAATGATCAAGAATATGAATATTGCAAACAGAATGCGGCAACAATAACAAGAGGGCAGCATACCAGAGATATGATGATAAAACTGCACTCGCTGCCTTGTTATAAAGTATAATACAATATAATAATAACGATGATGATGGTGATGGCGATGACGATGTTGTAATCTTTACATGGTTAGAGCTACCAGTTACTCGTATTAAACTACAAGTGTCAGAGAAGATTACTAGATAGAAGAAGAACAGTAACAAAAAACAAAAAAAAAAAAAAAACAAATGTAGAATACACAATAATATTTAATAATTTCAACAAGAATTACAGTGGTATAAAAGTATGCCAACAAATGAAGGATATCATCATTGTTTGTCAGCCGTATGGTTTTTGAACTCTTATTAAAATTTTGAGATTTTATGCTAGAGATCTATACTTGACCCAAAAAAGATAGAGTTTTCGACTTTCGAACAGTATATTGCTTGCTGATGAAGAAAACTTCAGGAAAAGTCTTGACAAATTTTCGTCTTTGTCAAATACAAAACAGGTTAATTTGTCTATTTTTCTAATTACATGAAATTTCAAGAAGAATTACTGTGGTATGAAAATATGCGGGAAGAAGAATATCATCTGCCTGTTAGCCGTATGATCTTTGAACTCTTGTTAAAATTTTGTGATTTCATCATAGGGATCTATAGGTGAACCAAAAAAGTTCGATTTTTCGACTTTTCGATTTTTTCTAATTTCTGAAAAGTCAATTTAACGACTTTTCGTATTTTTCAAATATATGAAAAATGGATTTTTCGACTTTATGAAATATTTGAAAAGCTGATTTGTTCGAAAAAAATCGAATTTGTGGCTTTTTAAATATAGAAAAAATAAAATTTTCAACGTTTAATTTTTTATAACAAAACGTGTTTTAGTCTATCGTCTATCGTTTTTAATTAAACTCAAATTAAACTAATTAAATTAAATTAAAAAGTGAACATGAAAATGCAAAAATTTTATAGAGTTATCCATTTAGTAGTTTCAAAACCACCGGGGCTGTTAAGACTGTCAGTTGTTTAATTGCTGTCATCTGAAGTGTGATTTATTTGGTGAAAGGATCATTTAACAACCGAAGAATGCATAACAATAGTTAAAACTTACTACAAAAGTGGTGATTCAAAGGTTTGCTTACAATCGAACAAAATTTTCTTTAGCGGTAAAGCCAACTTCTCACTCGGTGGTTGCGTCCAGAAGTAATTATGAGAATCTAGAAGTGATTGTGAAAAAGTCATAGCATGAAAAAAAAATTAAAAATGAAAATGATGCTGGAGGAATCTCAAAAGGATCCATTGCTGAAACCAATCCAAAGGCAATCACATAAATGACATTGTATTTCGTACAATGGCAAGGTCAAGCATTATAATGAAATAAAAGTTTCTTTAAAATCATAGCTTTATGTGCGTTGTATATAAATTTTGAATCTTTTGAAATCGAAAAATTGATTACACTAAATTTTTGCCGCAAGACATGTTTTTGTGCAAGTGCAAGTACACAAAATTTGAAATTTAATTTTAATGTTAAACAAAAAGCCAGTTTCGCCGCTGATTGGCTATTGTTACAGTATGAGATAAGACAATAAGAAGAAACTGAAATAGCGATAATAGGATGAAAAGGCTCATTAGCTGCTTTTAAGGTATATGTGTAAAAAAAAAACACAATGTGGGTGTATGCTTGAAATTCAAATTAAAAGATAATTTAGATCAGCGAATTACTCCGCAAAAAAAGGGCCTGCATTAATAATGATTTTGCCCGTGATAACTACTACAGGATACTCGCCGCTCGTTGTCATTGAATATGGCGTAAAGGTAGATTAACAAATCTACGGTTAAAGGTTTTGAATGATGTTTTCTTATCTTGGGTATATAAACAGTTCAGTAGAAATCATTGTATGCCTAAAAAAGGACTCTGTACCATTCCATAAAGCCCGTGAAACATAACGTTTCTTGCAAGAAAAAGTCTCCATCTACATTCCCTCACAACAATGGCCGCCATATTCCGCGGACTAAAACGCAATTAGTTTTTTTTTATAGTTCATTTTCCTATAGTTCAGGAGGAGGAGGTCAACGCCTTAAAGATTGCCTCTGTGAGTGGAAAAATATAACATCAGACCAAATTCGCGTTGAATGAATTTTTTCAAACAAGTATGAAATACCTCTGCGATATACTAAAGTTTTTAAATATTAGGTGCGCAATTAAGTTCCCGCTGTTTGCCAATTGATGGCGCCAGTTGTAAGTGCTAGTCGATTCTATTATATCCTAAACATCATGAGCCAAGCTTAGGCATATGTAAACATATCGCCCCGACACTATAGTTATTTACTTTTGACGTCATATTCTTTCAGTTGTGTGAATATGTACGAGCATGGTTTTGTGTCAAATAATCGTCATATGCAGAAAGTAATGATTTTCTTTTTTCAATCGAAAAAAAAACAGCGGCTGGAGCTCATCGAAAACTTCAAAACGTTTACGGAGATGCTGCTTTAAGTGAAACAACGTGTCGAGATTGGTTCCGTTGCTTTAAAGATGGTGATTTTGATGTTGACGACCGTTCGCGTGAAGGAAAACGAAAAACTCTCGAAGACAACTAATTGATGGCACCGCTTGATGAGGATACATATCATATGCAGGTAGAGTTTGCTTCAATATTAGGAGTTACCCACCAAGCCATTTCCAAGGAATTGCATGCATTGGGAACGATTCAAAAGCAAGGAAATTGGGTTTCTTATGAGTTGAAGTCCATGGAGGTTGAGCATCGTTTTTTCGCCTGTGAACAACTGCTTCAGCGACAAAAAAGGAAGTGTTTACTTCATCGTATTGTTACGGGTCATGAAAAATTGATTCATTACAGGAGTCCAAAGAAAAGAAAGTCATGAAAGCTGGCAGATCATGCTTGTACGTCGTCGCCTCGGCAGAATATTCACGCTGCAAAAGTTCTGATCTGTACATATTTGGTGGAATCAGGTCAGTATTATTTATAACGAGCCGTTAAAACTATGCGAAACCATCACTGGGCATCAGTATTGACATCAATTAATGCGATTGAGCCGAGCCATGAGTGAGAAATGTTCACAATACGCGGAGGGGCACGAAAAAGTGATTCTTCAGCATGGCAATGATCGGCCTCACGTGGCCAAACCCGTTAAAACCCACCTGGAAACGCTGAAATGGGAACTCTTACCCCATGGTTGGTGGCTGCATGGTTCGGTTATAATCCCCAAAATCGAAGTAGTTACGTCCCTTTTTTTCAAATGAAAGGTTTAACATCAATTTCCATGGTATAGTAATTTGCTGGCTATCCATTTCTCTGCATTCTCCAGTTTGTGGAACGGATATGTCAGGCACAATTACAACCACTGTGCCCTTACAGTGATGACAGCAGTGCCGCAAATATTTCCATTCCACACAATTGTTGCCTAGGTCTTGGCGTTAAACTTATAAATAATTATTAAAAAAAACAACAACAATGGCAGCGGAGAAAAAACCTTAAAGGCATATTACACCAGATCTATCTTTCGACTTAACTTGTTTCGTGTTTCTACTGTGTGTAGTTCACAGTCAAAATGGATCTTGAAAGTGTTTCGACAAGTACTCGTACCTGTCGAATGTACTTAGACACGGACATGTGTTTGTGTGTGTTGGCAATTAAAAGAAGAACAAACCTCAAGATATGATGAGATATGTGTACAAACAGACATACAGATAGAGATTCAATTGGACATACAGACATACATAACTTTGAAGGTATAACAGACATTACGCTACAGATTGTTTAACGTATCACAAACGACGACACGAGAAGTCTTACGTTGCCTTCTATTCAAACCGATTCTTCACTCTTGGTTTCATTGGTTATTGAGAAAAAAACGACGAAACAATAACAACAGTAAAATTAACAGCAGCTACAACAACTGAAGTAAAATAAGGCAGAAAAGTCCAAAAACAAAGAACTACAAAAAGTAACCTGTACGAATTCGATATTTTCACTCAGAGAAATAGCAACAATTCGAAATTGAATATGTTGAATCATTACAGTTTCATCCAGAAGAATGCAATTTTATATCATTCGATACGGGAAAAATAAAACACTCAGAAAGAAGCTTTCTAAGTCGATTGAACGTTATCCGCCTGTTCAACTGGCTAATAGATATGATAACTGTCGTAAATGCTTAAAAGACTGCTCAAAACTTATCACAGTTTAACATTTTGCAAAATAGTAGCCAGCTCGGCCCATGATGAGCAATGAAACTAAGAGCAATCCAAAACAGAGGGAAAACTGTAAACCAACCCAATAAATGGAGCGAGTATTGAGGCATAGAATTATACAACTGTCGCCAACCGGGGGCGCCCGGGCGAACTCTGGAGCTACCGCTGGAGGGAGCAGCATGCGAGCCGGTAGTGGTGGTGCAATTATGCAGACGTTGCCCACCGGGACAACCCGAACAAACCGTAGTCTGCAGATTCATAACGGCAGATTCACCCGAACCGACTGTTCCGACTGTTTCGAGGAATTCTTTGTCTTCGACCACAAGAGCGGGCTTACCCAGCATGGGCATGCGACGGACTAATGAAATGAATAAGGACGTTATGCGCTGCCATTACAAAGCCACTAGATGTGGCACTAACATGCTAGGTTATCGTAACAGACAGTATATGTACTTTGTTACACAGTATTCACATTTACGAAACCGTCTTAACGAACAGAATGTAGCCTCCAGGGTCAGGGCTATCATGATCAACCGTATGATATCTCAGGTAGAAATGTCGGAAATACTAAGGGCAATTCAGGAGGAAATAAGGTCGTCTAACCGTGTGAGCTTGCTGAGATTATCAGTGGGCAATGGGTATAACATAGGGTTGGATTCGACTTCTAATACTGATGGCGTTCAAGTTGACAAAAATAGAGAATCGTTGGGGATCCGGAGGGAAATTTATCTACAGTTGGAAAACAACGATGACCGGGGGATTGAATCAAGACAATCCTCAACCCTTTGGGATAAGGTTAATTTTCAAACTGTTGTGGAAGCCTTTGAGGAAAGTAAGCTGGAATATGGAACGTTGGACCCGCTTTGTAGACCTCAAATACCTAAGATCCGGTACAATAAAAAGGTTGGTAAAAGCTTGGAGTACTTAAATAGCATCTTAAGTACGCTCCTTGGGGAACATCCAACCTTCGAAGATGTTCACAGTGCAATATACTGTGCCTGTTTCCACTGTTTCCAAAATGTGTGGTGTAAGTATCAGATCGGATGCTAGTGGCAACCAAAGTGGGAATGACAAGCCGGCATGGAAAAGACGTCTGGAAGGGAAAAAATCTAAATTGAGAGCTGAAATTGGAAGGCTCACCCAATACCAACAGGGGATTCGTTCACAACAACTGATTCGAATGGGAAGACGTATTATAGGATCTGAGAATATTGGGACGATTACATCTGATATGCTAGATGATATTATCGACCGTCGCACTCAGATTCTACAGGCTCTCAGTTGCAGATTAAAAAGGTACCTCTCAAGCAGGAAGAGGATAATAGATAACATTCTCTTCGTATTTAACCAGCGGAAATTCTATCGTAAGCTGGAGAAAAGAAACAGTGTAGAGTTGGGAATCCCTCAGACACCTGTTGAATCGGAAATAGAACAATTCTGGGGAGGATTATGGGAAACACCTGGAACTTTCCACGAAAATCCAATATGGACAGAATCAATGCACACGAGGGAAATGCGAGGTAGTACAATCTCAGAATCCGATCTAGGCGCAGCGTTAAGTAAGGCTAAGAATTGGAAGGCGCCAGGAGTAGATGGTATTCAGAACTTCTGGTTGAAGCATTTTACATGTGTTCTTCCACATTTGGTATCAATTTTGAATGAGTTCTTAAATGGGGGAACGCCAATGCCAAGTTTTCTTACAATAGGAAAAACGTTCCTTTTATATAAGAGTGGTGATACTACGGACGCTCGGAACTACCGTCCTATTACCTGCTTACCAATATTACCGGAATAATATCGGAGAAAATCTACAGCCATTGTGCTGAGAATAACTTGTTACCGTTGGAGCAAAGAGGATGTGCTAAGAACTCTAGAGGTTGCAAGGAGTTGGTCACAATAGATGCAATTGTAACAAGAAATTCAATTTGTCATCAAAGAAATTTACATTGATTACAAGAAGGCCTTTGATAGTGTACTCCATACTTATTTGATACGAACTGTGGAGAATAACGGAGTGGACCGGAGAATAGTTGCATTTTTTGAGAGAACAATGCCTTCATGGAGGACGCATATTATCCTTAATGGCATTTGTACTCGTGAAATTCGTATAAATAGGGGAATTTTTCAGGGAGATGCATTCAGCCCGCTGTGGTTTTGTCTGAGTCTAGCACCTCTCAGCAGAGCATTGAATAACTCCCCTAATGGATATCGAATAAAGCACCAACAAAGACAATCTGCAATCACCCATCTATTGTATATGGATGATTTAAAGTTGTTCGCACGGTCAAGGTACCACCTATCGAACCTACTGGATATTGTGGAAAAGTTTAGCAATGATATTTCCATGCAATTTGGGTTCGATAAATGTAAGTCAATAGAAATGGTAAGAATGAGGGTGTAATTCAGATGCTGGATTCCGATTAGTCTTATACATATAAATACTTAGGTGTGTAGGAAATGAGAGGAATACATCATGCAGTAATAAGGGACAGCTTGAGGAGGCAGTGTGAAGTTAGAGTACGGAGAGACTATGTAGAACTAAATTGAATGCTAGGAACATGATTAAGCCAATCAATACATATGCCATCCCAATCTTATTGGATTCATTTGGAGTGATAGTGTGGTGTGATACAGATTTAGATTCCCTGCAAAGGAAAATCCGAACAATCCTGACAAGTGTTGGACAGCATCATCCCCAGGGTGCCGTTGAAAGGGTAAAGTTGCCGCGAAGGTTAGGTGGACAGGGGATAATGAATATCAAAAATCAACACTTTAACCAAGTCCATAAACTGCGGGAATTTTGTTATATGAATGCAGCGGAGATCGAATAATATTCTATTTTGGTGAATTTGGACGACAACCACACACCGCTGAAACTTTCTACACCGCAATACAATCCTCTAGAGGGTATAAGTAGCGATGCCGATATTGTGGAGCAATAGAAACGCAAGGCTATACATGGCAGATTTCCACACCAATTGGAAGTGGACAATGTGGACAGAAATGCGTCTACAATCTGTTTTCAGTATGGGCAACTGTTTCTGGAAACAGAGGCTTTCCTAATGGCAATACAGGATGGAATAATCCACTCTAGACATTATCGACGAGTTATTCTACATGAGGACGTTGATAACAGATGCCGAAGATGTGGCCAGGCTCCGGAAACTACAGACCATATAATTACGGATGTTCCGTAATGGCCAGTACTGCATATCTAAGGAGGTAATGTGGCAAGAGTAATTTATCAAATTCTTGCCATTAGAAATGGTTTTGCAGAGGAAAGAGTTCCTCATTATATATATCACCCTGAGGAGGTTCTGTTGAGTATGGAATATAAATTGTACTGGGATCGTACAATTTCAACGGATAGGACTGTTATCGCCAACACACCGGATATCGTTTGGATAGACAAGCGCGCAAAGGTGGGGTATCTTGTTGATGTCGCAGTGCCACTTTCGAAAATGTTAATCGTACAATTGCGGAGAAAATTTCAAAATATACGGATCTGGCGTTTGAGATTAAACAACGGGAGCATCTCCGACTGGTGGAGATTATACCGATAGTGATTTCAGGCACTGGAATAGTGGTGAATTCCGTGTCTCAGCATGTGAATGAGTTGATACTATCTGAGCACTTGCACGATATGTGTAAATCGGTAGTTCTTGATGCGTGCAGAATAATGAGAACATTCCTGGGGTAATGCGTGGAATGTGAATAACGGTGAAATGTGACAAGAAAAAAAAACAAAAACAAAGGACACAACAGTGCTGAAGTGACTTGCGGCCGGGCTCGCGCGATGTCTGGGGGGGACAGAGGCGTGGGAATAATAATAATAATAGTAATAATATTACGGTACAAGGGACGATGCTTAAATACCATATTTATGGAGTGAATAAACCATTACTTATGTCAAGATTTAATTTTTTTTTATGTTTATTACAGCCCAACCATATTTAGGTCTTGTGCAACGCTTGGTTGAAAAAAAAGGTTTAGCAGAGCGCCACATTGTTTATACAGGGTGAGCTATAAGGGTGTTGGCGGTTTAAATGTTCAATTAAAAAAAAAACTACGAAACATAAAAAAAAATATATTTGTATTTTTAACAAGTAGAAGCATGGGAATTTTTAAGACTTAAAAATAATGTTGTCCAAATGGCTTCGCTCTGCTGCTTGACACTCTTGGAACCGAAGTCGCAAATTTTGGAAAACTCGTTGAAAAGTTGTTCTCGGTATTTTGTTACTTTCCTGAATAATGTTCCTCTTCAACTGCTCTAAATTGGTCGGATTATTCTCGTAGACTACCGATTTGAGGTAGCCCCATAGAAAATAATCGCATGGAGAGAGATCGGGGCTACGTGGGGGCCATTCAATATCCCCCCTTTTCGAAATGAGTTTTCCAGAAAAAACATTTTTCAGCAGCTCTATGGATACCCTAGCCGTATGACATGTAGCCCCATCCTGTTGAAACCACATCCTCGAGGTATTGCCTTGAAGTTCTTGCAAAGCTGGCACCAAAAAGTCTGCTAGCATGTTGCAATAATTGTTCGCTCTAATCGTCATCGCATGCCCTCTTTCGTCCTCAAAAAAGCATAGTCCAATAATACCGGTTGACGTTATCCCAGCCCACACGACAAGCTTAGGGCTGTGAAGTGGACGTTCATGCAAGCGTCGGGGATTAGTCTCGGACCAGAACCGACAATTTTGCTTGTTCACATGGCCATTAAGGTGAAAATTGGCCTCATCACTAAAAATCACGTTCACGGGTTTTAATTCTTGGACTATCTGAACCTTATAATCCTTCAAATGCAAATCACGTTTCAAAATTCGTCGTAAAGTTGTTCTTTTGACATCCAAAGACTGACTTCTCTTACGTGTTGACTGTTGCGGATTTTGCTGAACTGAAACACGAACACGCTCCACAATGTCGGCTGATCTTGCAGAAACTGGGCGACCACGAACCGTAATAGGTACTGTTGAGCCGGTTGTTTCGAACATTCTGATCCATTTTCGCATCACATTGACGCTTGGAACTTCACTTAAATCGTGTAAACCGTGTTCATGCCGATACAAACGTCGTGCAGTAATCACAGATTTATTGTTTTCGTAATACGCTCGGACACAAAATGCACGCTGCACTCCCGTGTACGGCTCCATGGCGACTAAATTTCTTGGAAGCGGCGCAGCGAACAACATATCCCCCCGCCACGCCGCGCCGCGCGTTACCGAGAAATTGAAGAATTAAATCGCCAACTCTCCTATGGCCTACCCTGTACCTATATAGCTATTTCGGACTCGATATAAGACTGTGAACAGTCTATTAAGTCTTATGCAACTGAAATTCTCAACTTAACGCTAAATATTTCTTAATTGCACAGACTAAGATAACATTACAAATATTCACTTATGAGAAACATTTACAAAATTTGTTTTTAATTTTTTCGTATTCACTAAAATACTTAGGAAAAATTGCGGGGAACATAAAAAACTTAAACAACACGCGTATACATTGCTGAAATACAAACTTTGCTGAAATGCTCAATTAATTTCTGTTCAACATAATGTAGCTCTTGATTCAAACACAACTTTTATTAAAAATTTATCTTTGGCTGTAAAGTTGCAAAAAAGTCTTAATACAAAAAAAATCTATTTTTTTTGTAGATTTAAAGGCCAACTTCACAGCATAATAAACTGTAAACAATAAACATTTGATATGGACTGGAAACTAATACAAGAAAACACCTTCAAATACCAAAATCCAAAAAAAAAAAAAAAAAAAAAAAAAAAAAAAAAAAAAAAACGAAACAACAATAAACTTCAGCTTCAACTTCGAGAGTAATGAAATAAGCCTTTGCATTTTTAAAATCGAAAATAAATCAATAACAAGACCGAGACCGCAAAGAAAATGTAGTTTTAATTATCATCAAAAAATATAAAACAAAATAGAATCCAAATCGAAATCCAAATCAATACCTCAAAATCCTTTGTACGTAGAGTTCATATGTGTTCGAATCGCATGTAATCTGAGTCGCCATCTCGTTTGGCGAAATGTTAAAGTATCACCAAAAGTTGTTCGCTTCTCCTTGATAACTTGATTAGTTTCGATACGATTTCGATTCAGTTTCAATTCACCGTTGAATTTCGCCTATACATAAAGTCTTTGCTCGTCTAGTTTATGGAAAGAATTGCTTTATTTATGAGCGTTTCTCTTGGCGGTTGAACATTTTTATTTGCATTTTTGTTGTTTTTTTTTCTCTGCTCAACTCTGCCCATTGAAAATGTTTAAACAAATTTATTGGTTCCTTTTGGTGATTTCAAATGTCACTATGAATGTCAGTTTTAGTTTAATTCTTGGCTTTACTTTTTTTGTTTTGCTTTGTTTTTGTTTAGAGTTCCTCATTTTTTCTCTAAGAGACAAGCCCTTTTTCTAGTGATCGGCTTTGTAACCGTTCGTTCCATATCGTTATATAAAAAAACGGAAAACGTGCCGTGTTGATATTAAATGTCTGAAAACCATCAATATCAAATACGTTTCATTAGACTAGATATTTTTACCTGCCAGAGTTGTCTATGGTGCATTAACATGCCACCTAAGTGGTTCATCATTATTAGTTAGAAGTTGTTGATCCTAAATGAATGGCAAATTTGGAATGATGGAGTTTTGAGAGCGAATATTTTCTGTGATGTTGTAATGTTTTTTTTTTTTTTTTATCAGCTGAAACCATAGAATCTTATGGGAAATTGTGGACCTCAT
Source organism: Philornis downsi (assembly GCA_019455685.1). Lineage (NCBI taxonomy): Eukaryota > Metazoa > Arthropoda > Insecta > Diptera > Muscidae > Philornis > Philornis downsi. Next base: position 525,371 of record JAHXMU010000632.1, read on the forward strand.
ATGTGGCCTATAACCTATTTCATATTACGTTTTAATCCTATGACAAGTACAGAAATTTCAGTCAGATGAGTTGACTTACATTTACCTTCACCCGTCATTTTGCCTTAAGGCTGGTGCTATGTTGACTTCTCACGTTGAAACTCCATTTAAAAAGTGGTCTGAAAATGAAGCCATTTGTTCTACCAAATTCGAGTAGCGCTATGAGTAGGTTGTTCACGAGGCAGCGCCAATTTTTGTTTTGCTGGCTTCCAACAATGAAGTCGGAACAACTTATACCTAGTAAAATGTTCGACAATACATCTATGACCTTGTAAAATGAAATTTTAGAGGTTTATCCATTTAGTGGTTTCAAAACCGCCGGCCTGGCAAGGATTTTAGTTGTTAAATGCCTGTTATCTGAAGCGTTATTTATTAAGTGAATCGTTTAACAACCGAAGCACGCGTAAAAACAGTTAAAACCTACTAAAGGGTGTCCCAACAAGAACGTAAGATTTAAATTTGGCACCATTCGAAGTGTCATTGTTTGACATTTGAACAATTATTATTGTTTACTAGAAGAAGGTACGAGGTTAGTAAACATGGAGCGCTACACGAATGAACAACGCATTCTCATTGTGAAATTGTTTTACCAAAATGGTGAAAGTTTTGCGGCACGACTACAGTTCGCAAATTGCGGTCAATTTGGGGTCACAATAATGCTCCAAAAGAGTCAACTGTAACGGGATTAATGGATAAATTTGCCAAAATTGGGTCTGTTAGTGATGTAAAGACAACAACGCGCCTTCGACCAGGTCGATGATGTCGCTCAAACTCCATCCACCTCAATTCGACACCAAGCTCAGCAAATTGTGTCTCCAAATCCACCATGCAGTGAATTTTGACGAAAGATTTGCATCTTCATGCATACAAATTGGCTCAGGGACTGAAGCCAGCTGACCATGGACAGCGAAGGGAATTCGTTAATTGGGTATTGGAGAGACAACATGAAAATGCTGATTTTGCCGATAAAATCATCTTCAGTGACGAGGCCCATTTCCATCTTGATGGCTTCGTCAATAGGCAGAATTGTCGCATTTAGGGTGAAGAAAATCCTCGAGTGATTCACGAGAAGCACATGCATCCTCAACGTGTCACTGTGTGGCGTGGATTTTGGGCTGGAGGAATCATTGGACCTTTTTCTTATGAGGAAATGAGGCATGTCAAGCGCAAACAGTCAATGGTGTTCGGTATCGTGAAATGATAACCAGTTTTTTTCATGTCTAGAATTGAAGAAATGAATGTGGAGGGCATGTGGTTTCAACAAGGCGGCATCACATGTCATGCAGCCAGAGAAACAATTCAATTGCTGCATCAGTCATTTCCCGGTCGTGTTATTCGCATTTTGGAGACCAGAATTGGCCGCCTAAATCGTGCGATTTAACACCATTAGCCTTTTTTTTGGGGGTTTTTTAAAGTCGATGGTTTACGCGAATAAGCCAGTGGCGACTCAAGTCTTAAAAGAGGAAATTGGACGCTGCATTAATGAAATATCGCAGCATTTATGCAAAACGGTCATTGAAAATTTAATTATAAGATCGCGTGTGTGCCAGCAAAGCCGCGGCGGCCATCTGCCCGATGTACGATTTACAAAAGTGTTGATCCAAAAATGGACACTTTGGTGCATTTCAGGATGATTATGGTCGCTATAATTGACCTAATGTGTAATGAATTGGCGAGATTATAAAGACATTTGAAGAAATTGGAAGCGTTGTAGATTTATGTACGCGCTGCCGAAAATATCGCCTCTGTTAATGAAAGTGTGGCGGATAATCTGAATTTAAATACAGAGCTATGGCCATATGATAACCGATTGGCTTGCACTTGAAGATTATGAACTTGACGATATGTAGTCTCAACGAGACGATGCCACGAGACACACAGCAAAACCGATTATGGCTTTATTGCATGAGAAGTTTCCGGAAAGCGTAATTTCACGTTTTGGCGACGTCAATTGACCACCAAGATTAATGAATGATGATGGCGATTTTTTTGTGGGACTACGAAAGACGATCAAAGACCGTGTTTACGCGAATAGTTCCCAAACGTTCGGGCATATTAAAATCAAAATTCGTCAAGTTATCGCCGACGTACTGTCCGAAATGTGCGAAAAAGTAGTCGGAGACTACCTCAAAAGAATCTATGGCGGCAACCAATCCAGAGGCGTTAATTTAAATGACATTGTATTTCGTACATAATGGCAAGATCGAAGTATTATAATGAAATAAAAGTTTCATCGAAATAAAAGCTTTATGTGTGTTGTATTCAACTTTACTTTTTAAACCGTAAAATGGAGAACCCGATAACAACGGCGGACAGGATTTGATAATTTTACAAATACATATTATGATGTAAAACTACAATCTGTTCCGATTTCAGTGGTGGAGATCATTACAAGAACAGCTATCATTGCCGCTAAATTGTTTCACGAAGAAAACATGTCTCCTGCACTTTTGTTTTTACTTAGCTTTAGGCAAAAATGTGGAAGAACTAGTAGAGTCAGGTAAATCGCTAAGTTCTTACCAAGAAATGGTCTTAGTTGGAGTACAATTAAAGAAACAAAATTGTGACCTATCGAAGTTTGTTGCTTGGAAGTTATATAGCTGCTTTTTCTAAAGCGAAAAATGTACAGGGTGTGCGTCGGGAAGGTACACTACTTTGTTTGATCATAATTTTGGATTAAATGATGATTTACATATTTAATGTCGGCAATTATATATGGAATACAATATCGGGTAAATGTCCACATCTGTTAGCCTCACAAATGCGAGCCCTTTTGAGCACATTTTTCATTACATTCTCACACATTTCACGCGGTGTTTCATTAATTTCGTCACGAATATTTTGTTTGCCAGCAATTTATCCAATGAGTCCAAATTATCTGACATTTGTCAATGCAGCATAGTAACTGAAATCAATCAATGAAAAGAGCCAAGTCAAAAAACAAATAAATTAGTTATGCTTTGATTTTGATCCTGCATAATGTTTTTCAATCATCATTGCAAATATACTATTGGTGTTACCTAATCCAAACCCTCCAATTGGAAACACCCTTTTGGGGGCACATTCTTTTCGATTTCTTCTGAAATCAAAATCAGCCCACACAATATTAGCATCTTTGGGCTTGCGGCCGTCCTCTCTAGATGTTCTTTTGATCTATCGGTTTGTGTCTTGGCTATAAATTATTCATTTGTTTTCCGTGGCTGTTGCATCCATCTATTGTTATAAAATAATGATGATTGAATCTTTAATACGTTATATATCATTTGATGGCAGAAAGAGCGCGACAATGCCGCTGCTGTCGGCGATGGTTGGCGTAGGTTGGTGGCCACCGCGTTATTGTTTGGATTTCTAAGTGGTACGTGGAACCATTGCTCCCTGCTTGGCGGAACAATTGTTACATAAATTATTTGACATTTTCTAGTTACAGTTCATCGAAGTCGTTGGCGATGCCAATGGTGGTTCTCCAAGTATTGATGGTGTTCTGTAAAATGTCATAAATGGTATTGAGTGTGATGCGATATTAATTGATTCGCTGTAAGTAATTCTTTGTGTTGTTGTTGTGGTTTTTCCTCTCGCTCAAAAATGTTTTAATTGATTTGTTCAAGAAAATAATCGCAACGAAAATAATGACAAGCAAACTGACAACGATATTAATTGGCACGAAAAAGGGCATGCGAGCAACTAAGGAATTTTGTTGGCAACTTGGTTGGAATGTGAGCGGTTTTAGAATATTTCATGGGATATTCTTGAGGTGCTTGGTCTTAAGAGAAAAACAAACAAAAAAAGAGCTATATTTCGAAGAATTCAGGTACGTTCGTGTCAGAAACTGCATTACATTTTCCTACATGAAAGATATATGTTTATCACAATTTCTCAGATACTGGTTACACACAATTTCTATCGTATCTCGTAAGAAATAGTGGTCAGCTTGACCGATAATAGTAGACTTGTGCCATAGAGGGGACAACATATAGACATCCTAACTCATTCACCGCAGATACTCTCCGTAGGTTCAATCAAACTAGGTACTTCCAATGTCTGGAACACCAATTTATGTTACGCCTAAAAACGTGCTGTGGTGTTATTTTTGAGGATATTTCAATTTCTCATATACTGGTTATATACAATTTCTATCATATCTTATAAGAAATAGTGGTCAGCTTGGCCGAGAATAACAGATTTGTGCCAAAGAGGGTGAAAACTATGGACATTTCAGCTTACCGCAGATACTCTCTGTAGGTTCAAGCAAACTAAGTATTTCCAAAGTCTGTAACATCGATTTATATTACGCCTAAAAGCGTGCTGTAGTGTTAATCAGGAGGATACTGTCATTGGCTTTATATAGCTAATAAACCACAAAATTTGTTTGAAAATACTGGTCTGACAGTTTATCTTTTAGAGCCATGAGCGACTTAAAACCATATAAGGGAGTATTATAGAAATTTCGTGATCTCACTTCGGATACTCTCCGTACATTCAAGCCAACTAAATGTGTCCAATGTTTGATGCAACGATTTATATTATATGTTTATATAAAAGATATCAAACTGGTTTTATATAGATAATAAATAGACTTGACGTCTATGCGTCCAAATTGGCGTCAAGTTCTATCAAACAAAAAAAGAAAAAAAAAATTAGCTTGAGCTTACCAGCCGAATAATTTGTATTTTGCAACCGTGAACTGGCTTCTTTCTATGCTTGAGAGCTCTTCGTTATTTTTTTCTATGGGATAAATTTGAAAGTTCAAAAAATAAAGAATTGCCTGCGAAACTAAGTGTCAGTATCACCGATGGTTTAGGCCGCAGCAACTTCCACAGGAAGCTCACCATTCGTTTTCATTGAAAAGAGAATAAAGGTAAGTCGACAAATCTACCATAAAAAGATAAAGACGTAAACAATTCGGTAGAAATCATTATATGCTTCAACAAGATTCGGCGCCATCCGGGCTTAATTTCTTCAGAACAATAACCACTATGTTTCCCGCACTTAAATGGACAGACTTATTGGATTTTTCCATATGGTCAGGTTAGGTTAAGTTAGGTCAGTGTGGCAGTCTGAATAGACAGGCTCACTTAGGCTGTATAGTCCATTGTGATACCACGGAAACTAGAGATGTAAATGTCTCTGGTTTCCCCCGTTGAACCGGACAGTATCTATATCGTCCAGATCCCCTAGGTCTCTAGAGAAATAAGAGCTCAATGTTTAATCCCGCCTGTTTTCCAGAGCAGAGCAACTGCAGAGAAGGTTTTCTATGGCTTCTGCAGAAGTCACTAGTAGCAACCTTCAGTCTTATTGCATGTCTGCCAGTCAGACACTGTCCCGTCATGACGGATACAAGTAATGAGACGTTGACTCTTGATGGTGACAGCAGTTTGTGTGAACGCTTCAAATCTGCCTGGATTGATTACATCCTCGGACAGATGCCCACCTACCATATGCTACTAAATATGCTGTATCTGGCAGTAGGAGCTTGTAAGTGGCTAGAGGCATGTCCACGGACTCCAACTCGGCTGTAGTCTGTAAGGTGGTCCCTAGTCTTGCCAGTTCGCCTGCTCTGCAGTTCCCTGGCATGCAATCTGCGCCATTTCAGGGCTGATGTTGAGTTCTGGAAGACAGAATCCAAAAATTTAGTGGCAGCTTGACTGCCAGAGAATATGTTAATCCCCACTTCAGTCATTCTGCCACATCCTTAATGGCTAGAATTTCGGCCCGATAAATATTGCAGTCATCAGGTAGTCTTTGGAGTAGAAACCGAAACCTACTTGATTATTTAATTTGAGGCATCAGTGTAGAAGTCGACATACAGTCTTATAACAGGAGTTCTACATTTCGATCTCTATCTGGTATTAATACTCGTATATGGGACTTCTTGTCGAACAGTGGTTCAGCCAGAGTGTAATCAATGGTGCCCGTTATGTCTGGCACTATGTTAAACATTTGCCTTTAATATCACTAAATTCAATGTAGTTTGGAGCGCATCAAGAGTTTTCAAACTTAGTTTTGGTGGAAAATGGTTTGAAAATTGGCTACATAGCGATGCCCAATTTCTTAGTTCGAAGACTTCGATAAATTATAGTTTTGTTTCTTTTGTTGTGAAATAATTTAAATCGTTTTTCGACAAGAAAATAATGATTTACCACGCCTTTTCTGGATCCTCGCACATTTTCGCAATAACGCAAAATGATTTTGGGTGAAGTTATATGTAAATCACTTCAAGTAGCTGAAAATCCTGTACTGGTTAAGTATTCAATGATCTTAATCTCTGAACCAAATTAAACCCTCGGATTTGTTACATCCAACCGAAAGTATGATTCAGCTTAAGGAATAATCTAAGATACATTTGCTCCACCTTTAAGGAACATGTGGACGGAAGGATAGGCGATATGACAATGCCAAAGCGACAGTTAAACAACGAACTAATCCAACAACTGTATGCGAGTACATCTGCAATATAGTAACCAACCAACAGCGTGAGCTAAGCTGAGCTGATTTCGTGTAAACACTTTTGCAGCCAAACATCTGTCTGTCTGTCTGTCTGTTTGCTCACATTCTACTTCTGCCGGGGCCCCGATTGCAATAAAAGTTTGTGGCAACAGTAACGTAAATGTCGCCCTGTTTAGTGGCTGGTGCCGTTGTAGCCGTGGCCGTTGTCGTTGCAATCTTATTAGATGTGAATGTGTTCTTGTTGTTGCCGTTTTGTCGTCATAACTATTAGACGGTTTTTTTTTTGCTATTGTTGACTGACTACGATTTTGTTACTGTTTCTTTGTTGTTGCTGTTGTCTTAAGATAGAAAATAACTTCGATTACCACCAGTTTTTCTTGCAGCCACTGCTAGGTTAGTGTTGTTGTTGTGCTGAGATTCTTGTTTGAATGTTGTATTGACTTTGTCTGAAGCCGGTGGTCGGCAGCAATGTTGTTGCTGTTGCGGCGGCTTTTAGTTGGCAATATACTTATTGCCCGTATGCCTTTCTGTCTTTCTGTTGCTATGTCTGCCATTGTGTAGGTCTGTCCAACTGGCAAATGGGAGAAGAACAACGACCAGACAGTCAAGCAATAGCTCCTCTATATATACACTCGTATTTATATGAACATATATTTCTTTTAGCATTTGCATTAGTATTTGACATTTCATGCTGTGAACGCAAATCGCGTTCAAATAGTTTTTTTTAGTCAACTATTGTTGTTGCTGTTCCTCCGTGTGTTTTTTGTGTTACAACTGCAACAAATGTTTCATTCTTCAGACTACATACATAGCTGGCAACCATCCACATTTAAGCCAAAAAACGCAACTATTCAGTAACCTCATCATCGCCATCGCCACCGCCATCCACATCATCATCATAGACTTACTCTGTGATTATCTAAGTTTTTTTCTAGCTTCTAATTTCGTTTACTTTTTAACAAAAACAAAAAAAAACCTTCTAAATCAGAGTGTTTCCAATGGAGTAGCCAGCTACTGTGACTGTTCAGGATGATTCGTCAAATAAAGGAGGTGCCTGACTAAATATTCGAAGGGACAAAAAATAACATATGCCGAATCTTCAAAAACAAGCCACTAGTGACGTAGTGAAAAGGCAATATTTAAACCAGGAACCTTCACGAAAATTTAATACAGTTTCGGGTTTAATATTATAAATTTATTTTGAAATTTGTTTTCGATTTATGGTCGATACAGCAACTGATTGCATACATTGACTAGTTTTCTTTTACATGAAACGATATTAGAAGCCTACATTGACTCTGTTTCTCTACCAAAACTTAATGGAACAGATATTCTGATTCTATAACAAAAATATAATTTTAAGCATTTTCTTTTCTTAGTCTGAACAGAAACTGAAACTAAATGTAGTTTCTTTGTTTCTTGGCAGAGAAAAAGGTCTGGCGCCAAACTAGTAAAAATGGTAAAAATATTTCAAATAATTTATTTTCTAAATTTACGATACTCAGTCCTCAGAAATTTTCACAGCTACTCTTTTTCTTTAATTGAAAAATTTCAAATGAAATAGAAACAAAACTTTTGATTAACTAAATCAGAATCAAAATTGATTGCCACTTCAAATTCAAAACTGTTTGTAATTCCGTTTTGGAATTTGATATACAAATTTGATTCGTTTGTCAAAATCAGAATAAAAGCTTTGTGTACTTTTGATATAGGTTCCAGAAACTGGTACAAATCAAAACTATTTTCGAACTAAATTTCGTTTCGGTGACCGTCTCTGTTTTAGACCTTTACCCAAAGGGATAAAGTAATATTTCATTAGCTAAATCAAACATCCGTCTGTCTGGCTGGTTGGCAGACACGGTAACTGTGGTACAGTAAGATTGATTGTATTCTCTAAAGCGCAAATTGAGAAAAATACCTTCTTAATTAGGTCCCCAGAAGCAAAGAGAAATTCGCTCGTAAGAGGAATGGACTCCTAATTTTTTTGACTCCAGCTCTTGGCTTTTGTAAGTATTTGAGGAAAAATCGGTCATGAAAATTTAGTTTCCATTCACTTCTGCATTCACTTACAAGTTTTGGTGACAACTTTCTTACCATGCTTACTATGTTGGTTACCTTGATGAGGTAGTTATCATTGACCAATAATCGAGGGACGTTACTACCAACATATCAAGTATTGATGAGAAATAAATCGAATCAAAAATTTTATTTAGACTTTGTAAGATAGATCCACTTTTGACTTTTTCACAAATTTTGCCTATAGCTTTGGTTATGGTCGACTAAATTAACTAACTCATAGCTTCTTTTGAATATAAATCTTTAAACTACTAAGAATTTTTTATGAATGTCTGTAGCGTTTGAAAGACACATCTGGCAACCCCACATCCATATTTGTTGCCATTAGTTTAATCAGAATCTGTAAATGATTTAGAATCTTCTGACATGAAACACTGTAGAATTATTTTGATTTATGTGATCTTTAGACTTGGTGGCTCTCAGTTCGTTCGTTGTCTGCAGTTTTTTTCGGTTCCACATGCTAAAGCGGCAGCAAGTGCGTTAATTTAGACATGAGTATGTGTGTGTGTGATCTTTTTAAAAAATAGCTTAATTATCACACGTTCACTTCACTGAAGATCTACGGTGTATTTTGTAATAACCGAATGCATTTAATTAAATATTAAATTAATTAAAGTGACATAATTTATGTATTTTACATGAGGAAAAATTTTAATATACACATACATACATCTACACATATACACACACATACATCTGTGGCTATGTTGCTGACGACTTAGAATTAGAAGCGATATTACGCCATAAATCAATATTGCTTAAAATGGAGACTAACCAACATCAATTGATATTTAGCAAAATGTCAATACAATTTAGAATGGCCAATTTTTGAGTAAAATTTACACCTTTTTTGGCAAGGTATTCCAACGGTACAATCTGTAATTAGCATAACTAATTAAATATTGTTTTTCTTATAATTATTACGGTTTCTATTAAAAATTTCAACTCATAAGTCAACGCATAAGTCATAGGCATTTAATGCCTAATAAATGTTTCAAATATTTGATACATCGATTCCTATTACGTCCGAAAGTATGCCGTATTTTTATTATAGAGACCATTGCCATTGATTTTATATAGTTAATAAAAGGTAAATAGCATAGACTTGAACCAAATTGTAGTCAAATTCAAACAAAAACTTCTGCTTGAGCGTACTAGTAGAACATCTATGAAAATTATGCTTTAGCATTGGATGTATAAAGGTTGAATACTACAGAGAAACGAACTCCCTCTGGGCTCTGGATGAGTCTATATAGGACTAGCAGACTCAAACTCATTTTTCTTGTTTGATTGAGTTTTATGTCATTTTGGTATTTACCATTTATTATATTATAATAATAATAATATTCAGCCACATGAAATCAAAGCCTTTAGCACGAATAATATCATAAGTTCTGTCCAGGAAGGCCAAGAAGGAAGGACAAGGAATATTGTCCCATTTTCGGCGAATTTTTTTTTAGAATTTCTCACAAATTTTGGTTGACACTTTGGCTTCTAGAACACAGAACTCTTAATGAGATGGCTCAACATTTCAACATTCACCTTATATGGGTACCGGACCACAGGGACATACCAGGGAACTGCAGAGCGGACGAGCTGGCAAGGATAGGGACAAATTTGCAGACTCCAGACTAGTTGGAGTCCGTGAACATGCCATTTGCAAGCTCCTACTGCGAGATATAGCATTTTTAGTAGCAAATGGTAGATAGGCGTTTGCCCGAGACTATAATCACTTCAGATAGATGTGGACTCGCCTAGATCTGAAGCATTCACACACAAACTGCTGCCGCTACCAAAACCCGACGTCTCATTACTTGTAGCCGTCATGACGGGATACTGTCTGATTGGAAGACATGCAGTGAGACAGAAGTTTGCGACTAGTGACTTCTGCAGGAGCCTTAGGGTTGAAGAAGAGGAGCAGTCTATATAACACCTTCTCTGCTATTGTCCTGCCCTGGCGAACAGGCGGGAATCAACATGGGACTCATTTCGTTAGGGACCTAGAAGGTTTTGACGATATAGATATTGTCTGACTTAAGACCTCCTTGGATGGTTCAACGGGGGAAACTAGGGACATTCATATCTCTAGTTTCCATATTATCACAATGGACTATGTAGTCTAAGTGAGCCTGTCTATTCAAACTGCCACATTGACTTAACCTAATCTAAAGGTAAATGTGAATCTGGCAATATATTGGTTAAATTAGATAATTTGTATGGAAGTTACCAGAAGAAACATGCTATAATGCTTGATATTTCCATGTTTTAGCAGGAATATAAAGCGGTACATTTAACAAAAATGTAACGTAATTTACCGGTTTGGCAAATAATCAACCGGCTCTCGAAATTCAAAGGAAAGCCAGCAATCAAAGAAATGAAAAAATATCAAACATTATTATTACTTTTTTTAGGTTGCAACATTCATCAGCTATCCTGTATTACCATTTCTCTTTTCAAAACCTGCTAAGTCGACTTTCCACCGTTTAGTGGCCAAATTCCAGTCAACCGGTTCAGTAAATAATCAGCCGGCTCCCCAAATTCAAAAGAAAGTCAGATCGACTGAGAACATCACTACTGTCTGTGAAAGTATGAAAGAGATTCTCTGGTAAACGATTCATCGATTTCACTTTGGATAATTTTGCGTCGAAAGTTGAGTCAGCAGCTGTAAAAAATGCATCTGATACAGGAGCTCAAAGTTTATAAACGTAAACAATGCTGGTTGTTTACCAGGTGACCTTAGAACCACAACTTTGACAGAAAAATCGTTTTTAGCAATGAATGGTTACGTAAACAAGCAAAATTGCCGTATACAGGACGACGCCAAACCAAAGGAGGTTCGTCAGGTGGAAATAACTCCAGAAAAAGCTACTGTTTGGTGTAGATTTTGGACCGGCGGCATCATTGGTCCACACTTCTTCAAAAATGCCGATATTGAGGCCATTACTGTCATTGGCGAGCGCTACATACCAATGATAACCAATTTCTTTTGGTTCCAATTGAAGGATATGGACGTGAACGAAACGTGCCGTACATCGAACGCCACAATGGACATAACGCATGAAAGATTTAAGGATATGAATATTTCTCATAGAAATAATTTTCATGCGGAGTTTTATGATGTTGCCAAAAGACGCTATTGATCGATGCCATCAAATTCAGCTCGATCTATGTAGCAGAGTCTTTAAAAATTCGAACTTACAGATCTTTGCCACTGCGTGGAACTGCGGCATTTGACATTTGAACCATGTTATACCTTGTACATAATAGCGCAGATGGTCATTTTTGTTAACATCCCAAACACAGCTTGTTTTATTCGATTTCAATCCAGTGAGCGAATTGGCAGCCTCCTTTTTTTGCTTGATTTTATGCTTAATCTAAATCCATTCCTTTTCTTGCCACTTTTTCATGTGACTTATAGCGTTCACCTACCCGAGACAATTAGAATGGCCCTAATGATATACCTTGAATTTTGAAATGATGCCCATAGCATATTTATTAATTCGTCTTGACTTATTGCCGTTTCAAGTATCCATTTTAGATAGGCAAATTTCTGTTTTGTGGAAGGAAATTGGAACATGTGTTGCACTTATTTTCTTGCGTTCCTCAACTTGTCTGCATATCTTTACGATGATATTTGAAAATTTGTTGTCAGAAATTGTTTTGATGTTTCGTTTCTGCACTTTAACGCTTAAAATACCAACAAAACTGAATGAACACTCGAATCGGTTTGACTAAACAGTCAAAAGAATTCACGTATGCTGCATGTGGCACATGTGTCGCGACACTTGACTTTATTTTGTTTTGTCTCCACCATGCAAAGCGGAGGACCAGATTCGACATTATGGTTATTTAGGTATACACAAATATTCAATAGTTCTAGAATTCCAACTTCAGTTATGGCAATCTGGTCACCTTTCTACTGTTGGTTATCACAATATGCAGTCTTTCGTATGCACTCCATCAAACAAATTCTATGCAAATCATGAGTAAGTAATATTTCTTTTGAAAGAGGTCTCCATTTCAAAAGATGCTCCTTTTATCGCTTGTCGCATCTTCATATTCATATGCTACTCATGGAGCCGCTGCTGTTGATGCTACTGCTGCAACATCCACTTACCGGCATCATGATGCACTTGGCGCCTTATTAGAGAACGCCACACAAACAAACATATTTGTTGTTGCATTATGATGTGATATGCCAGCGATTTTTTACGTGCGTATGTTGAATTTGGTAGTTGCCGATTTTTTATGATTTCCATAGAAAAATTGTATTTGATTATTGGTATAGTAAACCTTTTTACTACAATATTATCTACTACCATCTGTCGTGGATTATTGATGCTTTTGGGAACGTTCCAGACAATTTGCATCGCAGATGTGTTAAACAATAAGGAATCGTGATTTAAATTGCGAATTTTATGATGCCTAAAATGCAGACCATCAATTTCCCTACCCATTTCAAGGCGCTGAAAAAGTTATATCCCTACCTATAGCTTTAGTGTTGCAAGAGGAATATCTCGTACCACACGTATTTATAAAGAAAAGTCGTTTAAAACTAAATGTTCACTGCCTTAAGTTTATCCTAAGTGATATGAAGCCGAAAGCGGGCGACTTTTTGTGATATTTATTAACAAAAATTTGTTTGTAAACCACTTTTCCTACGAAAAAGATAGTTAAGATAATTTCTTTCGTGCATTTTCTACAGCAAAATTGGCCAAAGTAAGCCTTTCTTGTAGAAAAGTAAAGAGAAGAAAAAAAAAAGTTTATCTAAGATAATGTCTTCTACAGAAAAGTTTGCCGGGGATAGCAGTTTTATACAAAAGCTTGCTCACATAGCTTTTTTAATTGCTTTATCTTTACTTACAGAAAAGTTGGTCGAAGATAGCATATCATATAGGAAAATTAGGCAAATGCAATTTCCCATACAAATTTAGGCTGAACAAAAGTTTTCCTATAGAAAAGTCATCTTTTTTTATGGAATAAGACAGCTTATGAAAGAGAAAATTTATCTGAAGTTAACTTTTCCCTGAAGAATAGCTTACGAAAGTGAAAATTTATCTGAAGTTAACTTTCTCACAAAGAAAAGACGTCGAAGAATACATTTTGTAAAAAAATTAGTCGAAGGTAAACTTTGGTACAAAAATAGTGATCGAACATCTTTCTCACAGAACATGACCACAACTTTTCCTACAAAAAATGTTGATCCACAGATCAGTAGAATAATTGAACGACAAAACTTTTATCGGGAGACAACTTTTCGTATAGAACAGTTGATCGGGAGACAACTTTTCGTACAGCAAATTTGTTTGCATTGAAAAGTTGATCGGGAGACAACTTTTCGTATAGAAAAGTTGATCGGGAGACAACTTTTCGTATAGAAAAGTTTATCGGGAGACAACTTTTCGTATAGAAAAGTTTATCGGGAGACAACTTTTCGTATAGAAAAGTTGATCGGGAGAGAACTTTTCGTATAGAAAAGTTGATCGGGAGACTACTTTTCGTATAGAAAAGTTGATCGGGAGACTACTTTTCGTATAGAAAAGTTGATCGGGAGACTACTTTTCGTATAGAAAAGTTGATCGGGAGACTACTTTTCGTATAGAAAAGTTGATCGGGAGACTACTTTTCGTATAGAAAAGTTGATCGGGAGACAACTTTTCGTATAGAAAAG
>JAHXMU010000632.1:545720-769812 GCA_019455685.1 Philornis downsi
TATGAATATCACTGGGAAAAGTGTGTGTGTCGAAAAATAAAGAAAATTTTTCCCATAAGCCAAAATAAAAAAAATTTTTGGAAGGTGGGCCAGTTTTGGGACCCTCGCCGTTGTATTCTTAGTTTGACATCTTTCAGGCAGATGCATTGAATTTAATTAAACTTGACACATGTCATGTACTTGGCGAGCTTAGTTCTGAGAATGAATATGGACAGCATTGCCAATTCTATTCTGGTTCCTCTCACACAAATTGACCGGTTGGTCGAAATTTAATTTTCCCAGTTCATATTTGAGCGGTAATTCCTAATTCATTGGATGTCAGTTGCACTACATTTTAATGCTTGGTAAGGTGCAAAAAAAGTCGACCTTATTTAACTCATGTATTCATGTTTTTGATACTATATTCAGTAAAATTGAGCAAACATCAACCAACTTTAACTTTGTTTTGCGAAAGAATGTGGTTTGACTTGACAAGTTCTACAGGAACAAACGTCAATAGATTTTCTGTAATTTCTAAGCGCTATATGGAGATTTCTAACAAGTAAATCCAATAAGTTACAATTTTGCACTTTTAATGCGTAATAATTGAGAGCATTTGTTGGGAAAATGCTGGACATTTTGTAATTCCCTTCTGTTACTCCACTCATTTTTGCACAAATGCATTAAGACTTTAAGTAAGAATGACATTCTGTAAAAAAATTAATGAAATTGGTCAATAAATCACGAAATATTTTTTATTCAGTAAAGTTTATTGCATCGCCTTTAAAGTCAACTCTTTCCAAAATAGTGTACTTAAGGCAACAATTAACAATTAAACCATCAAAAAGGATTCAGTTCTCACCGCTAAGTATGTCTTTTATGTCCTTTATTTAGTGAATGTGAGTAGTAGTTAGATTTTTGGGCAGAGAAGAAACTCCAGAGGAGTTTTAAGGAGTATTAAAATGCGTTGAATACGTTTGTTGTTCGATGATTATTGTTGCGTCTTTGGCCAGAAATTTAGTTCACATTGATAGCCTTATGAGATGATTGTGGTATAAAATCCATGAATTTTTCCACAAATTTGTTTTTTAACGAATTTGCTCTCTCAAATGCTACGCAATGTCCAGATAATATTATTTATTTATGATTGGACCTTCTGGCAAGAATTCTCAATGCACAATACTGCGATAATCAAAGGAAACAGTCATTATTACTTCCAGTTTTTATCGATTTTTTCAGTTTATATTCAGTTGAAATGCTTGATTCTGAAATTTGTTGATCAATTTACTTGTCGAACTCGTTAACCTATGTCCCGTCACTGGATATGTCGCATTTTGTGAATGTTGGTTTAAAATTGGCTCGTTCCAGCATACTCGCACGTTCAGTGACCTTTATGCGATTGAGATTTCGTAGCTAATCGAGCGTCGAAGTGTTTAATACCCAAACAGGCATGTAAAATGTTATAAATTGGTATGGGAGATACAAAAAGTTAAGCGGCTATATCTCTAAAAGTTAAATGACTATTTTCAGTCACCATTTTCTTCACATTATCGCTCTTAATTTCAACTGAAAACGAAACTGGCCGACCGGAGAGAGGGAAATCTTCTGCCGCAAACCGGTCGTTTTTGAATGCAGTGTACCACTTGTATGCATATGTTTCAATAATTTCCACTTAATATAACTCTTCTATAACATATTAAACGATTTGGCATATCCAACATATAACATATTAAACGATTTGGCATAAAAGATTTTTTGCAGTCCAATACTTTTGAACTTTTGTTAAAGGACGTGTGCCAGTCAGTTCATGCTCGTGTAACCGAAATTTTTGCACTGGTTTCTAAGTTCATCATTTTTCTCCCAAAATCCATTTATCGCAGGGCCCAAACTTACAAGCCACCCATAGAAAAATATTTGTTTTCCTCTCGTCAAAAATGTATTTATCACGATTAACCAAAAACACCAAAAGTGACTGTTATTAAAGTCCCTCCAAATAACAAAACCAAAAAAAGATCAGAGGCAAAAAAGTTATAATGTCATTATTGTCAGAATGTGTGTTTTAAAGACCATTTAAAATGCAAATTATGCAAAATTGAACATTAACTGTTGTTCTGTGCGAGCATTTAAACGTTTGCAAATTACTACTTTTTTTCGTTGGTTGGTTGGTTGGTTGGTTTGCCCATTTGGACCTCAATTGAATTGGGGGTACGGCGACGTTGACGACGACAACGACGAGCTATCGAGTTAGCGTTGCTGTCGTTGTTGTTAAACATTTTGTTGAAATTTAAATTATAGGGTGACAACAGGTGATTTTCAGTTATAGTTAATTTTCAGGTTATTAGTTAAACTCTATTGTTGGCGCTATTATTGTTGTTCTTGGCTAATGCTATTTTCGCTTATTTGTTCATACTGGACTCAAAATTGTTGCAGGTTGTTGCTGTGTATATAAAAGTGCAGCAGAAAATATATACTCGCATAATGTTAAAATGTGAACTGGAAAAAAAAAACAAATTAAATTTTAAGCAAAAAACCGTTAGCTAGTGGGCGTTTTAACCAATAAAATGGTCAAATCAATTGTGAATGTCCATTTTCAAATGTTGGTTTCTGTGGTATGTGTGGTTAATTAATGTTAAATGCAGAATACCCCAAATGAAAATGGTTATTTATTTCATTTTAAATTATGCACTATTTTAATGAATTGCTGCAGGAACAGCTTCGTATTCACCGCTAAAATTTCAAAGTAAGAGCAAGGTAAAAGAGAGAGAGAGAGAGAGAGAGAGAGAGAGAGAGAGAGAGAGAGAGAAGTGAAACCTCCTCAACAGAAAATTTATAATATCCATGGATGCAATATGGAACTTGTATTTAAAACTCTTGCACCATGGCGTCAATACTGTCTGATATACGAGGTGAGTTCAAAAAATTAGGTGATTTTAATTTTTCTTAAAAAAATATTTATTTACCAATTTCTATTTTATCTCCTTCAAAGTAGTCCCCCTCAGATATAATAAGCTTATGCCAGCGTTTTTTCTAATCCTCGAAGCAGTTCTGATATGCTTTTTTTGGTAAGTCCTTGAGCCCTCTTTTAATTTTAATTTTTCTTAAAAAAAAATTATTTATTTACCAATTTCTATTTTATCCCCTTCAAAGTAGTCCCCCTCAGATATAATACGCTTATGTCAGCGTTTTTTCCAATCCACGAAGCAGTTCTGATATGCTTTTTTTGGTAAGTCCTTGAGATCTCTCAATACTGTCTGATATACGAGGTGAGTTCAAAAAATTAGGTGAATTTTAATTTTTTAAAAAAGAAAATTATTTATTTATCAATTTCTGTTTTATCTCCTTCAAAGTAGTCCCCTCAGATATAATACGCTTATGCCAGCGTTATTTCCAATCTACGAAGCAGTTCTGATATGCTTTTTTGGTAAGTCCTTGAGCTCTCTCAGCCATTCGGTTTTTATACCCTCAATCGTCGCAAAACGCCGTCCTTTCATGGGTCTCTTTAATCTTGGCAACAGGAAAAAGTCGCAGGGGGTCAAATCTGGTGAATACGGTGGCTGAGATATGATAACGGTGTTGTTTTTGGACAAATAATCTCTTACAAGCAAACATGAGTGAGCAGGTGCATTATCATGATGCAAATCCATGATTTTTTTCCACAATTCCGGGCATTTTTTTTTCGTATTGCTTCACGCAAACGGCGCATAACTTCAAGGTAATATTTCTTATTTACCCTACGACCTTGCGGTAAGAACTCCTGATGCACTACGCCATGTTAGTCGAAGAAAACAGTGAGCAAAACCTTTACATTTGATCAAATTTGGTGTGCTTTTTTAGTCCTGGCTCTCCTGGATTCTTCCATTCGGACGGTTGGGCTTTGGTTTCGATGTCATAACTATATACCCATGATTCGTCACCAGTTATGACCCTTTTAAGCAAATCTGGATCATCGTCGACGTCATTCAACAATTCCTGAGAGATGCTCATGCAACGTTGTTTTTGGTCAAAATTCAGCAATTTTGGAACGAACTTCGCTGACACACACGCTTCATGCACAAAATTTCCGAAAAGATTGCATGTCATGAGCCAACTCTCAGAAACTTCTCCAAATGTGATTCGATGATTCTCCATAACAATTTTCTTCACTTTCTCAACATTTTCATCGGTTGTTGATATGCTGGGGCTTATTTTTTGAACACACCTCGTAAATCATGTGCTGCGACTGTTGCGAACAATAATGAAACCATGGAGGAGATTAATATAGAAAATCAAACTTGCTCTGGGAAAAACTATTCGTCTAGTAGGTTCAAGCATGTTTTATTTTCTCGATTGATGAGAGTTTAATGTCATCTCGGTTCAAGTCCATGGTATTTACCATTTGCCAGGTATATGAAATCAATGGCAATGTTCTCTAGAATAGCATCACTGCCTGCTTTTAGGCGTAATATTAATCATTTTATCAAACATTGGAGACATTTATCTTGCTCGAACGTACTTAGATTGTATGGGAGATACAGGAAAGGCGTGGCTATATCCACAATTTTAATTTTCAGAACTTACTCTGTATATAAAATTTGATAGAATTTAGAACGCCGGGACAAAAGAAATAAACATAAGAATATGTGGGTATAAATTTATGTGGAAGGTACCAGAAGGAGCATAGTTAGTCATCCGATTTATCTCAAGCTTCTCCAGGTACTGTAAGAAACCACAAAGAGCAAAAATTTTTCGAATTGAACATTATGGGGAAAGGACTGAATTTCTAAAAATCGGTCAATTTATTTGAGAGGTACGAAAAACGGGGCGGTCGATAGCCCATTTACAATTGCCGGCTACAATCTGACAAAAGTTTATGCCAAGTTTTAAGCAATTTTATAAAGATTTACAGCATTTATTGTGTCTCTAAGAACAAAGTGGTTACTGAAATCAAATCCCAACACAAAAATATCCACAAGTCTACTTTGCTATATCCCGATTAAAGCGCAGGAAACCAGTTTAATCACGCGAAATATTAACTTTCCGAAGTCCTCAGTTTCGAAAATGTAGAGATCACCGATTTTTGCTAAATCGGCCAATTTTATGAGCACTAAGCACTAAGTATTAGTATAGGGTGGCGCATGAGTTACGCTAAGATTTTATCAGTGAATAAATTTTTTGTTTGTCTTTTTTTTTATCTCTTTACAGAATTACCTAAATAGTACTTGGGAAATTTATGATGGAAAGGCTCAGCACAGAACAAAAAAGCAAAGTTGTTCAATTTTACTTTGAAAGTCAGCATTCGATTATTTAGATCATATCGAAATTTCTTTCATGTTCGAAATCTCCCTAGCGCTCCAACAATATACCGATTGGCTCAGCGTTTTAAGCAATAAGGGCCTGTCTGCGATCTTCCACGTGCTGTAAGACCTCGTGAAGTTTGAAATGAAGTGGCCATTGCCCGAATGCAAGCAAGTATTGAGGAAAGCCCCGAAACATCCACCAGGCGACGTTCTCAGCAACGTCGCCAATTTTTATACTCAAAGCTCAGTTTACTAACAACTTGAAAGATTTGGAAGTAAAAATATATCAGTTAAATCGGTTACTTGAGTGGGAGGTACCGGATGAGGCGTGATTACTTGATCGATGAATGGAGAAAACTTATTAATTAGAAACTGCAGAGGAACGAATGAATTCCAGAAAATCGCATATTTGTATGGGAGTTATCAGAAGGAGTTCAGTAGAGCTGTTCATTTTCATTGTGAGACCTTACTTTAGAAAACATTGAGCATATAATGAATTCAACTAAATTAAGGATAATCATGCAAGAGATATGAATATATTGACCAAATGGGTCATTTGTATGGGAGACACCCGAAGGGGTGTACTGTTTTTTGTCACTTTCTCGATGAAGAGTAATCTTTATGACGTTGATTACGTCACGTTGTTTGATTGATACTTTGGCTTCCAGAATGGATATCCAATGAGTTTAAGTGCGGGGAATATGGAGGCCATTGTTGCAAAGGAATGAAGTTGGGAATTTTTTCTAGTAAAAAACCTTAGGTTTCATGGTCTCTATGGCATGGTGGTCAGGCTTCTTAAACCATTCAATGATTTCTACCGAATTGTTTACGTGTGCAAGGTAACAAAAACACGGTTTAAAATTTTTTCACAGCAGATTGGTTGATTCACCTTTGCTCCCTGTTCAATGAAATCTGACAGTGAGCGTACCATGGCAGTTGCCGCCGCTCAAACTATCACTGATGCTGGTGCTTGCTTTCGCATAACAATTGGCTGGTCTAAATTTCATTTTGATTTGCACTCTAACCATACACGATCGCTTTGTCTGCTTAAATATTGCTGAGTCATAAACATTTTTTTTACATTTTTTCATTGTTTGGCGATCTCGCATTGTTTGTGTTTTGTAGAACTTCATTATAGTTCACTTTTTGACATGTGACTCATGCTACTAGCAGACACATTAAATTTCTCATCAATTGATTTGCACTTCGTCGTGGATTACGTTGAATTCTAGCTTTTACATTTCGAACCATTGTTGGAGATGTTGCTGTTTTTGGATGCCCAGTTTTTTTAATGCTGCCAGTATTATTGTAGCGTGTAATGGTCCGATACACAAACATTTTGTTCCCAAGTAAATGGCTAATTAACAATAGCCGGTTGTGATTTTTAAGCCAAATACAAAGCAATAAGACTGTTGCATGTTATTTCGTTTAGATATAATAATTTTTTGAAATAAAAAGAAAAACAACATGCTTCCGTTGGCTTGTAAACAACATAGTAAACTAAAGTTTTTCAAACAATGAGCTCGCTGTCACTAATTAGCCTCTTGGTTGCTACAACAATGTGAATATTGTGCCAATTCGAGCGCCTATATTACAAGCTTCATATCATTGTTGTAACGTGTAATGGTCCGATACACAAATATTTTGCTCCCAAGTAAATGTCGTAGCTAATTAACAATGGCCGTTTGCGATTTTCAAGCCAAATACCCTCATGCATTCTAATTTCATTTCGATATAATCATTTTTGAAATGAAATGAAAAACGATATACTTCCGTTGGCTTGCAAACAACATAGTAAACTAAAGTGTTTCAAACAATGAGCGCGCTGTAATTAATTAGCCTCTTAGTTGCCACAACATCGTGAAAATTGTACCAATTCGAGCGCCTATATTACAAGCTTCATATCATTGCTACATATTATATATACCCAGTTTCATTTCTTTCTGTCGGTTCTACTGAATCCACTCAAATTTGATGCTACCAGTATTGTTGTAACATGTAATGGCCCGATACACAAATATTTTGCTCCCAAGTAAATGTCATAGCTAATTAACAATGGCCGGTTGCTATTTTCAAGCGAAATACCAAGCAATAACCCTCATGCATTCTAATTTCATTTCGATATAATCATTTTTGAAATGAAATGAAACGACATGCTTCCGTTGGCTTGCAAACAACATAGTATACTAAAGTGTTTCAAACAATGAGCGCGCTGTCATTAATTAGCCTCTTGGTTGCTACAACATCGTGATAATTTTACCAATTCGAGTGCCTATATTACTAGCTTCATATCATTGCTACATATTATATATTTCCAGCTTCATATATTTCTGTCGGTTCTTCTGAATCCACTCAAATTTGATGCTACCAAGCAATAACCCTCATGCATTCTAATTTCATTTCGATATAATCATTTTTGAAATGAAATGAAAAACGATATGTTTCCGTTGGCTTGTAAAAAGCATAATTAACTAACGTTTTTCAAACAATGAGCGCGCCGTCATTAGCCTATTGGTTGCCGATTTAACCCATATATTCTTTTTTAATATCTGATAATTGTACTGAATTCAGCCAAATGAGGCAAATGACGTTATGTGAATTTTTTAATCAATGATATCCTCCTTGTAAGCCAAAATTTCTTGGCACTGTACGAAGAGATTTGTACTACTTTGTTAGCATTTTCACACAATTAATTCCGAGATATATTTTTGCAATAAACATTTAATTTAGTGTCAGCTTTAGCTGAAATCAAGTTAATATTTTTTCCCTAAATTCTTTCATTAAAACTAAAAAAGTAAAATTCAGAAGCCAAAAAATATTTGTTTAGTAAAAGAATTCTTTTCACAATGCTGTCCATATGCCTCATCACTAGGAATATAGCAGTTACAGCCATTGAAAATATTCTCCGGTGTGAGTAGTAGTGATGCATTATATTCCTGTTGTCCTTACTTTTGTACTTGTTCCAAAAACTGCAATAACATCACATACTATAGCGTTTGTGGGAATTTGTGTTGGTTCTTGGTATCATCTTTGGAAAATTTTGAAATAAGCAATCTTCTAAACTAAAATACGGTGTTAATTAAACTTTGCATTTTCTATGCCAAGCAGGAGTTTCTATTTTGTGCTCGAACTTTTTCAATTTAATTTGAAAACTGAAATTCTTCACGCAGCGCTAGCGTCTTAGCTTAGCCTGCTCCAAAAGACACATCCTCAAATTAATCCAATATTTTCGTATCTAATAACTTTGTTGATTCACACAAACCACCGCAATATTTCGAATTTGCCAGAGAAAATTGTGAATTTCATAAAAAGTTCCACACGTGCTCGCACAGTACTATGCAGCTACTACCAGCTATCAGTATCGGCAGGTTAGTGCACAGTCAGGCATTGGAATGGCTTCTATGATGGCAGTTGAAATCGGGCAAAGAGAACTAAGGAGCTTCAATCAATCGTTGGCGTACTTGTCGTTGGAGAATTAAAGGGAAAATGTTAAGTAACCAACATTGGCCCGTATAGTCAGTTGTCTTCTATCTATCTATCTATCTATCTATTCATCCGTTCATCCATCCATATGTATATCGATAGATATCTTTGTATATATAACGTATCTATCATTGAGGTCACGTCATATATTGAATTTTATTTATATCCAGAGACGAAGTTCGAAGTTGGTCTGAAGATGAGGAACATGCCAATGATAATAGGAAAAGAATACGTCATGGAAGCTGATGGTGAGAAGGAACGAAAAAAAGAAGAAATAATTTTTACACATCAATTTCGTGAGAGTTTGTTTTCTATTTGTTTCCCCATCTCCAAAAGCTGAATTGAACGAAAATTGTATATACGAATATAAGGATATAACAAATAAATACGTGCTCATCAACGCTCTCACTCATACACACATTCAATTGTAAAAGGCAATTCATGCACACATGCACGCACTCAGGATTACATGGGGATACACAAGGACTTGCCAGCACACACAAGAATGAAAATCCATGTTTGGATTACATGGAAGTCAAAAAGTTTGCTCATTTTCACTCGAGTCTCTCTACTCTGATGTTTTGTGGAAATGAGGTTTCCAAACAAATATTAAATTCGAAAATTAAACAACTTTTAATTTTGGTATTACGCAATTTTAATCTAATTTAATTCTGTGTAATTTCATATATTGCTTTACTATAAAAATCAACAATATTTTTAACCATAAAAATGTTTTCACCTATTTACATTCGTTAGTGGGTGAGTGTGTGTGTGTGTGTGTGCAAACATAAATTACAATTATTTAATTTAAGTTTTTTCCCGGTTAATTGTTAATATTACGAAATATACAGCAGAGTAAAATACAGGATATTCAGGTGATTTTGGCTGGCAATTGAAAAACGAGATATAGTATACAATTTTTATACCTTCACCCGCAGGAAGGAAGGTTTCAAAAGTAAAGTTAAATAAAACACTTGTACTGCTATACGAAATATAATGCCATTTAAGTGGTCGCTTCTGAATTGATTGCAGCAGTGGATTCTTTTGAAGTAGTTTTTGAAAAAATACGGCCCAATGATACCTCCAAACTATCACTTTTTGCGGATACAATGGCTTTTCCACAATCACTTCCGGGTTCTCCGAGCCCCATATGCGACAATTTTGCTTGTTGACGTAACCACTGAGTGAGAAATGAAATGAAAGAAGAAAATTTTGTTCAATTCAAAGCCCACGTTTGAATCACCACTTTTTTCGGTAAGTTTTAAATTACTAAATAACAATTCAGATGACAGGTATTTAATAGCTAACAGTCTTTCGAGACCAGCGGGTTTGAAACCACTAAATGGATAACATTATATACATATGTGATTTGCTACAGCCTTTCCAGACCAGCGGTTTTGAAACCACTAAATGGGCAACACTATATATATTATTTGCTACAGCAAAAATGTAAAATCAAGAAGGAAGCGTTTAAATTACTAAGTATCTGTTGCTGAAGTGCGCTTCGTGATGTCGGTCTGTTTGTATCTCTAGCTGGCTGGTGGACACGTAGCTCTCGTAGCCGGAATGAATGCATATGAATGATTGAATGGTTGTTCCCTTCTGGTGCCTCCCATACAAATTGACCGATTTTCCGAATTTCAATTTCCCCTCTATAGTTGTTGTTGCAAACCAAAATTTTCCAAGTGAAATTCAAAAAAAAAAAAAAAAAAAAAACTAACGATTAAACCCACCTTTCTGCCATCTCCTAAATGACTTATTTAAAGCACATATTTTTGGCTTCAAATCTTCCAATCTGAGAACGGAAATGTTCCATGTTGCCACGCTCATTCTGGTTGCTCCCATACAAATTGACTGATTGATTAAAATCTTATTTTCCACAATACACCCCTTATTCGAAGCCCTCAGTTACTCCCCCAATTATATTGAGTTGTTATTAGGGATCAAGGCTGAAATAAAATCAAGTCCTATATTAGTTTTTATTTGTTTCTGGAATCAAAATCAAAAATATACAAAGTTTGTATTCTGATCCCAATAACTGAATCATACATCCAAAACGAAATTATAAACAACTTTGATTTTAATTTATGCAGCAGTAGTGAAATTAGAAACAATTTTGATTCTTATTCAGTTTATATAATATTTTGATTGAATTTGAAAATTTGTGAGTGCCTGGTATGGTAAATTCAGAATATACAATTATTTGAAAAAATTTGACGTTTCTCAGCATGTCGCCAGGTCGTTTTCTCTGCCAAGAAGCGAAACTATATTACATTCCGGTTCTGATTCAGATTGAATGGCAAAATCCCATAAAACTATAGTTTCGTTTCAGGTTTCTCAATCAAAATATCTCCTTCATTATGTTTCGAAAGAGAAATAGAACCAGTGTATGTTTCTATTTTCATTTCAGGTAAAAAGCGAATCAATATATGAAGACAGTTGTTGTTTTGAATATGAATCAACAAAAAATGTTTAAAATATTATATTTTAATAAATTTACAATATAAACGAAACGAAACTGAAATTTTGTGAAGTTTCTTGGTTATTCTACTGGGTAAAATGTGACAAAATGTAATAACGCCTTACCTGGTATCTTTCATTCAATTGCATTATGGTCAGTATAATTCAGCTGGGATCAGGTATTTAATGCTGCAAATGAAAATAGACTGCACCGCCTCGCTTTTCAGGTTACTACTCAAATGTAAGTCAGTTCACTTGACTGACAGTTTTGAGCACATTTATTGAAATTTTTCGCCAATGGAAATGTACTTTGTCGTGGATTACATTGAATTCTGGTTCCCATGTTTCGAGGCATCTTTGGCGATATTGCTGTTTTTTGGATGTCCATCTCCGAGGTGTTTTTTTTAATGCTACCACTATCATTATAATGTGTAGTAGGTCGATTTACAAATATTTTGTTTGCATGTAAATATCGTTGCTCATTACCAATGGCTAGTTGCGAGTTTCCAGCCTAATATAAAGCATTGACGCTATTGTGTTTGGATTCCATTTTGATAAATTTTTTTTTTATCTACGGCATAAAACCAAACGTTTATGTAGACTTGTAAACAGCTTAACAAACTGACGCTAGCCAAAAAATGAGGTCGCTGTCATTAGCGGTGGGATTACTACTTGTGAAATTGGTAACACTTTAAAATGACTTCTCCGGTACTATCATAAATCTAAAATTTTAAGTATCACTAATTTTTTTAAATCCATGCTAAATTGTGGTTTTCTTCAAAATATCTGCTGGTGTCATCATCGACCCACTTCGGACAGATATTTCCCCATAGGATATAGCTAAGGCCTTGTGTATAAACACAATGTCCTTGCTCTCAATATTTTCAATATGTAAACTAGTGCCAACGGTGTGGTTTATTTCAAAGGATAATGCAATTGATGACTCTATTGAAGTAGAAGGCTACTAATATTCGGTGCGCAACTAAGTTCTCGCGGATTTTTTTTTTTTATAAAAATGCAATAAAATGATTTATTGAAAGTTTTGCACACTGCTAGCTACTACTTTTCCCCATCTTTCTGCCAAAGCTCGAATTCCGTTACGGTAAAACTGTTCATCTTTTGAGGCTATCCACGTATATAGCCATTCCTTTATGTTGTCATATGGGTGGAACAGCTGGTCAGTCAGACCGTGTGCCATCGAAAGGAACAAGTGATAATTGGACGGCGCAACATCTTGAGAATATGACGGAAAAGGTGAGACTTTCCATTTCAGCGTTTCCGGGTAAGTTTTAACGAGCTTGGCCTCGTTAGGCCAAGCGTTATCATGCTGAAGAATCACTTTTTCGTGCCTTTCCACGTATTGTGGGCGTTTCTCGCGCAGAGCTCGGCTCAATCACATTAACTGAAGTCGATATCGATCTTCAGTGATGGGCTTGCTTGATTTCAACAGCTCGTAATAAATAACACCCACCTGGTCCTACTAAATACAGAGCATAACCTTCGAAGCGTGAATATTCGGCGAGGCGACGACGCAGAAGCATGACCGGACTGTAATGAATCCATTTTTCATCATCCGTTATAATACGATGAAGAAAACCCTGCCGTTTTTGTCGCTGAAGCAGTTGTTCACAGGCGAAAAAATGATGCTTAACGTCCCTTGGCTTTAACTGTTAAGGAACCCAAGTTCCTTGGTTTTGAATCATTCCCAATCGCTTGGATATAGCTTGACGGGTAACTCCTAATACTGAAGCAAGCACTACCTGCGTTAGCCGTCAATTCAGTGTCTTCAAAGGTTTTTCGCATTCCTTCACGCGAACAGCCGTCGACATCAAAATCACCGCCCTTAAAGCGACGGAACCAATATCGGTATGTTGTTTCACTTAAAGCTGCATCTCCGTAAACGTTTTGAAACCCTCGATGGGCTTCAGCTGCCGTTTTCTTCGATTGAAAGAAGAAAATCAATACTTCCCGCATATGACGGTTATTTGGCACAAAATCATACACATTTACATAACCAAAAGAATGTGACTATTGTGTTTACCATACGCCTAAGTTTAGCTCATGACGTCTGGGTTATGGCAGAATCGACTAGCACTTACAGCTGGCGTTATCTATTGGTAAGCAGCGGAAATTTAGTAGCGCACATAATGGAATCTCTTCAATTCATACAACTTACGGCCAATCATGTGCGCCCAGCAAAAAGAAGGAGCAATTTCACATATGAGCTTACTTTCCTATTCTTAGTAAGCTCTTTTTAATAACATACATACATACATAACATAATAACATAATGCTGTTTTTGATTTACAATAGTTATGCTATTCTATATTGAATTTGATAAATATTTGATAAAAACACCATTAAATCATAAACCAAATAAATACTCTGAGATACAACATTGAAATCTCTGCGATGAAGATTTTCATCAACATTTTCGGAGAAGCAACTAAGCATAATTCACAATAGCGCTTATAACGATAGCTTCTTTCACTTACATACGTTTACATAAAAATCATGGTGTTTTGCTGGTGAAATGTCCTGAAATGGAGCCAAAAACAACAGCATCTCTCTTATGACAAATCCTTGTTAAATTCGATAATTATCCGATTTTTGACTACTTCCGGATCACGCGTTGGGATATTTTTAACATCTTTGGATGATCTTTCTTGTTGGGCAGTTGCCCATAAAATGTACGTATACGAGTACCTTTACCTAATTGAACTTTGTCGGTAATAATATCTGGACACCCTGTTGTACTTAGTGGATACTTACATGCAATTTATGGCGCCTTTTTTTAAATTGTGTACTTAATTAATATTAAGTATCAATTTATCATAGTATTGTTTGCTTTTCAACAATGTTAATTCTGATGTTTTCACTGCTGCTGTTCCAGTCGCTACTTTAATAAGTAATTTTTTTCTGTTGGCAACTAAATAGGTGGATACATAAGTGCAGGTTTATGTACCTTCATATATACACGAGGGTATATAAACCATGTGCTCATACGTGTGTGTAATCTATGCCCCAGTGTGTATAATGAATGATTATGTTATTGGCGTTTTTTTATGCGACCTGTAATATACGTTATATTGTTTAAAAATACATAAAGTTTGGTCCAGTGGTTACCGTTCACATGAGCACCCGCACGCACGGACAGCGGGCTAATACAGGATGCCGCACCAATTGCAATACAATAAAAACTATTCAAATTACTTTTATTTCAATCAATTTCATTCATTTATTTTTTTATTGTATAGAAAATTATATTTTATTTTATATAACTAATTGGTTTTGAAGATGACAGATCTTAAATGACCTTTATGCTCATTCACCCACAAACAATCAGAAAGTTATTTACTGCGGCGTGAATGGGTGAAGTCGGCTTCACCAAATAATAATTGGTTTTAAAAGATTGCTTCAGTTCAGTCAAATTCCTTGGTTTCGTTTTGTTAAAGCCGGTATCATCTTAATTATTATTTTAATGGACTGCTTCAGTTCAGTCAAATTCCTTGGTTTCGTTTTGTACACATCTTGCTTGACGTAACCCATACAAAAAAGTCTGGTGCAGTCAAGTCAAGAAAACTTGGTGGCCAGCAGAAAGTGGCGTTTCTGGATTTGAATTTGTTTAGGAATTTTCGTTGAAGCCCCGCCATAAATGGTCTGGCTTTGAGTGTAGTTGCTTCATCATGCTGAAACCAAAGCTGTTGAAATGTTGCCGTAGTTTTGGGAAAAAAATCTCTTTAACATCTTTAAATAACGGTTCCCATTTGTAGGCAGTCGGCAGTAGCAAGATTCGTGCGCCACCCTGTACGACTTCAAGTCCATTTTCCACTTTTTTGTGCAAATTGTATTGCTTTTTATCGTAACAGTGTATTAAATGCTCGTTTATTAATAAGAGTAATTTTTTAATCGTAGTTTTTTTTTTTAAAACGAATAAAACTCTCAATTTTGAGTCATATATTAAAATTTCTTATTGGAATCGGTAAACTGGCCTTTGCGATTTATTTTTTAAAGATAATTTCAAGTAAATGTTGTCCGCGGCTCCGTCTCAAAATGTCCATTCGGGAGGTCCAATTTTTCGTCACTTTTTTGAGCATTTCGGCCTGTATTCCACGAATAACGCGTGTTATGTTATCCTGTAAGGCTTCAATGACGTCCGGCTTGTCCACATAGATTAACGACTTGACGTAGCCCACAAGAATTAATCAAGAGGCGTTAAATCGCAAGATCTTGGGGACCAAATTGAGAGATAAGCTGTTCATCAAATTCTGAATTTCTTAAGTGGATAGTAGCTGATAATGAAAAGTGGGTCATTTACGGTAACGTTAAGTAAAAATGGTTGTTGTTAAGCAGCGGTGAAATTTGGTGTAAAAGGGTTTGCCGTGCATTTGGTGGAGTTTACTGGCAATTGTCTACTGTAAGCTGCTAACCTATTTTCAAACTTTTAACTCGAACAAGAAAAAAAGTAGTCCTAAGAAAAACGGTGATCAAGAAGTAGCTAACTTGGGCCAATGGAAGGGGAATTGTGTTCCATTGTGTTGTTAACGCCAGGCTGTAAAAATAGATAATGACTCTCCTCAAGCTCCGAGAACTTGGTTGGGAGGTTCTTAGGCGTTCATCCTATGTTGCTGATTTGGCACCTGGTGATTACCACCTATTCCTGCCTATAGCAAGTGACTTTTCTGGTGAAAAATTGGACTCAATAGAAGCTTGTGAAAATCGGCTGTGCCCTTTTTTGGCAATATGGAAGAGGATTTCCATTAGAGAGGCATAGTGAAATTACCTTCAAAATGGCAACAAATTATCGGACAAAATGGTGCATATTTTGACTCAATTTGGGTTACTCTAATTATCCTAAATAAAGCATTTAATACCATGCGAATGAGTTCCTTTACTTTACTTTTACTTTATACTTTATGTGGCCTAAGATGAATATTTCTACTCGCTACAAACAGAGTGACACAATGAATGTACCCTCATATAAAAACCAAGAATGTACAGGGTGGCGCAATAGAACGTGCACATTTAAAAAATAGATTAAAAAATAAATACAAAAGGTGTGGTTAAAATAAATCTAAGGCATTGTAGAGTAATAAATAGAGTTTATTTTTTAAAAATAACATCGTCTAAATGGTGACCCCCTTTACGACGGCACTCCTCTAACCGCAAACGAAAATTATGGAAAACTTTCTTCAGTAATACTGGTGTAATGACTGCCATTTCACCACGGATATTCTGCTTGAGCTGAACGATGTTTCTTGGATTATTACTGTAGACTTTGTGTTTGAGGTATCCTCACAAAAAAAAAGTTAAGAGGCGTCAAGTCTGGACTACGTGGGGGCCATGGGATATCACCTCTTTTCGAAATCAGTCTGCCAGGGAACATCTGCTTCACCACCGCCATGGAGTCATTTGATGTGTGACAGGTAGCTCCATCTTGTTGGAACCAAGTTCTGGAATTCACTATTCTTGAACTTTTAATTTCTGGAGCCAAAAATCCGTCCAACGTCTTAACATAGCGTTCCGTATTAACCGTGACGTTTTAACCCCGCGCATTTTCGAAGAAAACCGGACCAATTATTCCTTTGCCAGAGATTGCTGCCCATACTGTTACTTTATTACCATGCAATAGTATTATTACTATGCAATAGGGATTTTCACTGTTCCAGTAACGACAATTTTGACGGTTTACGAACCCATTCATAAGAAAATGAGCCTCGTCAGAGAGAAGGATATTGTCAAAATTGGAAAACCGATTAAGCATTTCATTAGCAAATGCGAGCCTTTCTATGAAGTCAGACTCTTTCAATTCTTGTGTTAATTGCAACTTATATGGTTGCAAATAGTTGCAAACTTCGTCGCGATAATTGTAAGACAGACGATCTCCTACGAGTCGACATTTGTGGATTTCCTCGTACTGACTCCATAACTCTCTCAACATTGTCTTCGGTCCTAGATGTTCTTGGGCGACCATTTGCTTGTGGTTTAAATGTTGAACCGGTCTCTTCAAAACGCTTTACCCATATTTTAATTAAATTAGCACTCGGAGCTTCACTAATTCGCCGTAGTCCATATTCAGCATAATATAGTCGCCTAGTAGCAATATATGAACGAGAGTTCCGCAAAAAAAGATGATGCAATATGCACGTTCTATTGCGCCACCCTGTATATACAAAAAATAAAAACTAAATCTTAAGAATTCTACATTAAAGTGGCATTCAATTATTCATATCAAATGAAGATGAGTATCCTAAAATCAGAATCTGTCATGTAAACAATTTCGATCCAGTCAAACTTGATTTTTCTACAAACGCTTCCTTTGAATTACTGTGCACTACGAAATTTTACGAGCTATTTCTATGAGTAGTGAACTCTTTCTGCTTCAAATGCTGCAACTGAATCTATGATTTTTATGGGAATGTCGGCAAGCCGACATAATCATTAATAAATTGTTAATAAATATTTCTTTGATATCGCTGTTGCTTAGTTGCCTCTCTCATTGTAGGACTGTGTACGGCTGTCATAAATGAAACTTTATTAAACTATGCGAATTACATTCGCTGACTCTTTTCTGTCTCATACAAAAGACGTGAAATAAACAAGAGTTAAATGTGGCACGCTGGGTTGAGGTCAGTTTCGTACTGGTGCAAATGGTTCATAATATATTACATATCAAACAATGACTATATGTATATTGGCGGTGACTTTTGACTTATTGTTTCATAGTATCAAAGTCGACATCAATACGATTAACGGTATAGTTTGGTGTTAGCGTTAAATGTGGGTTAATAATGTTTGGCAAATATTTTTGGTTTTGCATTAAACTGGTTTTATTTATAATGTATTACGTTTTTCGTATAAGACAAGGATTTGATACGGACAAGGATTTGTAGTTATGGTGAGGAAAAAATTAAATCATATTTATTGGTAAATGGGCCGGCCCATCGACACAACCCTCTTTGGTAGTTTCCACACAAGAAAACTTTGGTAAGTTGTAATTTTGTTTCTTTTGCTGTGCGCTAATACAGAGCAATATTTAATAACAGTGGATCTATTCAACGCAAAGCTTCCGATACCACGAACAATTTTGCACCAAAGCCAAAGAACATATGGTGAGGGTTTATGTAATTATGCATAAGTTGACATGACAAAGCTATATATCAGGGTAGATGCTCGAAGAATAACCAATTAAAAATGCTGCAATTTTGACAATTTGATTATTTTCCTTTTAAAAAACAGTATAAAAAAATTTCATTGTTCACTGTTGCCCCCTTTGAGTTTATAATATAGGGTGATTTTGTAAGATTTAAGTTTTTCAGGTTGGCAGCACTGGTTGGTAATGTCGTCCAAACGTTATCTATAAAAGTGAAAAGTGTACAGTATATTCTGCCATTTCATTATGAAAAGACTAACAAACTAACAACGAGTTCAAATCGTAGAAATTTATTATCAAAATTCGTGCTCTGTGACAAATGTCAATCGTTTGATACGACTATTTTATGGTCGTCATAATCGACCTGTTAAATCAATAATCCGTACTGTTATCTACAAATTTCGCACCAAATTTACTTTGTTGGACATAAAACCATCGACTCGCATGCGTAGAGTGCGTACCGAAGAAAATATTGCAGCCGTAGCGACCAGTGTTAACGACGATCGTGAAATGTCAATTCGTCGCCGTTCTTAGCGATTGGGCACTCAACTGATTACTCAACCACAAGGAAAATTCTAGACGTAGATTTGGGTTTGAAAGCCCATAAAATCTAACTTACGCAAGAATTGAAACCGAATGACTTACCACAACGTCTAATTTTGGTGAATGGGCCTTACAAAAGCTCAATGAAAATCCGCTGTTTTTGGTGAGCAGCTTATCTCTCGATTTGTCCCCCAAGATCTTGCAATTTAACGCCTCTTGATTATTTCTGGTGGGGTTATGTCAAGTCGTTAGTCTATGTGGACAAACCGAACACTGTTGAAGCCTTACAGGATAACATAACACGCGTTATTCGTGGAATACAGGCTGAAATGCTCGAAAAAGTGACGAAAAATGGACATTTTGAGACGGAGCCGCATACAACATTTACATGAAATTATCTTTAATAATTAAATGGCAAAAACTAACGTATCGATTCCAATAAAAAAATTTTAATATGTGATGCAAATTTGAGTGTTTTATTCGATTTTTAAAAAACTACAATTAAAAAATCATCCTTTAGTATTGAGTCTGTCCGAGAAAGCTTCACGAATGTAGTCTGATGTTATTTGGTTCAATTCTCGGAGCAGAGCAATCTTTAAAATGTTGACGGTTGCATATTTTTTGATTGATTTATTGGCCTCTGGAGTGGACCAAATTGGAAAATCCATTGGGCTTAAGACCGCTTGTTATGGTAATCGTTGTTGTGAAAGAGTTGTAAACAATGTTGTAAATGACGTTGGGTTCCACTGGCTTAATGTGATCGTCGTGCCCAGTGTTGTTCAGATGTCCAATTTTATATACTGATTTGTTTACGTGCCCAAAGTAATAACGCATCGTTCACAACCTTTTCACGACAAATTTATTGACTTATCTTTACGGCTAGGCGAACTACATACTGTGAGCACTTTTAATCTTGCACTTTTTGTATGTCATAGAGGTTCAGTCGTAATTAATTTTTTAATATGCACTTCATCCTATGAGCAAACATATTGATAATTTTTTTTTTGCCAATTGAACTGGACTTTGCTGGGGATTATGTTGTTCCATGTCCTTCCTCAGTGTTTTTGGATGCTACCAGTACCATTGTAGCGTCCGATACACAAACATTTTGCTTACACGTAAATGTCGTCATTAACAATGTCTAATTGAGATTTTCTAGCTAAATACAAAATAACAACACTATTGCATAGGAAATCCGTTTCGATAATTTTTTTTAACTGCGACGTTAAACAATATGCTATCACAGGCTTGCAAATAACACAATAAACTGAGGCTTTTCAAAAAATGAGCGCGCTGTCATTAGCCGTTTAGTTGCCATAGCAACGAAAAATTTATAACACCTCCTACCATGTGTAAGTTTTCCTAATTCAGTTGAAACAGCAAGTTATTGAAATTTCTTTGTTGGGCCTGCACTGCGTACAAGATCTAACTGATTCCGTAGCTCAAAGTTAATAACTACAGGGTTTCAGAGCGTTTTGAAGAAAAGCATCTAAATTTTGATCGAAAAATTATCTTTAGGGACGAAGTCCATTTTTGGAAGAATGACATGTTAACGAACAAAATTGATATATACAGAACGACGCGAAGCCATATGCGGTTTGCAGTGTGGCAGTGCATAAACAAACAGTTGCTGTTTGGTGCGGATTTCGATCCGGCGGCTTCATTAATTAGTTCGTATTAATTCGAAAAGCACGTTGAAAAGGCCGCTTTCCGTTGACGAGCGAGCTCTATCAGATCTGTGATAACCATTTTTTTTCTTTTGACCAAAATTGAACGATGTGGACTTGGATAATATGTCTTTACAGCGGGGCTTGCGCTACGTGCCACACAGCAAAACGCCGCCATGTACATTCTGCATGAACGATTTGAGGATATGATTATTTCTGGCGGAGGTGACATGAGAAGTAGATGAACTTCTCCATTTAGGGTTTTATGGAAGTCGCAGCCATATGCAAATAAGCCGCTATCGACCGGTGCCCTCCAAGTCAACATAACATAACCTATCACTCGAATTCAGCAGTATGTGTGTTCAAAAAATAAGGTGAATTTTCATTTTTCTTAAAAAACATTTGTTTATTCATCAATTTCTATTTTATCTCCTTCAATGTAGTCCCCTTCAGATAAAATACACCTGTACCTGGGTTTTTTCCAATCCTCGAAGCAGTTCTGATATGCACTTTTTGGTATGTCCTTGAGCTCTCTAACAGGAACGATTTGACTTTGGTTTCGATGTCATAACCATATACCCATGATTCGTCACCAGTTATGACCCTTTTAAGCAAATCTGGATCATCGTTGACGTCATTCAACAATTCCTGAGCGATGCTTATGCGACGTTGTTTTTGGTCAAAATACAGCAGTTTTGGAACGAACTTCGCTGCCATACGCTTCATGCCCATAATTTCCGAAAAAATTGCATGGCATAAGCCAACTGATATGCCGACATCCTCATCAACTTCTCTTATTGTGATTCGACGAATCTCCATAACGATTTCTTCACTTTTTCAACCTCTTCTTCGGTTGTAGATATGCTTGGGCGTCCAGAGCGAGCGTCGTCATTCACATCTTTTCGACCTTCTCTGAATAGCTTCTACCACTTGATAGCATTTGTTTAACTCAGAGCACTCTCACCGTACGCCACTGTCAACGTTTCAAGTGCTTTTGAGCACTTAATTCCATTTTGTACACAAAATTTGTTGCAATTTCTTCGATCCATTTTTTTTCGATAGCAGAAAATCGGGGAACATCCACAACACTTGCCTGATTTATGCCTCTCACAAACAAACTAAACATGTTATTTGGATAAAACTGTCAACATATCTTCGAGACGAGTGTACCAACATAAAAAAAAAAAAAAAAAAAAAAAAAAAATAATAATCGAAAGTCGAATGCACGTAGCCTGCGAAATTTGAAAATTCACCTTTGTTGAACGTAGTTAATAATTCCTTCCCATGAATTGAAAAATGAATGTTGTAAAGTAAATTAAATTACGAATTTAATTAATTGAATTGTATTTAGTTAAATTATATTGTTTTGAATTAAAATTGCATTATATCAAGTTACACTGAATTAAGTTGAATTGCATTGAATTGCTTATATGAAACAGTTTGCAAATATTTCAAATTGTAAAAAATAACTATTTATTTGCCTGTGTAAGGTCCCCTCCAACCAACCATGTAAAAACCTCTATTTTGTTACGTCCATATGGCAACTCAGCGGAGCACGGAGGTCTTTTGGTTGAAATCAGTGGGATATTTGATCTCCTTTTCCGCCAGTCGCCAACCGGACCACTTCGCCAGCCGCCCTCATATGTACGAATAAAACCCGATAATAATGTAAGTTAACCGATGTCTGTTTCCTCTCCTCCATGACGAAGCCCCCTCTTAAGTATACACATCTCACTAAGAACCTTAGTTCTTCCAAAAAACCTCCAATATCTTTCCCGGAACCTAAGTTTCAAATTAAATCTTCAGACCAAATCTGACAGATTTACGCACAGCATCGACATGTGCATTTTACAGCCTTATTTTTTGAACGCATATCGCACGTGGCAGAGACACTGAAAACTGGATTTTCTGGATTCGTGGCATCGTGCGTAAACTTTTACTTCATACACGGTTTATTTTTTTATTCCAATTCAACTTCGGCCTATTTGAAAAATTCTATATTATTTCTCAAATATTCTATATTATTCTTCAAATAAATAAAGAAAAATTATTATTTGATTTTCGTAGTACAACAACATTCTTTGACCACGTAGTAGATAAATTGACATGATATGTTAGAAATTAAATCCAACCACCATAACTGAGGCTTGGCTTGACTATTAAGAGTATTATATTATTATATATTATAACTCGACTCTCGTTTTCATGCAAAACTCTTAGTCTCGTCACTGCGAAATGCCAAAATTTTATTAAGATATCTTTGTCAGATTATAAATTAAACAATTATTTCGGCCTAAAAATCGCCAGAGTATTTTGCAAAATTAGTTTGAGTTTCTCCTTGATATGGGTTGAGAAAATGGTTGTTTTTGCACCTGACCTCTCTCTTTATATTATTCTGTAATAACATTAAGTGAATTTTTATAGTACTTCCCATTAAATCCAATTGAGTGATTAATCTTGAATGTCATTATTCACTGACCTCTAAGTCTGTCATAATTTTGCTACCCCTTTTAAGCCCGTCATAATCATCAGCCAGGTAATGGCTGCTAAATCATACAATTTTCCTTAGTTTGGCCAGTTTTCATAGCTGGCGCTGTTGGTGCTGATGGTAAGCCGTTCCAAAAGATAAACCTATTGATGTTCATTAACGTCGAAACAAGATCACGTTCTTGACAGACAAAAAGCCAACATTTAGCAACAATTTTAACAACATTTCCAATGGTTTACAGGCACAGAAATACTATGGGAGTGTTATAGGCATGTTAAGGCTATGGAATGAAGAAGATGCATTATAAATATTTTGGAATATTCAACATCATTATCATCATCATCGTCGTGGTAGCCATCAGAGCCAGCGTCATCGGCGTCATTATCGTCATCGTTTTGAAAAACTACTGATGTTAACATTTAGTAAACACAATTTGTATACAAAATGAAAAAAAAGGAAAAAACTTGTTAGCGTCTACAGAATCAAAAACAGCAAAAAATAGGTAAAAATAAAGAAAATTTGCCGCCATGTCTTCTAACAACAGAGAGTGTGTGAGCACTTGGTTGGAATTCTTGGATACTTGGTAACATCAGCAACAAGCTCTCATCAGCAACACCTTCTTTTGCTGCTGGTCGTATGAAGAAATACACCTGCAACCTGTGGTGTCAGTTTCAAGATGCAAAGTATATTTCCCTCTAACACTAGAGGGGTACCAGCAGCAGTAGTAGGTAGTATTTCTAACGCCAGCATCAACGAGCTAATGGTATTCAGACAAGAGTACCGCCGATACCCAAATTCATACGCTTGTTATTATGGTCTCATGGAATACGAGTATATCACACTGACTGGGTAAATTCCTGCTGTTTCCATTTCTTATGAAATTGTAGTATTTAAAGTTCAATGTTGTTTCATATCACCGCCGCTGTTATGAGTTTGTTATTTCTAATTCTCGTTGTTGTTATTAACATTATGGTGCATTTAAGCTGAAATGAAGAAAAAAATCGTATTTAAAGATTTTTCCTTACAGCCAAAAGAAACAGAAACAAAATCAGTTAACAATTTAACTTGGCCCACACCTTAATAGTCGTACCAAATTAAAGGAGTTTTTGATTTGTGAACATTACGTCTACACGGGTTGGTAACAACTCGAGTGTCATTTGCGACTCATTAGTCATTAAATAATTTATCGATAACAATGAAGAAGTTTAAGGTCTGTGTAAATTTAATGATACGTAGAATTATTTAATTAGCTGGCTGCGAGTGGCTCTGTTCTAAACTTAATTGGATTGAAAATATTTGGGATCAGTTCAATACGTAGGCGAACAAAAAATGTTAATGCTAAGCAATTGGAAAGACGGAATATTTTAATTTGTAATATATTACGATAGATAAAGACCGGAAATGTAATATCCTTAACAGATGAGTCTTAAAACCTAATTTATAGTGTATGAAGGGGTAGGCGCTTGGAGTGCTACCAATCTCATGCTGCTGCAGCAATAAAACGGCTGATGAAAATGCGCCTATTTATTGGCAAGCGTCAGTTGGATGAAAAAGTTTTTACTGCTTAGCAATATGTAAATGAATAAAACAAGCATGTATGATTCGAGTGCAAAACAAAAGATAATTTGGAGCAAAAAAATTGCTCTGCAACAGCAAAGCCTTGACTTGGCTGCCGTAAACTCCACAGGACACTCACCATTCGTATTCTTTGGACAAGCTTTACGCTGCGAAAAGATGTTAAACGATGCTTTATAACTTTACGAATGTGAACAATTAGGTGAGAAATATTCAATAAATCTCATCACTATTCTGTAAAATCCAACGTTTTATTACAATCTTCATTTCTTCACAACAATGGCCACAATCTTCCAAGGACTTAATGGATTTTTCCGTATGTACCATTTTGAAGGCCAAAGCATCAACGAAAAAAAGACGAGAAGATCAGGGCACATCGACAAAACACTATCAGTTGCAGCGTGTGTAGCTTTGCAGGATAGATTCAATGCCATTATCCTCGTTTAAGGTGGCTGCATTGAACATATTTTCCTAGAACTTTAAAATGTTTTCATGACGCACTAAAGCTTTTAAACAAAAAAAGATCGAGAGTGATAAACAAAATCAAAATCAATTGGCAACATTTCGAGCGCCTACCCCCCTGTATAGATAGGGTTGTTCGGAAAGTTCGTCCGGTTTTTAAAAGAAATCCATTTACAAAATTATATACAAGAAAACAATTATTTTAATCTATTATATAACCTCCCCTTTTTGAATAACTTCTTCTCAACTCTCTGTGAGCTTTCTCATTTCTCTTTTATAATATTCGCGTGATTTTTTCGAAAAAAAAACATTCAATTCGATTTTTCATTTCCTCGCCGTTATGGAAAGTCAAATCTTTCAAGTGGTTGCTCAGACTGCAAAATAGATGATAGTCAGACTGGGCGAGGTCTGGGAAGTACGGTGGGTGAGGTAAAACTTCCCACACAAGCTCTGCCAGTTTCTGATGGGTCCGCAATGCAGTGTGAGGGTGTCATGATGTCATGATGCGAACTGCCGTCTCCCCGATTGTGAGCCTCGGCCGTTTTTCTTCCAATGCCGCCTTCAATTTATTTAATTTTGTGATATAGTAGTCCGCAGTAATCATTTGATTTGTTGGAGCAAACTGAAAAAAGACTACTCCTTTGACATCCCACCAAATCGACAATATTGCCTTCCAATATTACTCGCTTTGGAGGTGGATTGAGGGGGTTCTTTTGGTTTCTCGCATGATCTTTTCTACGTTATATTGTTGTAGTCTCCATCCTTCAGAGGTCATTCAGAAACGGTGTTTTGTTGTTTTTTTTTCCTTAGGTTATCGCAGACGTCAACGCGATTCAGGCGGTTGGCCTCGGTGAGAGAGTGAGGTACTCACTGATTTTTTGATTATTTCACTTACATATTTCCTAAACTGTTGCACGGGGATTAACAATAATTAAATTTCTTACCTTCTCCTAAACAATTTCTTTTGGTCGTCCTGATCTGGGAACGTCCGCTACGGAGAAGTCAAGCAAGTTCTCTCATTTGGTTCACTTTTGCCATAAACAAACTTTATTTTTCAGTAGCCGTTTTTCCTTTTGGGAAGTAATACAGCATAATTAGCCTAAAATGCTCTTTTTTGCTCATTTTTTCCCACTTTTTTAAACTTTTTTTTAAAATGCTATGACCAATCACGACTAGAATGAGAACAACCGATAGATAAAATTGGATTGCCAGTGCCGTAGAGATACTAGCCTCAAATTGAGTGCCAAATAACGCAACCTGCAATACAAAAGTAAAGAACGAACGAAATACAACTTAGCATCATATAAATGAATCTACATATATCATCCTATAGGATGATCCAAAGGAGTTGTTCAAATTTATATTAAAAGCATAAGCATAAGGTATGAGCATAAATTTCTAAAGCAGCATTCACAATACTGGCAATACTTTCGTATGGCGTTCGCAATGGAAGCAACGAGCAGCTGATTAGTTGGTTATTTACGTGTTCTCAAACACAATAGCGTTGCTTCCAAAAGTTGTGCAAAAAACGTACGTAACCCAACACAATGAAAGCTAGACGTCACTGTATACGGCTTACAATCGACATAGTCGTAGGCTACTCCGCCAAACTCTCCCAACTACATATATTACCACAGAACATCCCTTATCCGGGCATTCTCGACACCCAACGGCAACACGTAGACTAACGACTAACGACTTGACATAACCCCACAAGAAATAGTCAAGAGGCGTTAAATCGCAAGATCTTGGGGCCAAATCGAGAGATAACCTGCTCACCAAATTCATTCCTCAACATATCCATGGTTTCACGAGCAGTGTGATGAAACCACATGCCAACAAAGTTCAATTGTCAACCAATTGGGGCAAAAACAAAAAAAAAAAAAAAATAGAGTATCATGGATCGATAACGTTCGCCGTTGACGGTAATGTTTCTTTCACGGTCGTCTTTGAAGAAAAATGGCCCGTGATGCCACCAGCCAATAAACTACACCAGACTGTTGTTTTTTCGGGATGCATCGGTAATTCATGTATGGCATGTCGCTGTTCATCACTCCAGATGCGACAGTTTTGCTTGTTTACGTATCCGTTCAGCAAGAAATGAGCCCCACCGTTGAACACAATTTTTTCGATAAAACAGCGGTTTTTCATTGAGCTTTTGTAAGGTCCATTCACCACAAATTAGACGTTGAATTTTATAGGCTTTCAAACCCAAATCGATGTGTAAAATTTTCCTTGTGGTTGAGTAATCGGTTGAGTGCCCAATCGCTGAGAACGGCGACGAATTGACATTTCACGATCGTCATTAACACTGGTCGCTACTCTACGCATGCGTGTCGATGGTTTTATGTCCAACAAAGTAAATTTTGTGCGAAATTTGGAGATAACAGCACGATTTGTTGGTTCAGCAGGTCGATTATGACGGCCAGAAAATGGTGGTATCAAACGATACACATTTGTCACACAGCACGAATTTTGATAATAAATTTCAACAATTTGCAATCATTGCTCGTTTGTTAGTCTTTCCGCGATGAAATGGACACTTTTCGTTTTGACAGATAACGTTTGGACGCCATTACCAACCAGTGCTGCCAACCTGAAAAACTTAAATCTTATTCGTATTCTGGTTGCCACTGGGTGAATAAATAAATATTTAAGTATTATATTTATATCTAGCGGAGGTCTAAACTTACAGGGCTCGATCACATACTGTTTAGAATAGCTAATGAGTTCATTTCTCTGAGAGACAATGCCAATTTTGTGGAAAACTAATGGCCTAAAAAGGACATAACTGGCATAAAATGTTGGACATAAAACGTGGTATTCTCGTATGATGATAGCATTATGTAATTCCATAATATTTGTTTTTCACAGAATAAATAGAAGATTTAGAAAATGTAAAAGAAATTTTTGCGATATCCAGTATACTGATATGTTGGCAGTGACACAGACTTTGTTGAAGGTGTTATGTTGACGACTTCATTGCGGTTTTTCCTGGGCAGAATCCTTGACCAAATCAGTCAATTTTTATATAATTGCCAGGTAAATGTAAGAGAAAATATGGTACATCGAGAAGATTTGATTTATCAACAAATTTATTACATTCAAGTTCTTTAATCCCTAACTATTTTCGCTGATGGGCAAAGTGTTGGCAATTGTGGCAGCAACTAGGTCAAGTTTCATACAAACTTAACCGTAACGAATCTCTCATCTACTCCATTCACATCTAATTCCAATAAGCTGCTAATTTACTTAACGTTGATTAATTGACACGAACAAGTTCGCCAAAAATCGTATATCAATTTCAAATGATGATGAATTTTACGGTGCTTAGGAAACCATAATATTCAAGTGTTAATACTTTTTAATTAATTCATATTTTGATGAGAAGATGTGATATGAGACAATTTTTTTTAATTAAATTTTCATACCTTATAATTAAAACATTCAGGCAAACGTAAATATTACATGAACTGCATTAACTAGTTCACATAAATAATAACTGAGATCTTTTTTTTTGAAATAAAAATCCAGAAGAGTTTGCAAACAATCAGATAGGTGTGTGTGTGTGTGTTGATAATACATGCGAAGTTCACAGAAAAATCAAAAGTTCATACGTTATAATACGAAAACGAACATACATACATACAAGTATAGTATGTGGCATCCACACGTACCATCGTCATGTATCTCATGTTCATTTTATTATTAAATGTAACACACATTGTAGATAGTTGAAATTAAAAATTGTTTTTAATGGAAACCGCCAAGACTGTAGCTAATTTTCTATGGAATTTTTAGTTTTGCCAAACAATTGAAACAATTGAAAACGAGGTTATAAAATAATGTTAACCTTATTAAAAACTGACATTGAAGAGTTTGAGCACACAGAAAACAGTATAATCAAATTCATACAGAGATCATTGTTGCAATTTTCGTATATTTCAAAAGGGGTTGTGGTTTCTGTTCCACTTGTAAGGCGTCATTGTGAGACCATCCCACTTTCCGCTTGTCTTCGAGTGCGAAAATAGAAAATAAAGAATTGTGCATGTAACGACTACTTCCCTTCCTTTACATTTTCCACATGATCGACAACTGATGTGAAGGTTTTACATGAGTCTTGCTGTAAAGCTTTACCCATGGTGTGCCACCACACAGATGCCGTTTCTAATTGTATGCTTTGTTTTGGTTATGTGTTCTTTCTTTCTTTAGGCGACGGCCGGCACCCCTTTGGTGTACTCACACTAATCCTGAAGGATTAGTTAGACTACCAGAGATTGGAAGTAGGTGCCTTGGAAAAGCTTCCTCAGGTCTCACTCCCGCACTCAGCCAAAGTACCTTTATAGTCACTTGGTATGAAGTGAACTACCTCGCGGGTAGGAGTTGAGGTATCTAGGAAAACCTCGGATAGATATGAACAGTGTTTCCCAAGCTGATGCCTTCTTTCACCAACGCTTGAGCAACACAAAAGCACTGAAAATACTTGTTCGGGCAACCACAGCCGGCACGATGTTCCCATTAGGGGTCCTACACCATTGACCAGGAAGGAACAATGTTCCTTGGGCACCTGGTCACCCGTGCTACCAGAAGAGAAGAACCCTCTGGTATGGGTTTCGCAGACAAGCTACTCCAGTTTTGCTTTATCATACCTCGCATGGAACTGGTAATCCATAATACGGCATAGATTTTCAATGTCCGAGGAGAGAATATCAACACAGCAAAGCAAAGTACACCATGCTTCTATCATAGTTCATTAACTAGATGTCTCTGGTC
Source organism: Philornis downsi (assembly GCA_019455685.1). Lineage (NCBI taxonomy): Eukaryota > Metazoa > Arthropoda > Insecta > Diptera > Muscidae > Philornis > Philornis downsi. The sequence continues at coordinate 575,580 of JAHXMU010000632.1, forward strand.
ATACAACTACATTTACGGAAAAGATAAATCTTCTGATACCTCCCGACGGCTTCTCTATGTCGCACCTGTAGGCAGGATGTGTCTTGTTTAACTATGACTCTCCCCTTTACTTGGTTTTCGAAAAACGAGTTCCAAGATCAGTTTGATATCATATTAATCCCAAGACATAATCCACCTTTCCCTAGGACGCCTGGCACAAGGCCACACTACTTTGTTTTTGTTCGCAAGCATCATACCCTTTGCTTGCTTAATTACAGGATCAGGTAGAGAGGTCTGCGTTTTAGGGGTAAGCGGTACAAAGCATCCTAGGAAACACCCGCCTACCCACCCACATGATCGACAGTGAGATAACTTAAGCTAAAAAAAAAAGTTCTAAAATGAAATCTCTAACGAATTTATAAACAAGTTAGTTAGCTTTCGTTCGGGCGCCAATATCTGAATCAAACACAAAATTCGCTGCCGTAACAATGACTTCATTTCGTCATAAGAAGCTAGCATGATTCTTTACGCGGCTATATTACGAGAGCGGTCCCAAAACTAGCCGACCTGACGTATAGTTAGCTTTCGTTCAGGCGCCAATATCTGAATCAACCACAAAATTCGCTGCCGTAACAAAGATTTCATTTCGTCATAAGAAGATAGTATGATTCTTTACGCGGCTATATTACGAGAGCGGTCCCACGTATCCTAACGTATAGATGGTGCCTGTAATTAAAAAAAATTATTTTGTTGAAGAGTGACAATTTTATAAAAAAATTTCTAAGTTTCAAGGCCTCAGGTTGTTTAGTATTTTTTATTGGAGCCATCAAAAGTAAACGATCTCAATGAAATTGTAAGCATGAAAAAGATTGGTCACCGTTATGTAGTTCAATATTTCCATTTGAAAGGTCTCAGTCTAACCAATATTAAAGCCGAGCTAGATTCTACTCTGGGGGAGTCTGCTCCTTCGTTTATGAATATTAATATTATGCTAACTTTTTGCAGCATTTAGAAAATGAAGTTGTGGAAAAAAGACCGCATTTGGCGAAAAAGAAAGTGTTGTTTCATCAAGACAATGCTGCAGTTCAGACATCCACTAATGCGATGGCCAAAATTAATAAATTATAGTTCGAATTGTTTCTTTATGCCCCGTATTCTTTAGCTCCCTCGGAATATTTTCTATTTCTAAACTTGAAAAGATAGCTCGGTGGTAAAAGATTTGTCAACAATGAAGAGGTGAAGTTTGCAGTTGCTGGCTATTTTAAGGAGTTTGACAGTTCTTATCATAAATAGGGTATAGATGGTATTAATCGCTGGAAAAACTGCATCGAGCTAAAAGGAGATTATCATTATTATTATGTTGAAAACTAAAGACAATTTTCCCCAAATTTGTTATGTCTTCTTTGTTAGGTCGGCCACGTATTCTGCACAAATTATTTTGTATGTTCTGGTTTCAGAAAACATTTTTCTAAGAGATGTGTCGTGATGGTTGGAATTTACGACTATCAGGCACAAGACAGTGGTTTCAAACACTGGCGGCGATCGCCTCTATGGTTCTGATGAAAGCTTTGAATAGTTGAGTGATCAATAAGTCTAGTAAATGCTTCTCGAAATGAGTCTAAACATAGAATGAGTGGAAGCTCATTGGATATGGAAATTTTTCACATATCTCACTAATGGTAAACAAGGAAATTTGCTTTTGTTTTTATATCTCATACTGAGTATATTGTATTTAGAATAAACAAAGTATATCATTTTGATATTGAAATTTATTTTGTTAATTTTCTAGAGCAAACCGCTAATTAAAATTATTTTTTGCTATATTAGCATTAATGTCCACAGTGGGAAAATCTGCAATTATCGGTTTATTAATAACAAAGCTGGCCTTATTTAAGCGTAATCTATTAGACATTGTCATTTACAAAATAATATTTAATATACAGCAAATATACAAGCATCTAATCTCCTCCCATACCGCAGCATGTCGTCTATTAATCCTTTCCATACTATTGCTAAGGCTATTAATGCCAATTTATATTCCATAGGCACTTTGATTGCTTTGAAACTTAAAAAAATCTTCATTTAAAGTTTGCCAATATAGTTTTCCAACTAATGTTTCATCCCCCATTTCAGTAACTTTGGTCTGTTCTCGTTACAGGAAAAATAAGTTTTTTTTTTCAAATTATTTTCACTTGTCTGTTGGAAATATTTCATCAAAAGGGCGTTTGCTCTGTTAGTGTTGTAAGTAGAAGCCCCATTCAATTTTTGGCTAAATGTGGTCAAGCACAAAGTAGAAAAAAGGACAACTTTTTGCCAAGATTTATCTCATTGGGCAGGAGGATTTCAGGGCTGGCAGGAGGCAAAGTTATTTAAGTACTTAGCAAAGTTCTTATGATTTGTTGTGAGTTTATGTTTCTGATAGTCATGCGATATATTAATTTATCTTAATTTTTGCTGTGATATTTTTTTTCGTAATTCTCCTTCCGTCCATTAGATGTTGGGGCTGAAGATTTGCGGGGGAGGATGATGGTTAAGTTGTTACGGTTGTAAGGTTAAAAGATAGCAATACATTTATGTCGTGATTAACGGCTTTTGTTGTAAGTTACTAATATGCTAAAGCAAGAAATGAATAAAGAAAAAAACGAAAACTTTAGTAAAGGAAATTATTTTTTGCGATTAAATCAACTTCTTCTCTTAGAGCCTTTCACGTCCACAGACAGGGAAAATACCACTTAGTGGAATTGCTTGGTTTAAGATTTATTTCACCTGTGGTTATAATGACACAAGTAAATAATTCGTATTATCTAAATGCATATGTACTAATTAGGAGGCTTGAGCTTAATCCAAAAAGGATATATTTTAGCGTCGGCTTACTAGGTGGTGATTGACACAATTTTGTGAGCCGTTCACAGATCTATTTGATCTATTTCCGCAATATGGAATGTGATGAAAACTTACAAACATTTCTAAACTTTACTTAAAAACCAATACAAAAACTTCATTTAAATGAGCCGACATGCAGATATCTTCAGCCAATGTTGCTGCAAAACCTAAACTAAAGGAGGCGTGGTAAATCGCTGCAGAACATAAAGGGTGATTTTTAATCGTAGTTTTCTTAAAAATCGCATAAAACTCTAGAATTTGCGTTATATATTAAAATTGTATTATGATTCTTTATATCTTTATAAATGGTGCCAGTAATTTAAAAAAGATTATTTTGGTGAAAAGTTTTAAAGCCTCACATTAGTATTTTTATTGGAGCCATCAAAAGTAAACGATCTCAGTGAATTTGTAAGCATGGAAAAAATTGGTCACCATTATGTAATTCAGTTTTCCAATTTGAAAAATCTCAGTCTAACCAATATTAAAGCCGAGCTAGATTCTACTCTGGGGGGAATCTGCTCCTTCGTTGCATCATATATTAAAATTTTTATTGGAATCGATAAATTGGTCTTTGCCATTTAATTTTTAAAAATAATTTCATGTAAATGTTGTCCGCGGCTTCATCTCAGAATGTCCATTCTGAAGGTCAAATTTTTCGCCACTTTTTCGAGCATTTCGGCCTGCATTCCACGAATAACGCACATTATGTTATCCTGTAAGGCTTTAATAGTGTTCTAGAGACGTTAAATAGCAAGATCTTGAGAGCCAACTCACAGGACCAAATCGAGAGATAAGCTGCTCACCAAATTCATCCCTCAACATGTCTATTGTTTCACGAGCAATGTGGTCTGTTGCACCGTCCTGACAAAACCACATGCCAATCAAGTTCAACTCAGCCAACTGGGGGGGAAAAAAAAAATCGCGTATCTTGGCTCGATATCGTTCGCCGTTGACGGTAAGGTTTCTCCCACAGTCGTCTTTGAAGAAAAATGGACCGATGATGCCACCAGCCCATAAACCACACCAGACTGTCGTTTTTTTCGGGATGCATCGGTAATTCATGTATGCATGTGGTTGTTCATCACTCCAGATGCGACAGTTTTGCTAAACACAAATTTTCGATGAAACAGCGGATTTTCATTGAGCTTTTGTAAGGCCCATTCACCAAAAGTTAGACGTTGTGGTAGGTCATTCATTATCCCATGATGAAATGACAGAGTATATTGTACACTTTTCACTTTGACAGATGACGTTTGGACGCCATTACTAACCAGTGCTGCCAACCTGAAAAACTTAAATCTTAAAAAATCACCCTACACTATGCGTTAAATGATAATAATATAAGTACCAAATTATAGCTTTCTGAAGACATTCGTTTAAAAATATAGATAGACTATTAATTTTTTCTAAACATGACAATTTGTCTATATTGTATCATAAGGGGCGTGGCAATGCAGTTAATTTTCACTCGCACACTTAAGTTTCCTAAACGCCTGATGAGGTACAAATTATACAGAATGTACTGCAATTGAATCTTGGAATATGTGGCTTAAATTATGTTACTTTTTATGGAATTTGCCAGAGAGTGGAAGGTTATCCGATCAATTTTAATAAAATTTTAATGCATTTTATTTGACCAAAGTTTAAGTAACTGCAGTCAGTGGTTTAGAGAAAAATATCAAGTGCGCAACTAAGTCCTTGCTGTTTTTACTATTTTTCTTTTATAAAAATGCAACTTTATTATAAAACCATTTGTAAACATGGTTGGGTTCATTGAAAGTATTGCTCACCGCTAGCTACTACTTTTTCCCATCTTTCTGGCTAAGCTCGAATTCCGTCACGGTAAAATTGTTTATATTTTGAGGCTATCCACGAATCAAGCCAAGCAAGCTCTACCTGCGTTTGACACGGATCCCCATGAAGCAATGCTGTCAATTCAGTGTCTTTGAAGGGTTTTCGTCTTCCTTCACGCGAAGGAAATTTTCCAAGGGGACTTGCTTCTTCTCTCAAAGGTACTTCGACTAATCCTTTCGGGATTAGTTCGGGTACCCAAAGGGGCGCTGGCTGTCGCAAAAAAGAAAAGAAATATACAAAGGAAAAGAATAAGAGAAACCAGTTACATGTGTGATGGCACACCATGAGTAAGGCCTAACGGCGAGACTCATGTAAATAACCGCATTTGATTGATTGGCTATCCCAGGGGGACGTTGGCAATCGCATTATAATATGCCCAGTGTGACGCACACCGCGGGTATCGCCTTCACAGCGAGACTCATGTTAAACCCCCGTTGACTCGTTATTGGTTATCTTAAATAACTGTGGGATTTACTTAAATTTACCGGGTATTCCCATTTGGATCGATCCAAAGTCATTGCATTTTCATTTCATTATTTATCGTGTATGAGTGGCTGCACTGGGACCTTTGGAATAAAGCTTTCAGTTCTATTATAACGAAAATATGACATGCGGTTTTCTTTCCATCGAATCGTAAAAAGTATTGTTAATATAGAACAAATGAACTTTATTTCTTAAGTATTCTAATTAATGTGGCCAATTCTGTAAGACCTTTCTAGTGACCTTTCACCCGATGATCTTGTCTCACTTTGTGATGAAGAAATGAGTTGAGAGTTAGTACTCAATCTGCAGTAACTCGCGAAACATCCATTTTTGGCATAACAAGCAAAGAGAACACGCTACTTACTACTCCTAGATCTCTCGCCCACTAAAGGTACGCATTGTAAGGATGTGAAATAAAGATTTAAACACAATTTAACCCCTCGTTTTTTTTCTCTCATTTTTTCCCAATCTTACAAAACTGTTGCTGGTTACCACCCCACTCCGTATATAGAAATATCATAGTAACATTTTGCCCCTGCAGACAGACAAAAATGTGCAGTCAAAAAAAATTATTCCGTTTTTTGGAAAGATCATAATGAATAGCTCAATTTTGTATTTGTGTAAAACGCGTCTTTATTATTTCGAATTCAGGCAGGGAATAGAAAATATTATAAAAAACTTAATATTATACCTTACAACAAAAAATTTCCAGGTGAAAATAACGGAGACGCAAATGCTCTGGAAATTTCAATAGATCATTACGGGCTTAGAGCGTATATCAAGTAAAACTTTTAAACCATGATTGTTTGCTATTTGAGATTATGCTGCACTTCGTATTGCCAGTCGTTTTCCTAACATTGTTTATTTAAATACTTAAAGCTGTACATAATACTTTAAGAATTTAAATTCCCTTTAATTGTAGAATCACCGCCTGCATTGTATGTTTGTGCATCGATTAGTTTGCATGAAGGATTCTTTGATTACTTTATAGTTTTCTCTGTTATTGACGAAAATAACTCAACTGTCCAAAATAGAAAAATCCTCTTAAATCTAATCAAGTTTATACGTTTCTTCTCTTCTATTTGGTACTGGGCTTAGTTGATAACACACTTCACTCACATACTGGTGGCATTAACGAACCCATATTTTATTATAAATTGTTCTTTTCATTTCAAGTAATTTCTCATATGTAGTGGTGCTGTATAGTGTTGGACCTTCACACAAACGCAACTCATATGTTACTGACACACTCACATATGTATACACAATCGTTCATGGTAAAGTAGGCGGACAGTTTGTTAAAAGTAGACAAATTTTCAGTTTCTTTTATTTTCCTTCCATTTCATTTTGGCTAATAATTTCGTAGCTTCCTCAAGGATATGTTAAGAGATGTGTGTGTTTGTAAAAGAGTAACCGTACATCCTGATGACATTTAGAGGGTGTTGGGTTTAGTAGCATGAGTAGGATGTTGCTTGAGTTGCGAGTGTGAAAAATTACTATTTATAACCAATGAATGAAAGGAAACTCCACCGGAAATACAGAGGCGTGGCTAAAAAATTGCTAGAATGATGGTTTTAACAAAGGCTTCAGAAAAATAAACAAATGTGTAATGGAGTAGATTTTCAATTAATTAAATGTGAAACATTTAGATATAATATAGAATTAAATAATACCAAATTTTTACAAGCTGCTTGATACCACCATGATTTTTACAGTTTTTATGTCATACTTAATGAAGCTATCTGGTGCAACAACTAAGAGTTTGATTCTGAGATGTACAACTTGCCGAATTTGGAGTGATAAAAGTTGAAGCAAGCAACCATAGAAATTGAAAAATATTGCCAAGTTAGTGAATAACAGAACAGATGCATAGTTGGACATCCTTTCTATTGAAACTGGAGTGCTTAAGTGTAAGATGTTTTCAGAAAATCGATGGCGGTTATCTGATTAAATGTGGGTTTTCAAGGTATGGAGCCATTTTCAAAGAAAATATAATGCGTGGGAATATGGAAATAACCATTTAGATCTCTATTTGAGATTTAAGGGGAAATGGTCCACAAAATACAGAACATATTTAATAATCATTTCAGTTTATTATATCGCCTTCAAAGTATGTTTCTTCCGAAATCGTACTCGAACTCCAATTATAAAACCGTTTTTCAAACATATTTTGCCGAAAAGACTTTAATTATCGCCGCGAATTGTGTTTCTTCTCTTACTTCTTCTGTAGATGGAAAATGGGTGCCTAGAAGTGAAAGTCTGAATTTTAAAAAGTGAAAAAAGTCAGTTGAGGCCTTATCAGGTGAATGCGTCAGTTGTTCGATGATTTTTGTTGAGTTTTTGACCAGAAATTCGTTCCTAACAAGAGCTCATGAAATGAGTTTTCTTTCCATAAAGCCTGTCAAATTTTACGAAAGTACTCTCTCAAGCACCACATAATGCCCAGACAACATTTTCTATTTATCGGCTGACCTTCTGGAAAATATTTTAAGTGCACAACATCAAGATAGTTATAGAAAACAGTGAACACTATCGTGACTTTCGATTGATTTTGTAGCAGTTTCGGCTAAGTTGGAAGGTGACACTTCGGCTTCGGCTAAGTTGGAAGGTGACATTTTGATTTGTTTGTTCGTCAAGCTCATAACCTCATGTTGAACCTCGGCTATAAAGCGTTTTATGAATGTGACGATCGAAGTTGACGACCTCTATCATGTCTTTATCATTTTTACGCTTTCGAGTTTTTGATCGGCCAAGCGTTTCATGCCCAACCGGTGATGTAAAATTAGACGTGGTATTCCTTGACACGCAGAAGTTTTTATGTACGATCTCTTAAAATTAAATAACTATTTTCATGGTTAATTAAATAACGATTTTCATTTTCGATGTTGATTTCAGTTGAACACCTACATGGCCGATCAGAGCGAGGCAAATCTTCCTTCGTATTTCTACAAAATTTAAATGCACTGTACCGCTCGCACGCACATGTTTTCGGTAAAGTCATTTCATCGCAAGCTTTTTGTAACAATTTAATAAGGAATTCCATTTGCAATATAAAATTTATAGGAACATAAGACAATAATTTGATAAGGAATTCCATTTGCAATATAAAATTTAAGAAAACCTCTTAGTTTAAAGTTTTTTCGGCATTGTAAAAATTGTAAAAGACGCTTGAGATGAACTGCAACCATTAGGCACTGTTAACAAACTAATTGATAGATCGCTCTCAAATACTGCGTAACGTTAGAGGACAGTTGACAGTTAACTTAGCAAAACAGTGGGTTTGACAGACCTTTTAAGCTGCCGTTTTAACTAACCAATTCTTGGTCCTGTATGTGTGTATATCAGTTGGTGCAGCAAAAATGGGGAATAGTTTAAAGTAAAAAGAATCTTTTGACCAAATGTGTTTTATAACTTTTCAAGGCGTCTACTATTTGTAAGATCGTAGTCGAGAATTGTAAATGGGACATATCCACCCATACCTTTTGCTAGCTTTCATATAGAATGGCTGATTTTCGGAAATTCAGTCTTTTCGATGTAACTCACAGTCCATTAACAGCAGCTACCTGGATTTTTGTCCATTATTTTATTTTATAATTCCTGCTGAAATCTGAAAAAATCGATTGGTTAATCATGCCCCATATGGTATACGAGTATATCGGCTTGTTCGAAAAGTTCGTTTGTTATTAAAAAAGAAAAGTTCATTTACAAATTTATATACAAGTAAGCACTTATTTTAAACTAAACTCGGGCTCTTTCATGACCCCGTGAACGGTTAAGACCGATTTTTTGCTTATTTCAGCTATTTCCCTAACTGTTGCACGGAAATTAACAGTAGATAAATCTCTCACCTCCTCGGAAACAATTTCTGTTGGTCGTCCTAATCTGGGAGCGTCCGCTACGGAGAAGTCGCACGTAGAAAATCTTTTAAACCATTTCAGGCAAGTTCTTTCATTTCATTTCATTTCATTTTCTTCTAAAACATACTTTATTTTTCGTCTGGCTTCAGCAGCCGTTTTTCCTTTTCGGAAATAATACATTATGCTGTACTATGGCTATGCCTAAATTGCTCTTTTTCGCTCATTTTTTTCCACTTTTTAAAACTTTTTTTAAAACGCTATAACCACTCACGACTAGAACGAGAATGCAAGTAAACAATAGTAAACAATTTAGAGAAGTGCTGGGAGGAAGTTATGATAGTGTTTGAAGGAACTAAACGTCATGAGAAGTGACGTATGGTGAACTAACGAATTAACCGAATGAACTTTTCGAACAACCCAATACATTACCAATTTTACTCACATATTCCTAGGTTGGTGTCTTTTATTCGGTTGCACTAAATTCGGCCGAATTAAGAATTTTCTAAGATAGTGTCTAAGGAAGAAAATTGAAGATAGAAAATAGACTGCATCGTCTCACCCTTTCTGGTACTTCATACAGAAAATGAGATCTTCTATATACCTACACTAATTCCAGTCAGTTTTGGCACATGAGGGGGTGTGTTAAGGTAGTTTCCAAGAGTGAAAATGAACCACACTGTCACTCCTCTTCTGGTACCTCCTTTACGAAGTGGCGTATTTTTCTAAATTCAAAATTTTCCAAGTAAAGAGTTTTTACTTATTAATTTCCTTTATAACTCTTGGTAAAATTTGAGAAAAATTACCAGCCAACCATGACCCCTTCCAATAACTCGTTTACAAAAGGCCGATTTGAAACATGTATTCTTTGATTTATATCCTCTAGATGGCAGGTTAAGCAAATCACTTATAAGGGAGGTACCAGAGGGGACACCATTATCAAATCAATTTTCCGAGTTTTATATGTATACAAATTCAGTTGATTGCAGTATATGAATTAGGAGCCATCAGAAAGCAAATTTAATTCCGTAAATTATTAGGACAGGTGTCAAGTTTTAGAAAGTTTTATAAAGATTTGCAGCAGTTATCGATACCACCAATGAGACGGCCATCATCCCAATTAGTAAACACATTTGGTTGAAAGATTCTTGGTAACTTAGACGCTTCCTGTTTCATTTTTATCAGTATCGAATGATATATACTTTCATTCTTTCGAATGTTATTATTAGAAGCCATTTACATGTCATAACGAAGCAATTTCTGTAATTAAGTCTGCCACATTTTTGATTATCTGACTAGAATTGCCATTGGAAACACACTAACCATAAACAAACATTGCATGGTTATACAATTCCTGTCACTCCCATGACATATCCACTAAAGAGACAAAATTTTGACCGGCTTTACTCCATCCAAAGCGATAAATCTTAAAAGAAAAATCATATCAAGGGATTGCTTTGCAGTGGAAACATGAAGAGACGTTAAGTTTGGAGTGTATTATGTGAAAATAGCAAACGAAGTGAGAATGAGAGGCAAAAAAGGTTTTTCCTATAGTGTTGAAACTTTAATTTAACTTTGCTTGATTTAACAAGGATAAATGATGCATCCTTCATATGAGCGTAGACAGTTTTCGTAATTGCCAACATCTTCGAGAGGACAAGAGCTGCAACGACAGCGGCACATGCTGCGGATGAAGATGAAGAATACATTGGAATTCGTAGACAACAATAACAACAACTACAACAATAGCAACAATAACAGGATATTTCATATATTCTATAATCTTTGGTAGTAATAAAAAAGATTTGTTTCTTCATTTTTCTTTTCGTCCTGCCAGTCTTAGCCCCTGTGTTCATGTGTGAGTGATGCTCCACTGGATTGAATTCTTTTTGTTCGTGTATTAGTTCTATTTGATGGCAACAGGCATTCGAAAAAAAAGGGTAAAATGTAATTTAACATGACATCACAAAAGGAAATTCATCCGTTTCGTTTTCTTGTTCGCCATGGCTTAGTTGTTGTTAGAAAACGCGAGTCAAGTTGAGATGAGACGGGACGGGACAGGACGAGACATTATAAAATTGATTATAAAAGATATTTGTATGCAAATTAGGAAGTACAAGATGTTTGCACATCACATGACAAAAGGACGAGGGGAGAAGGAATTATTTATAGTTTTTGGTTGTTTTTTTTGCGAAGATTAATTTCATCTTTTACCATTTCATGATTCACACACAAGTTGGATGACAGTGCGGTGGAAATGTATCCAATTAGATAGAGTATGTTTGTGTCTTTGGCCACTATAAATAATATGTATGAAATTACGTTTTGGCAGAATTATTTTAGAATTGTTTAGGTTCAAGTGCTTACCACTGAAATTGTCATTAAAAGAAAAGAAAGGCTATGCCATCCTTGAACTGAAAACTATGTAATATTTTTTAATATTTTTATACATATATATAAGATATAGGTTTTAAAAACCGCAGCGCGTTTGATAAATACTGAAAAGGAATACAAGAAAAGGAATATAAAGGTTTAGAAAGATGCTAAATTGGGCAGGCGCCAAATATTCGGCCGACGCTTACATGACCACCTACTTGGATTGCGGTTTACATTGTCGTAGATAACTCTGATTCAGTTTAATTGAATCAGATATTTGAGTATTTAAATAATGGGCTAAATGTGTCATTTGCATGGGGGAATAAGAAAGGCTTAGTTAATTTTGATAGGTTTTTGTGCCAGGAGCGATGTGCAGGTTCATTGGGAGAGAAGTGGGAGCGGGAAAGTCGACTTCTTCTTATGTATTATAAAATAAGTCGACATTGCCTCTTGTACTTGATTTCGCAATTTTCAACAATCATAGTGGGATGTGGTTCATTTCCAAATAAAAGCTGTTATTTTCCAATAGATGCTATATATTAATATACAGGGTGGCGCAATAGAACGTGCATATTGCATCATCTTTTTTTGCGGTGTAGAAAAGGCGCGGGCGGGGAGGCGCCTACATCGTTGGGTTGGCGGGCTCATGGAGTTTTAGTCGCTATGAATCACTTCGACGGGAAGCGTCGCCCATTTTGCGTGCGCGCATTTTACGAGAACTCTCGTTCATATATTGCTACTAGGCAACTATATTGTGCTGAATATGGACTACGGCGAACTAGTGAAGCTCCGAGTGCTAATTTAATTAAAATATGGGTAAAGCGTTTTGAAGAGACTGGTTCAACATTTAAACCACAAGCAAATGGTCGCCCAAGAACATCTAGGACCGAAGACAATGTTGAGAGAGTTATGGAGTCAGTACGAGGAAATCCACAAATGTCGACTAGCAAGAGATCGTCTGTCTTACAATTATCGCGACGAAGTTTGCAACGAATTTTAACATTGGATCTTAAACTGCATCCATATAAGCTGCAATTAACACAAGAATTGAAAGAGTCTGACTTCAACGAAAGGCTCGCATTTGCTAATGAATTGCTTAATCGATTTTTCAATTTTGACAACATCCGTTTCTCTGACGAATCCCATTTCCTTATGAATGGGTTTGTAAACCGTCAAAATTGTCGTTACTGGAACAGTGAAAATCCAAAAATCAAACGCCAGAAACCATTGCATAGTCCTAAAGTGACAGTATGGGCAGCAATCTCTGGCAGAGGAATAATTGGTCCTTTTTTCTTCGAAAATGCGCGGGGCCAAAACGTCACGGTTAATACGGAACGCTATGTTGAGATGTTGGACGGATTTTTGGCTCCAGAAATTGAAAGTTCAAGAATAGTTAATTTCAGAACTTGGTTCCAACAGGATGGAGCTACCTGTCACACATCAAATGACTCCATGGCAGCGGTGAAGCAGATGTTCCCTGCCAGACTGATTTCGAAAAGAGGTGACATCCCATGGCCCCCACGTAGTCCAGACTTGACCCCTCTTGACTTTTTTTTGTGGGGAAATATCGTTCAGCTCAAGGAGAATATCCGTGGTGAAATGACAGCCATTACACCAGTATTACTTAAGAAGGTTTTCAATAATTTTCGTTTGCGGTTAGAGGAGTGCCGTCGTAGAGAGGGTCACCATTTAGATGATGTTATTTTTAAAAAATAAACTCCATTTATTACTCTACAATGCCTTGGATTTATTTTAACCATACCTTTTGCATTTATTTGTTATTCTATTTTTTAAATATGCACGTTCTATTGCGCCACCCTGTATATACTTCCAATAGATGCTGTAAATTTTCGCATCTCGTACTGTATGCACGCGATTTGTTTACCATAGATGGCGTTAGTAACGTACGATCTCTTACTCAAATGTAGAGTCAATGATGTAGACCAGAATAGAGAAAATACCCCATATTTTATAACTTTTCTTCGATAAAGGCGAAATCTCAAGCCAAGCGGCTGAAAGCATAAATAATGTTTATCGATCACATACTATCATACAGCCAATTATGCGCAATTTTGATTTTGTCGATTTCGTTCCGGTAATTCTGATATCAAATATGCACCACCTTCTGTAAAGCTAATTGGGGAAGATATCGGTAGAAAAAATTTAAATAATCAGTGTAACCATCATGTAAACAACTGTTTCGATTGTTCAGGACCTAATTGCACAAAAAAAAACCATTTGTATCGTCTGAATAGGGTTGTATACAAAAAGAAGCTCAGTGTATGGGTGGTACACGCAAAAATAAACGTCATGGACCGAATTTCCAATTGCTAATTGCTGATAAATCGCAACATACCCGACCCTTATGATGATTATTGATAAAAAATGGGTCAAGCTTAAAAGGTCGCGGTCGAATCGCGGTGAATGCCAGAGCAAATGAGAGACGAGGAAGGATGAAATTACGTCCGAAATGCCTACAACTTATCGAACAAAATGGTTTACATTTGATATAAACCAAATCCTTCTAACTGTGCTAAATATAGTCTTCATTTTTTAGTCTTGTATAGTGATGAAATTAAGGAAGAAAGCCCCATTTTGCGGAAAAGAAATTGTTGTTTCATTAAGACAATGCTCCAGTTCACACATTTACTATTGCGAGGGCCAAAATCAATAAATTAAAGGTTAAATTGCTTCATGAAGTACCTTCTTTGCCAGATTAAGATCCCTCGGAAAATTTTGTATTTCCAAAATTAAAAATATAGAGGTTGCGGTTGATGGCTGTTTTAAGGAGTTTGATATTTTACTATAAACAGGATACAGAAGCTATTGCATATGGCTGGAAAAAGTGTATCGAGCTAAAACGAGGTTATCGTTACTATTATGTTAAAAAATAACGACGATTTTCTCAACTTTTTTGTGTCTGTTTTGTTAGGTCGGCTAGCTTTGGCACCGCCCTCGTAGTTGCATTGAATGCAATGCAATATAGAATGCAATTTTAATGCGTAGACTTTATTAGCTTATACTATAGACTGTAATAACTTTGCACGAAAGCAAATGGATGTTGAGTAAAAATATATGGAAAACAGTTTACTTGACTGTCAATTTATATACTGGTTGATAATACATTTTATAATAAACATAGTAATTTATTGACAGCTCGCTGGACGGATAGCATTTTCCCTTAGGAGTTCGTGAATTCACAGAACAATTGAGAAGTTTTGTGCATTAATACGAAAATATTCTCAACGAAAAGCATGTTTTGTTCTGTTATGTATACGGTTCTAAAGGGTGGCGCATAAGTAACGTTAACGGCGACTATTATTGAATGCGTTCTTGTGCATCATTTGGTTTTAACTCATCACATCTGATATGAGAAATGATGTAACATGTGTAAAATTCTTTGCGAAGACCGCCTAGACATCTCTAACTCAAACTGCTGAGAATGTCGCCTGGTGGAAGTTTCGGGGTTTTCCTCAGTACTAGCTTGCACTCGAGTAATGGTCACTTCATTTCAAAATGCATGAGGTATTCTAGCACGCGGAAGATCACAGACAACCCCTTGTTGCCCAAAACGCTGAACCAATCGGTAGATTGTTGGAAAGCTAGGAGCATTTCGAACATGAAAGAAATTTCGATGTGATCTGAATAATCGAATGCTGACTTACAAAGTAAAATTGAACAACTTTGATTCTTTGTTCTATGCTGAACCTTTCCATCACAAATTTCCCAAGTGTTATTTAGTTTTTTCTGTAAAGAGAAGAAAAAAAAGACTTAAACAAAAAATGCATTCACTGATCAAATCTTAAAGTTACTTATGCGCCACCCTATATTAACAGGTTTTATCAACCAAGTTATGAATGTGAATGAAATGAGGAAGAAGAAGAACATTTCAACAAAAAAAAAAGAGAAAAGGTTAGAAAATCCCCCTTGTTTTTTCCAATCTTTGAAACAGTTTTGATAAACACTTTTTGGTATGTCCTTGAGCTCTCTGCGATTCGGTTTTTATATCCTCAATCGGTAGATTGTTGGAACGCTAGGAGCATTTCGATCATGAAAGAAATTTCGATATGATCTGAGTAATTGAATGCTGACTTACAAAGTAAAATTGGATAACTTTGGTTCTTTGTTCTATGCTGAACCTTTCCATCATAAATTTCCCAAGTATTATTTAGTTAATTCTGTAAAGAGACGAAAAAAAAAGATTTATGCGCCACCCTATATAAACAGATTTTATCAACCGAGTTATGAATGTGAATGAAATGAGGAAGAAGAAGAACATTTCAACAAACAAAAACGAGAAAAGGTTAGAAAATCCCCTTTGGATGATGATGATTATTTTCAAAAGATATCGTATGTGTCAGAACAAGTAATTACACTTTACATTTTTAGAAATAAATGTTTAATATTGCAACATTTCTATTTTTTCTCTTACAATATATAAAAGCTTATCAAGTGAAGTACTAAAACATAGTTATTCCAGATAGTAGTTTTCTTTGCCGCCAAGCAATCTAGTACGTGCTGCCAGCTTAATAACAAATAAAACAGCCCCATTGTGTTATTAAAAAGATCTTTGACTGTTGATTGCTTGTAATGTAAGAGCGAAATACAGAGATGCTTGATATCTGTTGCAACAAAATGATTAATAGAACATGAAAGAGGAGTAATAAAATAACTGCAAAATATGAAACAACTCGATATGAATGAAAAGAACTTCAACATCCGTTGCAAGTTAATAAATTGTACAAAATCATGCTGTTGCACTGTTGTTTGCTGTTGCACGTCTTATTCATTTTGAGAAAATATCTCTGCGATGATACACCCAATATTGTAGTATTTACTGCTGCAGCTAGTAGTGCATCGCTTCTCCTCTCTACACAGACATTTCAATAGTCTACAAACGGTCCAGTGCTTCATCAACTCCATAGCCATAGTCTTCGTCACCGCTGTTGTCAACCTCCATTAAGGGGGAGACATCATAGCCTTTGTCACAGTTTAAATTAAGTTTATAAATTTCTTTTGATATGAAAAGCAGCGAAGGAATACAAAGAGATTGCAGTAAATCAGAGAAAAGCCACATTGTATGACCGTTTGCAAAACTTGAGCATTGTCGAAACTTTCCGCTTTACAATCGGAGTAGCTATGACCTGCGTCAGCCTGGTTGAGGAAAAAGGGAATCCAACATTGCTTTTATACCAGGCCAGCTTGATGAGGTTTTATTCCTTTCTTCATCATTGTAAGCTTATGCCGGTTTTGAATTTGCCAAAACGAAGAAATGAAAAAGTATTCACAATTTCTTAAACTATTGAAATGAGAAATTACCAAATATAAAGCAAAAGAAACAGACTTACCAAAAGATATATTGGCGAAGAAAATTGTGTAGATAGACAGAAACAAGAGTCTTTTCATAAATTGTTTTTTTTTTTATCTCAATCTTTATGGAATGCTGATTTTATGCTCTTTTTGAATTTATGAAAAACGAAATGATTGAGGAAATGGGATTTGTTTTGAAGGGAAAATTGAAGTGAATTGAAAATGACCACCGAATTTAAACAATATAGAAGGTAGATTGAAAAGGTGAACATTGTACGAATATTGGCAAATCATTGGCAGGACATTTCAAGCATCCCTAGAGGGTCGTTCGAAAGGCATTATATTGCAGATAATGGGCTACAAATTGGCAAATTTCTCCTCAAAACTCATTGGTGGCAAAAACCGCGATCATCAAATTGAATTTTAAATGTTGCTGTTAAATCTTACAATATTTCCTGATTTGGATTATATAAGCCAACGATTGGCAACGATCATTTGCAATGTAATATAAAGTTTCAGCTTCGGACTTCTAACATTAAAGGGCCTTGATTCACATTTTCTGTTTAGAAACTTCTGGGCTAAGGATAACCCAATTTAAATACTTGACTTGTTAAATAAGAATTTCGTATTTTATTTAACAGTTAGCGGGTTATCGTCGACATAAAGGTTAGATGTGGGTTGTATTTAGCGCAGCCATAAATCTGTTTAATGAAGATGATATAAAAAACTAGACAGCAAACATGTTTTTTGCAAATGAGTAATATTGCATTGCGAGAAGTGAACTTGATAAACGAACCGAAGGATCCAAAAGGTTTGTTATTCAGAACAATTTGTGTAATTTAGCTACAAACCAACCATTATATCAACTACTCATGTATGTTATATAATTATTCATATATGTAACCAACCATTATTTCAACCATTCATATATGTTATACAATGAACAGTTGAAATAATGGCTGGTTTGTAGCTAAATTATACAAATTGTTCTGTTGTTAGAATAACAAACCTTTTGGATCCTTCGGTTCGTTTATCAAGTATTATATATACGAGGTGTTTTCAAAAAATAAGCTGAATTTTAATTTTCCCCAAAAAATAGTTACTTATTCATCAATTTCTATTTCATCCCCTTCAAAGTAGTCCCCCTCAGATATAACACACTTGTGCCAGCGTTTTTTCCAATCCTTGAAATAGTTTTGATATGCACTTTTTGATATGTCCTTGAGCTCTCTCAGCGATTCGGTTTTTAAATCCTCAATCGTCGCAAAACGCCGTCTTTCATGGGTCTCTTCAATCTTTGGAGCAGGAGAAAGTCGCATGGGGCCAAATCTGGTGAATACAGCGGCTGAGGCATAATAACGGTGCTGTTTTTGGCCAAATAATCTCTCACAAGCAAAGATGAGTGAGCAGGTGCATTATCATGATGCAAAAGCCATGAATTTTTTTTTCCAAAATTCCGGGCGTTTTTTTTTCGTATTGCTACACGCAAACTACGCATAACTTCAAGGTAATATTCCTTATTTACCGTACGACCTTAGGGTAAGAACTCCTTATGCAGTACGCCATGGTAATCGAAGAAAACAGTGAGTAAAATCTTGACATTTAATCTAACTTGGCGTGCTTTTCTTGGTCTTTGCTCTCCTTGGCTCTTCCATTGGGACGATTGGGCTTTGGTTTCGATGTCATAATCATGTACCCAAGATTCGTCACCAGTTATGACCCTTTTAAGCAAATCTGGATCATTGTTGACGTCATTTAACAATTCCTGAGCGATGCTCATGCGACGTTGGAACGAACATCACTGCCACACGTTTCACGCCTAACATTTCCGAAAGGATTGTTTGGTATGAGCCAACCGATATGCTGATATACTCAACAACTTCTCCAATTGTGATTCGACAATTCTCCATAACAATTTTCTTCACTATCTCAACATTTTCATCGGTTGTTGATGTGCTGGGCCGTCCAAAGCGAGCGTCATCATTCACATCTTCTCGGTCTTCTGTGAAAAGCTTGTACCACGTGTAAACATTTTGTTGACTCAGAATGCTCTCACCGTACGCCACCGTCAACATTTCATGTGTTTTTGAGCACATAATTCCATTTTTTGCACAAAATTTGATGCAACTTCTTTGATCCATTTTTTTCGATAGCAAAAAATCGCCGAAAACACAAAACGTTTGCCTTATTTATGCTTATCACGAACAAACTTAACATACTATATTGATAATACCGTGAACATATCTTCGAGACAAGTGTACCAACATAAAAAAATAATAATAGTAGGCTTATTTTTTTTCCTTTTCTTTTTTTGAACACACCTCGTGTAACACCATTGGTCTCCGTTTTGTGTTTGTGGAACAATTTGTGCTCCACCCTGTTGTATTCTATGTGAAACTAATATCAAACACAATTAAAAAAACTAAAAAAAATTAAATGTGGAAATTTACACCAGTATTAACTTGCACATTTTATTAGAGCGCAAACGAAACTATTAAATATTACGCCATTTGTAGTGTGTAATTTCCGGCGTGAGACATCAATATGTGGGAAAAATTTTTGTTTTTAAGTAACATATAAATCTTTGTACCAGACTTCATCTTATTTACTTTCTACTATTTCAACAAATCATGGCAATGAATGAGTTTCAGGTGCGGGCCATTTGCGCACCTATCAACTCCTATGGGAGATTGTTAATACGTGTGAACATTTTTGGAAAAATATGCTAAACTTCTACTTAATTTATGTTAAAATTGTTAAGTCTCCGCTTACATTCCTAACATTTCAAGTAATAACATGTTTTCTCGCAACTGAGAACATGATAATTTATTAGATCGCCCATTATGTCGAAAGTGAGGTGAACATGTATTACATGTGACTTCAACACGCTATTATGAGTATTTACAAATATACTAAAGTTCCTTCACATAAATAATCATCTTCAATGTCCGCATTTCCATTCAAGCATCATTCACACAACAACTTATATGTTGATGTTCTAGGCTGTCATCTGCCGACAATTAATATTAATTGAATTTATTGCAAAGTTAATTGTGAAAATTTGAGAAAAAAAGTTGAAAACAAACGATTTAACGACAATTAAAAAATAATAAATTCAATAACATTTGCCATAACTTTCATTCAAACCCTTGGGAGAATGTGAGAAACAATGTACGGGTTTTTAACAAAAAACAACATTTCAAATATTTGAAAATAATTTCATAGACTACGTTAGCAACAAAACTTGCGGAGCTCTAGTACGAACTCGCTTTTATCTCGATGTGCTTTATATGGTAGTAAAATAATAAAAATTGTTAAGTACAAAGTGTCCGTTGGAAAGGTATACTACTTTGTTTTGCTGCCATTTTGGTAAACATTAGTCTTGACAGTTCATATTTGGCAGTCGTGAAGTAGAGACGAGACAAATTTATTATGGAAAAATAGTCGATAATCCAACGAGTTTTAATCGTTAAAACATTTTATCAAAATCAATCATCGATTACTGTGACGATGAGAAAGTTACGTGCAATTTTTGGGAGAAACAACGTGCCAACAAGACACACTATTTATCGTGTAGTGAATGATTTCGAAGAAAGGGGGTCTGTAACTGACAGGGCCAAGCATGGACCACACCGTACTGCAAGATCGGCTAAAAACATTACTGCTGCTCAAGAAAGTGTTCAAATCAATCCACCAAGCTTAATTCGACGCCGTGCTCAGGCAATTTTGACCACAATTTTGCACAAGGATTTGCATTTGTTTCTATTTAAGATTCAGTTGACACAAGAGCTTCTGCCACAAGACCATTTACGCCGCAGTACATATGCCAATAGGATGTTATAGCTCGCCCATGACAATCCCGATTTTCATGAAAAAATCATAATGAGTGACGAGGCACATTTTCATTAGAATGGATATATGAATAAACAGAATAGTCGGTTCTGGGCAATGGAAAACCCTTAAATTATTCATCAGTCACCTTTGCATCCATTAAAAGTGACAGTCTGGTGCGCAATTTGGTCAGGAGGAATCATTGGACTTTACTTCTTTGTAACTGAAAACGGCGTAACGGTAACTGGCAATGGGGAGCGATATCGTGATATGATTGAAAACTTTTTAACGCCACATCTGCATGTGGTATCAACAAGGCGGTGCCACACCGCATACAGCCAGGATCACTATGGAATTACTGCTAGATCTCTTTCCACTACAAGTTATTTCAAAAAATGGTGATGTTGATTGGCTTCCACGGTCGCCTGATTTGACTGCTCCGGACTTTTTTGTGGGAATATCTGAAAAGCATGGTTTATTCAAACAAACCAGAAATGCTTGAGCAACTCAAACAAACTATTCGTGATGAAATTAATGAAATACCGCGTGAAATGTGTGACAATGTAATGAAAAATGTGCTCAAAAGGGCTCGCAATTCTGAGGCTAACAGAGGCGGACATTTATCTGATATTGTATTCCATACATAATTGCAGGCATTAAATAAAACATTTAAACATTTAATCAAAAATTATAAACAAACAAAGTAGTATGTGACTGTTTTGGGACGACGTATAGAAATGACTAGAAATCACCGCTGTGGAAAAAGCTTCGAACCAGTTTATACACTGGCTTAAACAGCTTAAATATGTCAAAATGTATGTATTTGTTTGCCTCTTTTTGATAGCTCTATTAACGTGGTTTTGTGCGATAGCGTTTATTGAATTTACTGAAATTTTATCAAATATCATGAAGCAGTTAATAAGGCTTGCGATTTAATCCAACTAAGAGTAAACAAGTGACAAATGCTAATCTTTTTTCGGACCGAAAATTATGGAAACACATCCCTTTGCATCCCATAAATAAGATAGCGGAGAGCTCTTCACATTTAGTGAGCCTCCACTCATTCTACTTTTAGACCCGCTCAATGAGATCTACAATTTAACGACTTTTCCAAACGTTAGTTTGATAAGCATTTACTACGATTGTCGACTACTCGAATACTGGAAGTGTTCGTCAGGTACATCGGGGTGGCCGCCGTTCAAATAGTAATAAGTGAATGTATCGCGATTCAAAATCGCTATCATGCCATGGTCGATTACTGAGGATTATGATATTGTGTCTGTCCCAACCAACTTGTTCCAAAAGTATTTAATTATTTGTCCAGATTTATGTCATTGCCTTTAAAGTATGCCTACATCCGAAATACACTCGTGCCCATGATTTTTCCAATGCTTGAAGTACCTTCAGGTATGGCAGGTATACGACTCACATTAAATCTTTTCAATGGACTCAAAACAGTGTCCCGGAGAGGCCTCTGGAATTTAAGAAACAGCGAGAAGTCCCACGGCGGGTGAATATGTTGACTGTAGAGCAATATTTGGCTAAAGTCACGAATAGCCAATACAGTGCAAGATGGCACATTATCCTGGTGCAAAAAACCGAAATTGTCTGTGCATAAAATGCGTCCTTATTTTTCGAATATCTTCGCGCAAACTACGCACAATACTGAAATAATTTGCTAAAAGTTTGGCCCGGTGAAATGAAACCAATAATGCAGAATATCACGATAATCGAAGGAAACTGTCACCATATTTCTTCTTTTTTTTGAACGACTTTGGCTCGATCTTTTTGGTCTCTTTTTACCTTTACCTTTCGTGTGAAATTTATTTGATTGGCAGTTGAATGGTGGAATTTTTCTTGTAGAAACAATTTTTTTAATGAATCAATTTTCGAATTTAATGTTCCCATAATTACCAGATTATTTCATAACTTCAACCGATGGAAGCAATATACAAAAGCGGTCCCAAAATTAGTCGACTTGATGCATAGATTGATAGTGCCAGTAGTTCGAAAAAAAAATTATTTTGGTGAAAAGTGGCAACCTTATGAAACATATGTTTTAAGTTTCAAGGCGACACGTTGTGTTGTATTTTTATTGGAGCCATCAAAAGCAAACGATCTCAGTGAATTTGTACTCTGGGTGGAGTCTGATCCTTCATTTACCACTGTAAAATATAGTTATAGTTTAAACAAGGCTGTACTAACCGTAGTGGTTAACCAGTTGAGGTGTCCACACCGTACAAGGTTAAGGAAATCCACAAAGTGAAATTGAACGATCGTCGGCTGATGCGTGAGCTAGCTGAAATGATAGGCATTTCAAAAAGTGCTACAAAGATTTGAAGATGGGAAAGCTATGCGCAAGATGGGTGCCGCGCTTGCTTTCAATAGAACACAAAACAGCGTCATGTAGATGTTTCAATGGAGTGTTTGGCGATGTTTCATCGCAGTAAAGCCGATTTTTTGCGTCGATTTACAATCATGGAAGAGACATAGGTTCACGACTTCGCACCTGAGACAAAGGAACAGTCAAAGCAGTAGACTAGAGTGGGAAAATCGTGTCCAAAGAAGGTGAAAACGTGACTATGGCACTAGTTTTATTGATTATCTTCAGAAAGAATAGAACCCCAACGGCGAACATTATGCTATTTTATTTAAAGAGGGTGAAACGGTGTTAGGGGATTATTTTTATTGGTTATCTTCAGGATGGAAAACTAGAAACGGCGAATATTATGCTAATTTATTGCAGCGTTTGGATGATGAAATTATGGAATAAAGGTCGTTTTTGGCAAAAAAGAAAGTGTTGTTTCATCAAGGTAGAGCTCTAGTTCACACATCCACTATTGCCCATCCTTGCCGACGGGCCCACCTGGCTTCTCACCTCTCTGTTCCTACCCATACAAATTGATCGATTTTTCAAAGTTAACTCCTAATTCATATACTTCAGTTTGATTATATTTAAAAAAATAACCATACCCTTCCTGATACCTACACGGGTCTACATTTTTCAATCAGTTGCACCAAAATATGTCAAATTTAGAACAGATTTGGGTTAGCTAAAATGGGGTCACAGAATGAACTGGACCACATTGCCATTGCCACTGTTAATCTTATATAAAAAAAAATACAATTCTCCTTAAATCCATTAATGAGATATGCGACAGCTTCTCACATTCGGTGCGCTTACACACATTCTATTTTTAAACTCATTCGGTCTTACACATTCCTCTTTTTTTTATTTTCGGAAATTCAGTATTTTCTCTTCTATATATTATTAATAATCTACAATATCCCATGCTTTTTTTGTTGTTCATTGCATTGATTTATAAAACTTGGTAAAATTTGAGAAAAATTGACCGCTACCTCTGGAACCCCCCACAACAAATCACCGATTTAACCATGTATTCGTGACTTTATATCTTTCAACTAGTTTATCGATTTTCTGAATTTTTCTTTCTCTAACCGCGGTAACCTTTATTCTGTCCATAGTATTGGGTTGTAATGCTTACCAAAATCCGAAACAGCAATCGATTAACCACGCCCATTCCGTCCAATGTAACTCATATATTCTTCATACATCTTACATAGTTTTACTAAATTCAGACAATGTTGGTGTATGCTTAGGATTTTCCAAAGTGTCACCTGAAAATGTAATTGGACCGCATTGTCACATCCCCCCTGGTAGCTTCCAGATATTTAGAATTCGTAAAGTTTTAATAATCAAGATTTTTGTGCGTTGTGTTGGTGTATAATGCCTGGTAAAATTTGAGAATAATCGACTAAGTAACTACGTCCTCTGTGGTACCTTCCAAACAAATAACTGATTTATTCCTTACATTGCTAGCTTAATATCTTGAACAAAATTCGGAAGAATTTCCTGTGTTCGATAAACTTATTCGGGATATAAAAATTAACTGCGTTGTTGCACCTGTTCTGGTACCTCCCACATGAACTGAGCGATTTATCGAAATTATTTTTTCCCATGTGTAGTATGTGAGTGTAATTTCTCTAAGTGTATATTCTAGAAAGATCATCAAATCCGCGCCTAGAACATTTAAGTATGAAATTAATGTAATCTCTTTTCCTCTTTATATGTTCATAGGACTTTTTTAGAATTACGTTTACGACAGTAAGCTATGTTTGTTCCTCTCACTCCCATCATATAGTCTATTGTTATCTCCTTCTCACTTGTTATGTACCTAAATAAGAACATTCTAGAATTAAGTATATGATAGACAACACTATTCTGTAAATATGTTTGTCCTTATTGCACCCATTATGTAAATATGTGTTCTCTCTGAAATATCGTAGCATTGTCTAGAATAAGTCATTTTCGTATAAATAGAGCGACTTTGTACGTTCTGATAAATTAATGAAGTTGACGTTGTTGTGGAAATACGTTCCACGATACCAAACTTGTAATCTCTATTTCATGGACTGCAGTGATTTCATTGTAGTGCTTTATAATGCTTGCAACTACTTAGGCAGCTGCAATACAATGAAAGCAGTATAATTTAAACTTAGTTCTGCGAGTGAAGATAGACTGTATAAGCACCACACATACAAATTGCTGAATTTCTTAAAGTCAGCGAGATTTTTACCAATTTTAAAAGGATGACTTCAGAAAGTTGTAATTTTTTTACTGTGTTTTAATACGGAGTCCTTTCTAGCTCTAGGATTTTGAGTAAAAGTCTGTCTTAAATTTCCGAGCTATTTTTCTACTCCAATCTTTTCATGCTTGAGTTGTATATCCGCTTAATTTTCTAAAGGAAATCACTTAAATGAACCGAAAAATATAAAGAAAAAAACCGGCAAACAAAACTAATGATAATGATGATGAGTTAAATGATTTGTTGAAAATGTAAAATACGTAACCTTTTTACAAGTTTAAAGATGCTACACACCTCAGTACAACTGGCCATTCATTCAGTCACACTTCCATACTCCATAACTACGATACTTAGCAGTTACTATGCTAGTGGACTCTAAATACTCTATGAAATGTTCATGATAAATGTGAATGTTTTAGATTATATCTCCCCTCTCGAAGTCATTATATGGAGCTGAACACCTTCGGTAGCTCCAACAATGATAAATCATCAAAATGGATATTTATTGCCATAAATCATGCAAAAAAAGCAACGAAACTACTGCTAAAACCGTAACCATACGCATGTGCGTTGAAGCGTATTGTTTTTGGTGCGTTATAGGCAGCCGAAAAGATGAAAGCAAACGTTTTTTGCTTTGTTAGCGATGAGCGATTAATATTGTTAACGACGAATCATCTTCATTTGAGGAGCGCTATGTAGCACTGTAATTTTTATGAATGATGCGTAAGATGGGTTGTAACGACTTTGGCAGGCTCTATACAGCTGCAGGCACTACGATCAGCAATTAGTAATTTGGAAAGAAATAAAGAAATGGTAAATGAAATGTTTTGTAGTCTTTGAATCTATTATGACAGCAGTCATACGGCCAAGGCAATACATATACGATGGAAAAGGTGTGTTTTGCGACATAAATCTGAATGAAATTTTGCGTGTAGTTATAGGCGTGGATATTTATTGGAGTAATTAATTAATCGGATTTTTTGATTATTCCTTCTTCTTCTTAGGTGGCGACTGGAATATACATCCTTCTCTATTATACGCCGCCCGTAGGAAATAATTCCAAGCGCTTCGATCTTTTGCGCTTCTCCTCCAATTAATTCCACCAAGTTTCGATAGTATTTCCTGGTCTTTCCAACGGAGTTTTGGTCGCCCTCTTCTGCGCCGTCCATCGAGTTCGTTGTCGAAAACTTTCGATGCCGGAGCATTTGGGTCGATCCGCACAACATGACCCAGCCAAAGCAATCGCTGTATATTAATGCGTTTGACCACATCGATGCCGCCATATAGCTCATTGCTCATGTGACACCGATTATTATGATATTTTCCGAAATATTTTCCTTTCGAAAGCTGCCAGTACTGATTATTCTGCACCATATAACAAGGCAGGTAGAACCAACATCTGGTACAGTCGGATTTTCGTTTGTCGAAACAGGGCTTTAACATTGAATTGCTTGCTTGCTTAGCCCGTAATAACATTTATTAGCAAGCAATACTCTCCTCTTTATCTCCATGCTGACATTATTCGTTTTGTTTACAGCGGAACCGAGGTTTTGATTATTATGTTAATCGTGAATTGCAAAACAGAAATCATCAAGGTGGAAGCGAATTTGGACAGGTGCCAAGGATAAAAAGGTTATATTCCCTATACTGAGGTTTGCACTTCACTGTGTCGTGGAAGATGTCTCTATTCGCCGCACGATAACTGCCATGTTCTTCTACGAAACAGTGCTTATACACTTCACTTTCGTTTCTACATAAATATCAATTGTGAAAAGTTTAGAAAAATAAAAGGACTGAAAGGGTGTACTGAAAGCGCTCTCTTCTTATACGCAATACATTCTGTAAAAAAAGTGACGTGAGTAGATAATCTATAAAGCCCGCGATCAATAATTTAGTTTGATTACCTTGCCGGATTTTGTCACTGTATATCAGAAGCGTTTCGCGATTTTTACAATGGATACAGTGTGTCAAATAGCCGCAAATGTTATAGGAGGCATACTATGAGTCATGTTTATCAGAAATGAATGCATATAAGTGGTACAGTGCATTAAAAGACACTGGAGATGTATTAGAAGATTTGACTCATTCCGATCGGTCATTAACGGATTCAGCATCGATACAGGCAAGGACTGGTGGGAGAAATTCATAGTTTTTATAGTATATTTGAGAAACAGAGCAGTTGAATTTTCTATGTCTCAAGAATGAATACACTCAATTTTTCATAATAGTTTGTATAATATAAGAAATTCGTTGCCGCTTGACTAGTTACGTTTCGAAAAATGTGAACTTTATTTCAAAACCCTATCACGTAAAAGTCATTGAAGAACTAGAACGCTAGAACGAATCAATTTCTATCCAATATTCATAATAGATATTATAAACCATGTCTCACGATTTACGAGTTTGATATGTAAACTAATCACCAAGCTTCGGGACGGCGCCTTCCAACTGCTTCGAAACCGAAAACCGTATAAGGATCGATCAACAGTCAAGGTAATGCTAACTAATAACGCGAGGAATTCTCGCCAGATAGTCGGACGGTTTGAGAGTGTAAATTCGTTGAAAATTGTCAGAGACAGATTTGTTGAAAGAAGGCTCATAGATTTTACACCACTATAACGCGCTACTTCACAAGTCTGTCATTGTTAACCAATTTCTGGCCAGAAACCTTTTCAAATATCATCGAACAACCAATTTTTTACCTGATAAAATTTAGGGTCCATTCTTACATCTACGCCCGCATCAATGAATGAATAAATTTGAAAAATTGACCGGTTAGCCAACCCCTTTCTGGTATCTCTCATTTTAATGACTCAATGTTCTTAGGCTAATGTCTTCTACCCAGTTAAACTAAATTCGGTCAGTGGCTAACACAAAGCCCGAGAATGAAAATTGACCGCATTGCCGCATCCCATCTGGCACTTCCTACACTAAGTGGCCAACTTTCCACAATTATATTTTTCCCTGTAACTTTTAACAGGTAGGTAGGTATCAGCAACCAATGCTCTTCTTCATTGTACTGTCTGATAACGTCTGGCAAAATTTTAAAAAAATCGACCTAGTAATCTCCTCCGATTAAACCCATGCATTCTAAGCTTCTTATCTTTCAGGAAGTTTCATTAAGTGGATAGGAGACTAGAAACAGAATGGATTAACCGTAGAAATCGACAGGACAATACAATTCTTTCGGTGCCTCTCATACAAGTTATTAGGTATGCAATCAAGTTCCCGCTGTTTGCCAATAAGTGGTGCCAGCTGTAAGTGCTAGTCGATTCTGCCATAATTTTAACGTCACGAACCAAGCTTAGGTATATGGTAAACATACTCCCTCTACATAATAGTGATTTTCTTTTAATGTCGTATTCTTTTGGTTATGTGAATATGTACTCGTTTGATTTTGTGCCAAATAATCGTCATATGAGGGAAGTATTGATTTTCTTCCTTCAATCGAAGAAACAGGTAGCTGAAGCTCATTGAGACCTTCGAAACGTTTGCGGAGATACTGCTCTAAGTGAAACAACGTGTCCAGATTGGTTCCGTCGCTTTACACACGGTGATTTTGATGTTGAAAGAAGACGAAAAATCTTCGAAGACACTGAATTGATGGCATTACTTGATGGAGATCCGTGTCAAACGCAGGTAGAGCTTGCTTCAGTATTAGGAGTTGCCCGCCAAGCCGATTCCTAGAATTGCTAAATTGCTTGCGTTAAGAATGATTCAAAAGCAAGGAACTTGGATTCCATATGACTTGAAGACAAGGGACCTTGTTTTCGCCTGTAAACAACTGCTTCAACGACGAGAAAAGAAGAATTTTCTTCTTCGTATTGTAGCGGGCGAAGAAATGAATTCATTATAGCAATCCAAAGAAATGAAAGTCATGGGGGCTGCCCGGTCATGGTATTAACGCTGCGAAGGTTATGCTACGTATATGGTGATACCAGATCGGTGTTATTTAGCTGTTGAAACCATCGACTTCGATTAACGCGATTGAGCCGAGCCCTGCACGAGAAACGCCCACAACATGCGGAGAGATATGAAAAAGTGATTCTTCAGCTTCGGCTTCACACTCGAGCAATGGCCACTTCATTTGGAACAGCCCCTTGTTGCCTAAAACGCTGAACCAATCGGTAAATTGTTGGAACGCTAAGAGCATTTCGAACATAAAAGAAATTTCGATATAATCTGAATAATCGAATGCTGGCTTCCAAAGTAAAATTGAACAACTTTGGTTCTTTGTTCTGTGCTGAGCCTTTCCATCATAAATTTCCCAAGTATTTTTTAGTTAATTCTGTGAAGAAACGCAAACGGCTGATGAAGGTGTCGCTACCATTGTGAATGCTGCTAAATGGACATGTAATGAAACGCACTTCAGTGTTCTAATTTTAGTTGCTCACTTTTTGCCAACTTAATATTCGAAATATCTGAGTATGAAACAGTGGCACTCTTATTGCATTTGTGCAAACAATTTGTATGATATGATGATAGAAGCTGTTTTAGAAAGATTAGTTTTGTTATAATTTTGCGTCTACGCCTGGTTCCTGTTACTAACATTTTCATAAACTTAGTTTATGTGTAAACTTTACTAGAATGACGGAAGAAATGAAACAAATTAATGCCTTAATTGGTTTCTACATCAAATTGCAAACAGAATTCAGAATTCAGATTTTTACAATAGTCCGGATGGTCTTGATTTTAGACATATCACTATTTTCATAACGTCTTGTCTACTAGTAGGATGTTAAGTAATGACTTGACTGTTGAATTCGAAAAGTTGTTAACGTTGTTGCCTTTATTGCTGTTGTAGTTACAGTAATTTAATAAATATTTCAGGCATCATTGTGTGACTGTTAATAGTTTGCATTGAACTGTTTGGTAATGACCTTTATTTCCGCCATAACTACAATAAAAAATAAAATCTCTTAAAATGGATTTGTAATTTTCATATGTGAATTCAAGATTTTTGTTTCAAATACGAGTTTTTACGTATAAAATCTAATTTTTTCCGATAAAAACCACAAAATTCCATCACATAATTTTTTGTTATTTTCTTCAAAATTATTACTGCCAAATATCAAAAAAAAAAATCTTATTTATTTTCGTGGACAATTTGCGTTATTGTGTGTTTTAGTGTTAGTTAACTGCTTTAATTGTTTCTGACATTTGATCAAATTTTAAGTGCGAGCAATATGAAATTCCGGCACTTTGACGCTCTCGTTGCAAAGAGATGTCATATGTAGTGTCGGAATACATAAAATTGATTATGGGGTTGTAACTCTAAATTGCTAATACAAAAAAAGTCTATTTGTTATTCGACTACAGGTTCGGTAGTACAGGTTGATGCTGATAAATTTTGCTGGTTGTTAGTTAAATTAGTTTTTTTGCTTTTTTGTTTGAAAT
Source organism: Philornis downsi (assembly GCA_019455685.1). Classification (NCBI taxonomy): domain Eukaryota; kingdom Metazoa; phylum Arthropoda; class Insecta; order Diptera; family Muscidae; genus Philornis; species Philornis downsi. The sequence goes on from JAHXMU010000632.1 coordinate 606,154, forward strand.
ATTTCATTCAATATTGAGCTCAACAATTAATGAACATGGAAGAGCTCATCCATCATAATTATAATCGCTTATCCGGTAGTTTTTTGGTTTTAATTGTTATCTGGGTTTAATGTCTGACACAGATTTACGATAGTAACAAGTGTTTATTGGTATTCTAATATTGGCATTATTGGCTTTTATATTCTCTTCTACGCCCTTATTTTTTCGTGGAATATACAAAATTAGAGTTGTCGTTACTACACTAATGCCAGGACTGCTCTAAGTGCTAAAACTGACAATTTTCGGTCAATATGTAAAACCATTTTCATATCCTTAAAATGTGAAAAGCGCATTATTTGATTGGTAACGAAGAGATGTATACGTAAGATTTGTTCCTTACTTGGTTTACATCTCACTTATCTATTTTGGGCATTATTTAGGATAATTATTCACTCCCAATTGAGGTAAAATTTTCAATTTCTGAATTTCCTATAGGCTTTAGATTTTGATTAGAAGAAGGAAGAGGCAGAGGTTTCCCGAAGGATGTACCACTTTTTACCATATAATTTATTGGTCAGGGATGTACGATTTTTTACCTTATGATTTATTGGTAAGACTTGACGCAATCCATTAACAGATTCAGGTCACGACTTCAACATTTGTCATATAAATAAAAAATAGATAAGTTCATGGGGTTCAACAATTTACGATACGATATTATGGTGGCAAACTTATACAATGCGGCACCTGAAGTGCTGATTCAACGGACAGCAATAAATGTGATATTCTGTGTTTTTCTCCAATCCATCCTATCAAATTTTGATAAGTGTTTCAAAATCCTAGTCATTCCTGATACTGTAATATAAAATCATGCGTAATTTTGTTTTCGTCGATTCTGTTCTCGTAATTTTCATGTCAAATCTTCACCATGTTCTGGTAGGCCAATTGTCGAATATGTCGATAAAATGATGCACAAAAAAATCTCATGGACCGAATTTTCATTTGCGAGTCAGTGATGAATGTCAAAAAATGACCCATTTCTGAAGCGGATGGCGGCTGGTGATGAAAACGATCATGGTCAAATTACGGTGAGCCGGCACAAACGGTGGCCAAGCCAGGATTGTATTGTCAGGAAGGTTTTACTATGTGTTTAGTGGGTTTTGGCAGGGAATCAGATACTATCAGCTACTCCCAATAATTGGACCGGCTGAAGAAAGCAGTTGCTCAGAAGCGGCCGGCTGTGTCCAATAGGAAAAATATAGTGTTTTATCAGGACAATGCCAGGCTCCACAACGACTCGCTAGAAAATCCGAAAGCTTGATTAGCAGGTGTTTTTCCATGCACCTTGTAGTGTGGACCTGGCACCAAATGATTACTACTTGATCATGACTGTGGCAAATGATTTCGTTAGCGAAAAATTCGCTTAAATGTGTCAAAATAGATGAGAGTTTCTATGAGAAAGTCATAATGAAATAACGTTCAAAATGGCGACAAGTTATCGAACAAAACAGTGTATATTTATACTAAATCAGATTATTCAATGTCTCGTAAAAATAGTGGATTTGTTTTCACTGCCTGCTTAATTTGTAATTTTCGGCCACGATCCAGCAAAATATTATGGCTGTGCCAAGGTTTAAGAAGTTTCATAAATATTTACGACAGTTATCGGTCCTATCAGCCGGCCAGACGGCCTGACAGATGGATACCGCGTAATCAAATTACAAATTCCGAGAACTTATTGATCAAAACATACTCAGTATTCTAAACTAAACTGAATAGATAATTTGCCTTAGTATGGATTGTGTCTATTTGGTTACTTGTAGTCTCTTAAAAGGTCAGATGAAGTGTCAAAATCTCCTGCTAGAAATTACCAAATTTAAGTCATAATTTCATAATTGGTGGCCGGCTGTAGCATGATAGTTAGAGCGCGCTGCTGTGATGCATGTGACCGTGGATTCGAGCGCCGATGTAATCACTAATCATTATTTGGTCGGCGGTTACCTCGATATGTTTTCCGAGTGGTCGAGTAATCGCCAAGTCTAGGGAATACTCCTCGAACCGTTGTTCGAATTCGTGGATAAACTATACTGAAGACACTTAAGCCCACTGAATGAGTGAAAGAGGATGCAGGGGAACTTGTTTTTTTTTCTTCTTTAGTTTCTACTTGCTATTATGCACATCGCATCCCATAAACGGATGCGTCATAAGACTTGAAAATTGTTCACCAAATGGTAATGCCATTTTTTTGTCGGTTTCTAACACTGAAATCGATTGACTTACATGTTTATGTCATAATATGGTGGGTAATTTATTTGGAAATTTATGAAATGGTACAATTTTACAATATATTTGCCATTACATTATTGAATATATTATGATGTTAAAATGTAAGTAGTTATGATTTCCAAAAATTCAAAAAAACATGCTGGCAATGCGGCTAAACTTTTCGTAAGGAAATTATGTCGTGTGGATTTTTTTCCTTGTAAAAAGAACACAGTTTTTATTTTTGCTGTGGAAACCCCTCAATCGAGGATACCCTTATTCTGTAATGGGGTCGAATATTTCAAGAACATATCCTTAAATCAAAGTCATTATAACTTTTGCGGACGTCGTCAATATTTGGGATATTCCGTTTCCTTGTTTCATTTTGTGTTCTAATTGCCTGTATAAAACTGAGGACGGGTGGCAGGGGCAGGAGCTTTGTCATTCCTATTAGGCACCATTCCCGAGATTAATCACACAGCAAATCAGGTGCAAACACTTGGATATGATGAAGTGGATTGTGTGAAAATGCAGACCGGTAGATACAACCAGTTCTAAAGAAAAAGGGAGATGTTTATCATAGACCGTTGAGAATAGTTGGATATGGAAACTGTCTACAATACCCTCAATCATTGAAGCAAATCTAGAAAAATGAACAAAAAAATATTTTTAGAAAATATGTTAATAAAAATGTAAGAGGAAAAATTAGCACAAGCAGGATTATAAGTCCATTCCGATGAATATGTTTGTTTAATGAATTGTCGCCTTAATTTTTGCTAGGCTGCTGTTGCTGCAACTGCTGTCTACCTTCAGCTGCGTTCAAGATTCATCACATTTGTGGCTGCTACATATTGCTCGGTAATGCACGAATACACGTCAAGCTGATGTTTATTCCTAATGCAAATTAACTTTGAAGAGCAAATAAAATGCCAGCCTTTTATTTATATTATCTAAATTTGCAACAAATTAGCTCTCTCATAAACCATATTATTTGTTCATTTGCCATATTAAATGAAACCACTGCAAAGCTATTTTGACTAATATCAAACTTTTATTGATATTTAAATGTAACAAAAATGAAATACGATATTAACAAACAGATGAATAGAACAACCAAAACTAAATACATTTTATAACTAGAATCTAATATTGCACATGAATTTTAATATAAATGTGATGAGATGACTAAAAGCTAATAATATAAAAATATGGGCAGATACAAATGAGGGGAAAATGAGGGATTGCTTAAAAATGTGGAATACATAATTCCATACGTACTACTTGCTGGAAGGATGCATTAAAGGCTTATATGAGTGATGATGATTGCATTAAACAAATACATAAATACAATTTATGCTATTTATCTGAGTGTTGGCGAAAACTTCAACTACAGAAATTAACATTGCACACAATGACACGCACATACACACAATGAATGTAAATCAGTTGATCCACTTCTTTTCTGCGCTGTTTGTCATAAATGTCGATTTTTGTCATCGAAATGAAAATGAAACGAACATTTTATTTATAGAACTTAATTGAAAACCAATTAACTTATAAATTAAATTATTATCATAATCATTATTGTTATTATTATTATTTTATTATTATTACAGCAGAGTACCATCCTTACGATACTCTACACACATACATGTGTTATTATATATATATATATGTGTAAGTATATGGTACAAATATACGTGTATATACTTATACACTTATACTGGTTTATGTAAAAAGTTTACACATGTATAGTATGTGTAGCAATTTTTACCCAACAATATAATTAAAAATGCTGCAACAACTTTGCTACACAGCACGTCCATAAAACAGATAATACAATAAAATGTTAATAAAATTCATATAAAATTATATAGTTCTTCATAATTATGTTTTTTTATTCTCTTGCTTTTGGTGTTAATAAAATTGAAATGCAATAATCGTATAGAATCTGCAACAAAATGTACAAACATAAATGGAAGCCACTTAATAGCGGGAATAGACTAAGTCACATATAGCCGTAAGTAACTAGGATTAAAAAATCTACATTTAAATTTGTATAAACAAATCGCCTGCAACAACTTTTAACTTTTTTTTTTTGGTGCAATAGAGTGTGTATTTGAATGATTATTTTATATTCACTGCGATCTAGCAATTGAGAAGGGTTCTTCAAGCCACAAACGTAAGGTAAACAAAGAATTATTGCTGATGCAAAGGGGGGGAGAGAGAGAAAGAGAGAAAGAAATAGAGAGAGAGAAAGTTTAGATAAGTGAACATTTGTGTCGGGTCAGTTGGAAATCGCTGTCAAATGTTGCCACAAGTTGACCATGAGGAAGCAATGATGCTTATTGTAATGTAAACACCTAGCGAAGTTATAATCTAAGCTACACCAGGCTATTGAGCTAGAAATAGCGAGTAAAAGAGGGAGGGAAAGTTTGGATAAGCGAACTCCAGTGCTTTAATTTCAATAAACAGTGACGTTCAATTGAAAACAGTTGCAGTTACCAGTATTTGTTTGTAAAACAGCTGTATATTGTATTTGAAACATAGCATTTGGATTCTGCTTCGCATAACAAGTTCCCTTGTATCCAATATTTGAAATATGGGAAAATGAATGAATATGGAACTTCCATGTATTCTGTTTTAGACTCTCTCACAAAATGCAGCACTCAGAAGGCAGTGTTAAAAGTACCAAGCATCTTTTGACCAAATACATTTCATCTCGACTAAGTAATGGCTGTCTTTCTGTCGGACTGTGTGGTTGGAAGACACGATAACTGCCTTCTTGACAGAACTCTTCGAAACTCGGTACAGCTTGATATTTTTCCCGATTGTAGGCGGTTGGTCTTTATTGGCACATCCTTTCTTCTAACTCCTATGCAAACTTGCGTATTTTTTAAGATTCAATTTTTTCCCTGCAACTCTACAATCATAACATGCAATAATTTAGATTTTTGTACAGTTTATTGGTTTATTATGATTGGTAGAATTAAAAAAAAAAAAAATCGACTGATTAAAAAGGCTCCCTCTGTTATGAATGGCTGGGCCAATTTGACGCTTATACTTTTACTTTCATATCTTTTATCCAGTTAAACCAAATTCACTCAAACTTGGTATATCTTAATGTCTTGCTAAGGTAGAGTTCGAAAACAATAACGGACAGAGTTTTCATGCTTGGTACCTTTCGAAAAGATTGATCGAAATTCTCGCACTCGTTTTGTTACCTGACTGGTAAACCCTGAGACAATTAACCAAGAAAACACATCCCTCTTTGGTATCACCCGTAGAAATGAACAGTTTAACCCATTTTTGGTTTCAGATATTATCTTGCTGTTATACTGAATTCCCTCACATTTACTCACACTCCACAGTTTTGATAAAATCATTTGTGAAAATGAAAATTCGGGTACCCCAATTTATCGAAATTTGGTTTGCTCTGTAATCCCTAATTGACAGACTGTAGCAACTTAAATATTTGCCAATTGAATTGGGCCTTTTAAGATCACCGGCTAAAATTGGGCAAAACATTAGGCTGCACTAATCTTAAGTAGTTCCAATGATAGCCGGCAGTATGCGGGGTTGAACCCGCGATCATGCAAACTCTAGTCGCATGCCCCGACCATCGCATCACGGTCGTTCAGTTCCTGGTGGTATAATAATTTAAATTTTGTGATTTGCGTAGCTTTTGTCGTAATCGACTCATATACAAGGCTATTAACAAGTTCTGTGAATGGAAACAGATACAAATTACAAATTGAAATTAATTTGAGGAAATAACAGAATACAGGGACGAGAATGTACACATGTTTAATACCGCTTTGAAACAGTTGATAATTATGTGCAGCGTTTGAGTTGGAAATATTAATAACGCAATACATTTGTTAATACTGCAAGTTATTGTAAATAAATAATACATTTCTGTTTTCAAATAGTATAATGTTAAACCAATAATTGAACAGTTTGATAATATGTATTCAATGTATTATGTGAGATTGGACAGGAACATAGGATTTGCAAAGAAGATGTTCATCTCTCAAACTTTAATTTCTAGAAATAGAAATATTAGAATAAGTTTGAATTAAATTTACCATCATATTTATAGAAATAAGAGGTTCTATATAGGCGTTTAAGGCGTTTTTACAAATGAAAAATATTTCATATTTCATATTCATATTTCGTGAAAAGGTATTTCATATTTTAACGCTGTATAACGAAATGTTAATGATGTTATCTTCTAGATTGTTGGGCCATCAAATTGTTTATGTGATGACTATAAAAATGGCATATAAAATACGTTTGACAGTTGCAACGAGCGCCTTTCGTATTGTCTTATCTTGCCATCTATGTTAGTATGCCTTCCGAATGAATTTGTATTGGAATAGGTTAAAATTGATCTTACTTTCACACATAGATAGGGGATTCCATAATGTCTTCTCAGAAATCGATGAAATTTAGTTTAATAAGGACCAAATACTTTTTAAAGCTTCTGATTAAAAGAACATTATATCGGAAATAGTATCGAGTCTTGAAGAGGTTCTAATATGAACACAAATATAACTAGTTAACGAAATTACGACGGAATATTCAATAAAAATAGCCTAAGAAGCTATCCCAAACGATCGGACTTGCCAAATTTTCATTACAGTCGGAAGAATGGTTTAAAATATATAGTCTAATACTGCTACATACTGTCATTGATAATGATGATCACTATCAGCATCAGTATTTATAAATATTCTTCCAACCGTAATGAAAATTTGGCATGTTGGATTGTCTGGGTGGCTTCTTTGATCATTCAGCTGGTATAGAAAGGTTATTGCCCGAGGTTTCTATCATTTTATATGTTGTGTGTAGGCTTTTACGCCATTCCATCAATTGCGGGAGAAATTTAGCAATTAGCAGATATTTTCTATAACAGGGAAACTACTTTAACAAATGCAATTAAGATTTAGTTCATATATCGTATAAACCCTGACATGGCTCGATGTTTGCGCTATGTGGTTACCGTGCTTATGATCGCGTCTTCCAGCCTGGATACAAGCGTTTTTCGTCTTTTGGATGGCAGTTAAATAAATTCTTCTCAAAGTGACTTTCGGAAACTCTTTAAAGTGTATGTTTTTCCCGGCGAATTAAAAGATAGAGTGTTTGTAATCTCTCAGAATGTGAGAATCTCTACCATATCATATTTACGGGGTGCAAGGACATTTGATTTTTCTGCAATATTATGACTGGGAGTATATTTGAATCGCAAGAGTTACAAATCAAAACAAAAAAAAGGCCACCTGTCGACGATATTGTCAGCTAAAACTTCAACAAGGCAACATATATATGTTTAACGTCTATTGGGAGCAGAAGGCTTCGCTTGGAACTTAATTCCCCAACAGACCAGATTCGGAGTTTGTTGAAATTGTTAAGTGGATGAAACAGAAAGAACTACTAATCTGATTGCTGCGATATTATTCGGAATGTTTATTATTATTTTGCGAAATACCTACAGTATCGGTACACTTTGAATAATTCTGGAATGTCGGAAAGAAAAATTTAGGACCAGGAATGGATGGAAATGCGACAAATCTATACATACAAACGTCAAACCACCACTTTAAATTCAAAATTAGGTCATTTTCATTAGCACATTCGCGTAATGTTCAGCTTATATTTTACGCACATTTTTAATGCAAATTAGCTTGCTATTATTCAGTCTAACAAACCTCTTGTGGGGATAATCAATTCAACGTAATTTATGCATTAAAATGACCCTAAAATATACAATTGATACAGAAAGCAGCAAAACCACAACAACATATTAGTATGCACATTTATATCGTCTATAATAATAAACAAATCATAATAATTTGAAATAATCAAATAAAACTGCAGCAGAAAATGGTCCGAAAAAAATCACAATATCAAATGCAATGACCACGTATGCAAATTGGAAATATAACAAAAAACAAATGATCTCTATTGTTTGTCACCATTACACAGGACAACAGTTAATTGTGACATTTGTATTTAGCGAGTAAATTAAAAGTGATGGAGACAATTGATGGCATATATCCAAATTAAATATAACATTGCCACAAGAAGTTCTCTGCATATTATGCAAAGGTTTGGTATAGAAAAAATAAATCCATTATCTCTGCATGATATTGAAGGCTTCATTTTTATTATAGTTAGAACAAACTTAATAATGCCAAATATGAGATTGAGAATATACTCGTATATTCATTGGAATTTCCTTAGTTGCAGCTCGTAAAGTCCAGCGTTTTTGTTTCACTTGTTCGAAAGTCCGGACTAAAATACGCACTACATTAACAAAGGTTTTTTTTTCAGAATATTTTTGTATTAAACGGGTTTAGTTTACTGTAAATATGAGATAATCACAATAACTATCTAGAGAATTACAATAAGCTACAAGAAAAGACTCTCTAAAAAAACAATTAAAGTCATTACATAGAATACAACAATGGCTCGAAATCCATTATATAGTTCTGGGCTGGCTTCTGCACTTGCGAGCACTCTGTATTTTGCCGCCGAAGCCAGTGAAGCAGTTTGAAGGAGGTACACAACCTCAATATCCATTATGCCGTCATCAGTCATTGTTGTCAAGTTAACGGCTTCATGTTGCTGGCGTATAATGGCGGCAGTAGAAATTTATTTTGTTGGCATACACATAAGACGGGCGGTACTGAGCGTCTCACACTGCTTGGTTCCCATACAACGATTGGACAAAAAAAGAACAAGTTGGTTGCAAATAAATAAAATTTGGTACATCTTAAAAAAAAGTTGAAATATGGACTAAGACCAAACCTGCTACTAACTTACATACAAAGGGAATAACGGGCGTCGGAACTTTATCACGCCGTAATGTCCTACCAGATGGTACGATACTGAATGAAATTTGCACTTAAGTGAGCATTTTGGGCAGAATCACATCATGCTTTCTTGTACCTGTCATAATATCGCAGCTATGGGTCATTAAATTTGGTCTCGCTATAACTTCCTAGCAGCTAAGTAGAGCAAGAATGCTACCTGCTCACTGTAGCGTTTATCAGACCGAAATTTTGTCAATTATGGAAGTGGCAGAATGACTGAGGTATAACGTCCTCACCACTGTAGGGATTAACATATTCTCTGCCCTGGATTCTGTCTTCCTGAACTCAACATCAGCCCTGAAATGCCGCTGATCTCTTAACGAAATGGCTCGGCATTTCAACATTTCGACATACCAGGGAACTGCAGAGCGGACGAACTGGCAAGGCTAGAGACAACTTTACAGACCCCAGACGATTTGGAGTCCGTGGGTGTGCCTCTAGCCACTTGTAAGCTCCTACTGCGAGATAGAGCATATTTAGCAGCAAATGGTAGGTGGACGTCTGTCCGAGGCAGTAAGCGATCCAGAGAGATGTGCCCTCGTCTAGACCTGAAGCGTTCACACACACTGCTGTGTCTATCAGATCTATCAAGGCCTGACGTCTTATTGCTTGTACCCTTCATGACAGGACACTATCTGATTGGAAGACATGAAGAGGAGGAGGACTACATAAAACACGTTTTCTGCAATTGCCCGCCCTGACGAACAGGTGGGGATCAACACAGGGCTCTTATTTCTTTAGCGACCTAGAAGTTCTTGACGATATAGATATTGTCCGACTTAAAAGCCTCTTGGGCGCTTAGGATGGTTCAAAGGGGGAATCTAAGGACATCCATATCTCTAGTTTCCGCGGTATCACAATGGACTATGTAGTCTAAGTGAGACTGCCACACTGACCTAACCTAACCTATCTTCCTAGCAGAAGGTCCGACTTTGGCAAAATTTGGCACAAGTCATTGTGCCCATAGTGTTAACTTAATTTCAAAATTTTGATGGAATCTAAATAAGCATTCTGGCGCCTCTCATGCAAATCGAAATTTTATTATTATTATGGTCTCTAGTGGGCAATCTGATTTCGATCAAATTCTACATTTCTTGATCTCTACTTGCGTGCAAAATTTGAACAAAAGTAAACCATACATTTTAGAGCCTACCATATGAAAGAATTTGTGGGCCTCGAAATATAATTACACTAAAGTAACCTATTCAATTTCGACCCAACTATACACCACTTGAGACATATCTAATATTCTTCTTAAAGTTCGAAATTTATATGAAATATGAATGAATTTGGATGTCGAAATTTGTTCACCCCACAACATCTATTAAATGATCTGATTCTGCTTAAACTTAGAGTTAGATTTTGAAATAAAGGTGTATGTTTTAATAATTTCGAAAATCTCTTTTACCAATAACAACAAAAGGATCTAACAATTTGATTAGAAAATTAATTTTTGCAAATTATTTTTAAACAACAATCAAAATCCGTTTTTATTTTCAACAATTTTCTTCTGAAAACTCTACATTTGAAGCCCTCTGGCGGGGCCAAAACATATTAGACAACTTTGTGAGTTTATGTTATCGGTTTAAGAACTTAATAAAATAATAATACTACATTGAATTAGGATCAACATTACTCAGAACTCTACTTTTGTCCTTAGGACGAAGTACATTGAGCCCAAATTGTAGGCGTAATTATGAAAAAACACTATACAAAAACCATTCTCACTGGGAAAACGGGTTTACTCGAAGTACTCATCAGGTACATCGAAATTACGTAGGCTCAAATAGTGATACTTGATTGCATCGGGGATTGAACCCGCGATTATAAGCATGATACTCGCCATTTCTAATCTTCTTATCACTGTCGGTCAAAAAAAAAAATGATGGGTGAGGAAATAATTTTTATATATATGTGAGGTATAGTAAAAAAGAAATCCATTATTTTTGCTTGACATTGAAGGCTTTGTTTATCTTAGTTAGAATGATCCGATTTAGGTCAAATCAGCACCGATAACTTGTTGCTATTTTGAAGATAATTCTGTCATGGCTCTTCCGTAGAAGACATCTGTTCTATTGTCATGAATAGTCGATTTAACGTAGATGCATAAGAACTTTAAGCATCTGACTAGTTACTATCGATTTCCGTGGCCTGTTGTTGTCCTATGGAACACAAATCCTCTCTAATTGGTCAAATCTGACCGCTTTTAGACGATTGATTCATTTAGATGATCCAATTATTGTCGGTGCAGGTTCGATTCAATAGTTTAGTCGTAAAAGAGCAGCTCATTCTCAATCTCCATCACGGTTTCGCCGATGCAATATTTAGCTCTTATTCAAACAAGAGAGCTCTTAAATGGTGGTCGGATTTGACGATTTCCATTGTTCTATCAACATTTTCGACAATTAACCTTCCAAATCGCAGTATAACTTTGACTTTAAGATTTCCGGAATAGAATCGAAAAAACCAAAACTACGCACGATTTACTGTTACAGTGTTAGGAGCATAAATATTATTCATATTTTCAGTCTCTTGGCTTGAGTTTTCGCTTGTATTGAGGAAAAACTGCAAAATATGGCATGCTTTATCTTTTCCGGGGTTCATTCTAACGCGCTGCCAAACAATATCTAGTCAAAAAATTATAAAATTCTCTTATTAGCTTTTCGAGTATAAAATATTATCTTTCAAATGCGATCAAGTGTAAGTTGATTTGCAATTACAGGACGCAAGATTCAGATTACTAAAGTCATCTATTGGTTATCTTTCCAATGGATTTCATTTCACTATTTCTTCTATCACCAGCAACCTGCTGTCGTACTAAACAGAAAAAAATAATGCTTGTAATTAAGAAGTTGCTACTACAAAAGTTTAGTCTTATTATTGGCGAGAATCTTGATTTTTCGATAGAGAAACTTATAATAATAGTAGTCAGACAATTCGGCATTCATTTAGGGAAAAATGTAGATAATTTCTTTCTATTAGTACAGACAGTAAAAAGAAATCTAGGCTGATTTATTTTGAAAATTTTATGATGGAGGAAAAAACGAACTGTTCATCAGGCATTTGAACATATCTTTATCGTTGGATGCTTTTGTTGCTCTGTGAACTTATGTAATAAATCTTCTTTAAAAAAATTTGCATCGAAATATTTTCAGTTACTTCAAAACTTCAGCTACTCTGTGTTATTTCCTTAACAATCTTTTTTTTTTTGTAGTAATTTTGTTTGCCTCAAATGTATTAAATTATATTTTATTTTGTTTATACTAAATAGAGTTATAGTCATGGTAGTAGTAAATCATTTTTGATTTTCTGATATTAATTATTTATGCATTCTCGAGTAAAAGGGGTAAGGAAACGTGTTTGGCACACTGTCTAAACTTTCATAGAACAAGTACAGAATTTCAAATGCTTCATTTTGGGTGTCCTTGATGGGCTTTGTTAGAACTTATGCGATAAAGATGAGGGATTTAATTTCGAAAGGCACAGAAGAAGCCACATGTTATTTGTTTCTTCAAGCGTAAATAATTTTTGCATACTTAAAGACATTTGAATAGCGTCCATGAGCAGAATTTTTGCTAATCATTTTTACAGTTTACATTTGCAACAAGTTTAATAGTGCGAATTCTTTTCAGCAAATGCTGATTTGGAAACAGTGTCTAAGGTCGTTACTAATATCATAGGAGGCGTCATTTGTTTAGGGTGCCAACTTACAAATTCGGTCATTATTTGCAGGATGATAATAACAAGCAAATTCTCCCTTGCATCTAATGAACGCAGTATGTGATATCTTCTCACATTGAATAACTTTTAACGTATTCTATTTCTAGAATCACTTACCGGGACCTACAGTTTAACGACGATTCTGAATGTCATAGTGTGAGAAACATTTACCAGACTTGTTGATTACTCAACTACTAAAAGTATTCGTCATGTATATCGAGAGGTGACCGCCGTTCAAATAATGATAGCTGGCTGTATGCGGGGTTGAACCTGCGATCATGCGAACGATAATCGCGATTACTAACCATAGCGCCATGACCTACCACATAAGTTAGATGCAATAACATAAGCTGCTGAAATCTTGGCTTAGCAGCAAAAGTCTTTGGAGTTCTTTAAGTCATGTTGTTCTGCTATGGCTATCTCAGATCTAGATGGCGCGTGCAATAGTGTGTTGAGCTTACTTCTAATATTGCCGGCTTATCTATGATTCTATTCCTTTTCAACGGCATTTCAACAAAGTTCAATTTGCCTAACTCAGTCTACATTTTTTCAACTTGAATTATGTACAGTTTTGGGCTCCTGTCGTTGTATAAGGTAACGTTTATGAAATTGGTACTCAACGGCAAGCAGAGCAAAGAATAATATAAAGAATCGATATCGAACAAATTTGGCTCCGAAATGTTCGCTTAGTAGCTTCAACCACGTTATTCTTGTTTGATAGAGTTTGATGCTACTTTGGATTAAGTTCACGGTGTTTAGCATTTGTCACCTATAAGTAATCGATGACAATGGCTCCTAATACCAAAATAATTATATTAGCCCTTGCATGCTTTTAGGCGTAATATAAATCGTAATATAATATAGTAAGTAATAGTACATATAATAGTAATTATAGTAAGAGTAATATAAATATAACATAATCAAACTTTGGAAACATTTCTTTTGCTCGAGCAAAAGGACAGTTCGTTTCTCTATATTTTTGACCTGCATAACTAGGACGCACAGCTACATATCAGGTACCAAGGCTATGCTGCGTTATTTCTTTTATTCAGTTCCAGTTTCGAAAATGCTGCCTATTCCGAGTTTTTATTTGGCGAAACTTTGCCGTTAGTGAGGCCTCTTAAGACTCAGGCGAAAATACCATAGAGGAGAATGATGTAAAGAATTGAATTCTCGTTAGACTCCGAAAGATAGATTGTTTGGTTTGTAGGCTAAAGTAGATTTAATAGACTTATTTGTCAGATTTATTTGATAGACTTTGATGACAGTTTGGTTCGAGTCTATGATATTTACTATTTATTACGTAAGTCAAAGGCAATTTGCCCTGGAATAAAACATTTACATGTTTTCAGGCACAATATAAATCGTTTCGTCACTAAGTTTTACTCGAGATTGTTTAAGCTGACCTCAATAGGGATTCAGATAAAATCGCTGTAGAACGAAATGTAGTTCTTATCAAATCATGAAGAATGATAACTATTACAATCGAACTTCAATTTTTGGGCAATGCATATACAACCAAAAGGATGGAGCTTAGGAACGTGATAAAAAAATAATTTTTACACTTTTGGAATTATCTTTGAGTACTCTTTAATTGCAGGCAGAGGCAGACTTAGCTTATTTTTCGATCCGCCCTAAAATATACCAATAATTATATGAAAATAATTACATATAGTATATATTGGATAATGGGAAGATTTTTGTTCCTTTTCTTCCTATATTTTATCCACAGAATTAAAAAAATATGTATATATATATATATGTATATATATAAAACAGAACTTCACTGCAATGATATAAATATGTAAATTTCAGTATGAGCTTCTTTCCAACAAAAATGGAGAATTAAGGTGTAAAGCTTAAGGTTGTTTGAAACTTTTGTGTTTTTTTTTTTTCAAACTTTTTTTGTATTTTTTCATAGTTTACTTCGCGCTTAAGTCGTATATTTTAATAGGGTATATTTTAATAGCTCATATAGCAAGACTTGTTTGTGAAAATGATTGTTTGATTCTTCGCAATAGCTTTTATTTAGAGTTCTAACATATTTGAAGGCGGAAATCAGCATTTGCTGCATATCAAATTTTTTTTTAACTTTTTACTATCGGAAAGTGAAAAAGGCTGTTCAAGCATGCAAAAAAATTGTTCAGTGGCTATAGGAATTTATGTTGATAGAACGCAAATTCCAAAACTTATTTCTAAAATTTCGTCCCGGACGTTAGAGATGGTGCCCCACTTTCAAGAAGATCAGTTGTTGTTGATCAAGGCTCAGTAAAAACAATAATTGATACAAACTCGCGAAAAACTCAAAAGATCGTTAAAAGATTAAATTTATGGACTGATTAAATTTACTCGACCGACTTCAATATGAGAATTCACCACAAGAATTCGTAGACAAGTGAAATTACTTTCCGAATAACCCAACATTTGAAAGATTATATAATGTCGTTGTTCTGACTTCCTTTAACATGACTTCTTTGCAAATTGAAAATATTGGTATCCAATGAATCAATTTAGAATCTCGTGAGAAGTACGTCATCGCTGGTATCATTTGTATGAGGTATCCTCGATTTGATTATATCATCTTCTTGACATTCTTGTCCATTTTGTTTGCCCTTTCATCCCCATAAAGCGGGGGTTTCAAAATATACGAATCTATTGTGTGACTGCCGGATCGCCTGCTGGAGGAATATATCCCCAGTTTTGTTGCCGATATAGCTTTAATCAGTAACACAACAATTTTACATATAAAATATGGGAAGTTTTTAATGAATCAGAATTCATTTAAGGTGTTCCAATTGGTTATTTATATGTTCCTATATAGATGTACTCCTCAATCATTAAGTTATAATAGTGAAACAGCCGTTTTAAGAAACTGTGTTGGAACAGGCTGGGTTTGGAATGTACCATTAACATTTCGTTGCATGCCAAATTTGGGTTTCATAGACTTCATTTTGATTAAATGTTTAAAAGCGGAGCTTTATATCTATCTAAAATGTTTAATTAACTTGCCAAAATACAGGGTGGCGCACATATCGTGCTACAAACACAAAACGCGTACCAATGGGGACGGCTATTTAAAGGTGTTGAAGGAATTTTTTGGCCCAGAACTGCGCCAAAGGCGCTTCCGTTTTAACAGCATTTGGTTTCAGCAAGATGGGGTAAATGCATAGATATCCAGACCAGTTATGGCGAAGATCCAACGAAAATTCCCGAATAAATTAATATCAAAAACTCCACTTTCACCTGACCTAATTGCGCGAGACTTTTTTATGGGGCTATGACAAGCAATTTTTCACTGAATTAAAGCAGTCCATTAAAACAACAACTAAGGCGATCCCAACGTCAACTCTTCAGGCAACAGTCAATAATTTTCTGATCAAGTGTTGCATATGCGTGTTAGAGCATGGAAGTTATTTCCGGTGTATCTTGTTTAAAACAAATTAGTTATATAAAATAAAGTTGGTTTTTCTAAACGATAAAAACAACAATTGATAAAATGCATTGAAAGCCATTTGAATTTCTTAGTTGATCCTGTAGCATACTTTGTGCGCTACCCTGTATATAACAATTTCCTTGTATTTATTCCTTTTTTTCTTTAAAGTCATAAACTCTTTCATACCCTCAATAGTTGCAGACTGTTGTGCAAACCTTCTGTTTTATGCAAATTATTGATATTTGCAATTTTTTATAAAATATAAAATATAGCTACAGTTGTCGTTAGCTTTAGGTTTGCACCAAATAATATATTATAAAATTACTGGCTTTTGCAATTTGGATATACAAATTTATACATAAATATTTATACATAATATTGGTGTTGCAGTTGATATCATTACCGTTGTGAATGGTGTTATTGCTGATACTCCTCATCAGCTGCGAATGCTGATGTCGATGCTGAACGGTTGCTGAGTAGGTGGTGTTAGTACTGGTCTTCCTCCTTTACCTCCTGACTATCCTTATTGTCCTGATTCGAAACTAACATCCGCATGGAATCCTGTATCATCAGCATGATAAATGACATTCTGTACGCGACCATCCGGTAATAAAATGTGATATTGACCTCTTGTCACACCATTCAAATCACGATTCTGTTTGTGGCCAAAATCATTGCCGGTACTGAAATCACGTATGCGATAGCCAAATGCATATTTTGAGGCATACGACTGCAACTGGAAAGTTCCATCACACCCGGATTGTAGAAGTTGCAGCAATAGGTGGGGAAACGAAAAAGGAGTTTGGTTGTTATTGATTGTTTGGACACAACAATCCGGCGGTGATGAGGTTGTCCGATTGTATATGAAAAAGGGAAAAGATAAAAAGAAAACAAAGAAAATGAAAATGTATGCAAATCAACAAAAGAAATTGTGAGAAATCAGAGAATAATACACCCCAAAAGTAGGAGGAAACGGAAATTCATTGAGCTAAGGATATTGAAGGATGGCAATGCAATGGTAGAACAAACAAAAAACAAACGCTGAAATGTAAACAAAATCAAAGATTGAAACTCATGGTGGAAGAAATATTGGCTATCAATTTTTCACAATATAAGATGGTGGGAAATAACCGGCTGCACAGAAGACTATGTCCTGCAAACGTTCAAACGACTTATCGAGAAAAAGTCGTAACAATAAAAAATAAACTTATTAGAGGCAAACTGGGGACATTGAAGATGCGCCGGTATATCTTCCTAACTGTAATATGTGAGATGTCGTAAAAATAAATCCATTATTTTTGCACAACATTGGGAACTTTAGTTCGAATGCACCGTTTTGTTTGATAAATTTTTGGCTTTTTGAAGGCAATTTCATTATGTCACTCTCCTGCCTCTACTGGGGTTTTTTCACTTGTAAAATTATTCGCCATAGGCAGAAATCGTTTGATGCCGGGATTGGGTAAAAATATAGATTCATAAGAACCTCCCAACCAAGCGACCAGATTTTCTGACGTGTCACTGTCGACGTGTGTGTGACCTGACGTTTTCTTGTTGGGAAATAATTGCTGTTCTATTGACCAAACAGGCCGAACGGGAGCAGCTCAAACGAATAGCAAAAATTTTCTAACAGTCGATTTTGGTTTGACCACAGTCAGTGTAGGCTCACTGCGATTCAATCATGACCGTTTTTGGTCGCCCATTGTCGTAAGTGATCCACTTTTCTTCCAAAGTAAGCATTCGCGTCAGAAATGAGTCGATTTTGTTATTCAGCCTTATTCAGCTGGTTCCATTAGATTCATATTTGCATCCATTAAAAGTGACAGTCTGGTGTGCAATTTGATCAGGGGAAATCATTGCACTTTACTTCTTTAAAACTGAAAACGGCGTAGCGGTAACTGTCAATGGGAAGCGATATGGTGATATGGTTGAGAACATTTTAACGCCACAACTGCATGCTTTGGGCTTGATTAACATATGGTATCAATAAGACGGTGCCAGGACTACAAAGGAATTATCCACAACAAGTTATTTCAAAAAATGGTGATGTTGATTAGCCTCGACTGTCGCCTGATTTGACTGCTCTGGACTTTTTTTTGTGGGGATATCTGAAAAGCAAGGTTTATGCAAACAAACCAGAAACGCTTGAGCAACTCAAACAAAATATTTGTGATGAAGTTAATGAAATACCGCGTGAAATGCATGAATGTAGTGAAAATGTGCTCAAAAGGGCTGGCATTTTTGAGGCTAACAGAAGCGGTCATTTATCTGATATTGTATTCCATACATAACTGCCGACATTAAATAAAACATTTATCAATATAAGATCCATTCTCTTTTATTTAATCAAAAATTATAAACAAACAATATAGTGTACTTTCCCGACTGACACCCTGTAGGTCGCGCAATAAATAAATTAAAATTAAAACTGAATTGAATTTGAATATTGAATTTGAAATTAATGTTTTTTCTGTAAAGTGCCATTGGTAGTGGCAACGAAATCATCGGCAGTTACGGTTGGTTATAAAATTAATGCTCTTAGAAACCATTATTAGTGAATTAAGTAATCGTAGTAGAAAATATCTTTAGAATTCATTTAATGTGATCGTAATGAAATTATAGGTTCTCTCAAGTATATAGTCCTATACTCTTCATGCCTGGTTTCATTTAGGTTGGTTACATAACTACATAAAGATATAATAAAAACAAAATCTGACTCCACAAAGATTTTTTAACCAATACATTCTTCTCTGGCCACTCTAGGCTTTTCAGAAAAATATCTCATTTCTTGCAATAATCTCAGTGTTCATTTGACAAAGAAATCTGTTATTGAGTCCACTGCATATTTTCCATTTATCATTATTTACTGACTGCTGAATTTTTTTTTTCATCTTTTTGTTGCTCCCCCCTTCCACATAAATAAACACTTGGATGATTTACATCTTATATTAAACCTTTTCACGTTCTCAATGTGTGTCATCACATCCAGGTATTCAAATAGACCGGAATGAATCTCAGTTTGTAAATGTCACCTGCAATGGCAAACGATGTCCTCCCCTGTTCACAGTTTTCACATACATAGATATAACGTGTTCCTTTGGTATTCCACCAGAAAGCTGTACAAAACAACACTTAAATAGAGTTCAGTTTCTGAGTTCACTTAAATCCCATTTAAGTCTAAAAGTATGCAATACTATTTGTTATATGAGAGTTAGTATAGGAATTGCTGTCGTTGTATGAGTTATCTGCTTGTAATCTGCGTATGGTGGTGGAGTTGCCATGTTAGAAAACTGAGTTAAAGTTCAAGTTTCCAAAAATTGCAATTATTTTGAGCGAAATAAACAGAGATTGGATGTATAGATTACTTTGAAGGTGGCGTAATTCACACAAATTTTAGGTTGACATTTGAATTTTGTGATTGACTGCCTGTCTGGAAAAAAATTTTTGGTATTAAGTTGCGCGATGGCTGATACATGTGACTACCGTTCGCATGATCACTGGTTCAATCCCCAATACAGCCACTTATCACTATAAGAGAGACCGGCGTTCGGAACCAATAAATTAAATCATTAAACTGTAATTTGAGTAAGTCTAATAATAGAATAATGAGAAGCCCTAGCATATCTCATTAAAGGCAGCCAAGAAAATTTGTAAATTAAGTTTTAGGTTTTTTGTTTGGAACCGGAGGTTGGGTGATTGTTAACAATTGGTAAGATGTCGAAGCCAGTTGCGTATTTCCAATGGGGAATAAGTTCCCATGTCGTAGCTAAAGTGCATATGCTTCATTTATCTTGCATATATTTTAAAGTGAGATGTTCAGAAGATTTTCAAGTTTGACTTTCATTCGTAAAACATAATACCAGTAACATTTAAGACATTGGTACAAAATGTGCTAAATTTCTGACAGCAGCTATGGCTTTGCAAAAACCTGGCCCAATTTTTTAACTCTGATTTAACCAAATCATATGCAGTAAACGTAACTAAACTCCAATGGCAACTGTGTCATATGAAAATCAAAACCAGGCTTTTCCACCCTCCATTTGTATGGGGTCATTTTGAATATTCATTACATGGCAATGGTACGGGTTTTTGTCAAAGTACGAGTATATATGTAAAAATATAGTTATTACCAATAAAAATTGAGTCTTGAACAAACAAAAGGTCCAAGCATACAAAGTACAAGACGTTTACGGAGATGCTGCTTTAAGTGGAAAAACGTGCCGAGATTGGTTCTGACGGTGATTTTGATGTTGACGAGCGTTCACGTGAAAATCTTCGAAAACACTGAATTGACGGCATTGCTTCATGGGGATCTGTGTCAAACTCAGTATTCAGTATTAAGTATTCAGTATTAAGAGTGACAAAAAAAGGAAATGTTTTCTTTATCGTATTGTAACGGGTGATGGAGAATAGATTAATTACAGCAATCTAAAGAAAAGATAGTCATGGGCTGAATATTCACGCTGCGAAGGTTATGCTCTGTATTTGGTGGGACCAGATCGGTGTTATTTATTACGAGCTGTTGAAATCAAGCGTAACTAACACTGGGGATTGGTATAGGTTTCAATTAATGGGATTGAGCCGAGCTGTGCGCAAGAAATGACCACAATTCGCGAAGAAGCACGGAAAAGTGATTCTTCAGCATGACAACACTCGGCTTCATGTTTCCTACCTGGAAACACTGAAATTAGAAGTCTTATCCCATCCGCCATATTCTCCAGATATTGCGCCGTCCGACTATCACTTGTTCTGTTCGAAGGCACTTGGTCTGGCTGATCAGCAGTTCCACTCATATCACGACATCAAGGAATGGCTAAGTTCGTGGATAGCTTCAAAAGATGAACAGTTTTATCGTGACGGAATTGGAGCTTTGCCAAAAGGATGGGAAAAAGTAGTACTTTCAATAAATCATTTGTAAACATGTTTTCATAATAAAGTTGAATTTCTATGAGAAAAGCAGCATTTTTATAAAAACATGTGCACATAATGTATATAGGTAATATATACAATATAGCTAGCCAAGGCAATCGTTTTATTTTGGTGCGGGTGTCCATGTCAATTTCGGTATACATTTCATGTTTAATACAACACCGATATTTTCTACCAACGACGTTTGCCCTGTGTATTTTTCGGCGTATTTTTATCTCGAAGACTCCCAAGACTGATTCATAGGTTTGACTCTCAACCCAGGACTCAGCTCTGTACACTAAAACAGGCAGTATGAAATTCTGGTACATTTTATTTGTGCCGAGGGGTCTCTGCCATTAAATTGATTGCTAAACCTAACGAAGCTACTGCTTCCAACTAATAGTCTTCTCCTAATTTTCGATCTGGCATCATTAGTTTTGTTGATGGAAGAGCAAAGACTGATGAAATTACGGCAAATTTGTAATTGCCAATGTTTACATCTCGTCCTCCGCTTGACCGTTTTCAGTGATTCCTCCTTCTCAGTGATTGAGAAGCAACAAGTTCCAGCAATATGTGGCTTTTGTTGAATATAGTGCAAGTCGTTCCTTCTACAGATTTTCCCATAATTATCTCCTAAAAGATGTTGGAGGATCCGTATGATAGGCTCGATGTGATAGGCTTCCTGAATTCAGCTATCGTAACATTTGTGTATTGATTAACAAGTTTAGTAATATAGGGATGATGTGACCCGTCTTATCAGGTACCTATACCTCTGAAATATATGTTTTTACCGCAACTACTGAAATGTTTATACAAATTCATTGAAAATTTGCACTCCACAATTTTTTCCTATCCTCTGATTAAGCACTGCAACTGCAGCAGCTAAGCACTTCAATTCAAATGCTTCGAGTACAAACTATAAAAATTTGACGGTCACATTTTCATTTACTCTCTTCAGAATTTTACCAATCACAGTATTTCGTAACTAGCTTACGATAGTTTCCGAACTCCTTTTGGTATAGCCCAAAGAAAGGGGATATTGTAGTTTATGTTTGCGAGAGTCTACTTGACTGCAATTTTTAAACAGACTGAAATTTTTGAATATTCACTCATTCTTTTATTGAAATTATCTTAAAATAACGGAGAATTCTCTAAACTGTGGCTAAATTTTCTAAAAGTCTGGCAGCGGCCATTTCAGTAATATACGAGTATATATTTTTTTGATTTAATAGGAAACCAGTATAAAAATACGACCGACCGTGGCGTAATTGTTAGTACACGCGATTATCGTTTGTATGATCGCGAGTCCAATCCCGCATACGGCGACCCAACATCGTTTCAGCGGCGGTCATTTCCATGTGTCTGACGAACATTTCAAGTAGTCGGGTAATCTACAAGTCCCGTAATTGCTTTTTAAACTGTGACATTCGGAATAGTCCTTATACTGTGGGTGCGTGAGTTTAAAATATGTGGTTGAGTGAGTCTAAAAATAACAAGCGTGTAAACTCAATGAATGCGGGAAGCTATCCCATATCGCATTCACAGGATGTAACGCAATTTGTTTTTTAGTATAAAATTTACTGAAACTTTTTGTTTAGTAATTACAGAAAGTCTACTGATTTTTTGAAAATCGGAGAACTGGTGTGAGCACAGTAGACCAATTTCATTCTTTGAAATAAATTTTGTAAACTTCTGATGCTCTCTAAATTATGCTGAGTTTAGTGAAACTGAATAAAATATATGCATCTAGAAATACGTAAATCGAATTAGAAAATTGGTACGAAAAACAAACGTAAAGTCGTCATTATCCTGTTGACTTTTTCTAGGCATTACAAAGCGCTAAAATATTTAAATTTATCCGTTCAATTAGAAATTAGAGGGGAGAATTAAAATTAATTTAAAATTAATTAATTATTATATATTCTAAGCATTATATTGTATAATGGGCAAAATTTGTGGTATACTAGAAAATGCAGTGTAAATATTGAATTTCAGAAAATCGACTGCCTTTAGTGGCAGATTACAGACAGTTTATGGCAGTGTTGGCCATTTGTACTCTCAGACCAAAGTTAATCAAGTGCTTGACACGTATCAAAATAAGCTGAAAGAAAGATATGATTCCAAGAATATACGGGCTAAATGTGCTATTTCTATGAGTCTTATCAGGATGAGGGGTTAATCAATCGATTGATTGGAACTTTTAGCAGGTGTTATGAAACAATGTAATTGACATTAATTTAGGTTAATCGCTTTCAGTTGGAATTAGAGAGGATAGATTGAATTTCGGAAATTTGATAAGCTTTTGTAGGAGGAATCCAAAGAGAGGTAGCTTCATACTGCAAATTTGCAATGCCGGATTATCAATGTAATAGCTTAACACTTAGGAAATTTCATGAAGATTTCCCATAATTATAGCATATACCATTCAGCCAACCACACAGAGGAACAGATGGACATGAACTTGGAAAGTCTTGAAAAATAAATGGGCTAAAAATACACGGTCCTTTAAATGGCTTCTTCTTTTTGCCTTACCAAATGATTGGGTGAAGGTATAAAATCAACGTTGGTAGGTAAATGAGCCACCACCGATTAAAGCACTCATTGTATAGACTGTGCCATAATAGTCACAACTCCCGGCTGTTTCGAACAACAACACTCTACATAACTTCCTGTTTTCTTCATAAATAAAAAAAAGTCTACTGATAGGTGGTGTATTTTGCATAGAAAAAGGAGTTTTTTTTTAATAGGAACATTATTTTATTGTTATTAAAGACAGCAAAACACATACCCAGGGGCCCAGTAAAGTCTGGAAAGGTATAGATGAATTGATTTGATATGCCCATCTTATTTCACAACAATTGCACCAGTTTCTAAAAATACGACTACAAACGACTGCAGATTGTTTTGAGAGATCGCATTCTGTTAACAAATAGCGGCTATTTCTAAAAATCACAATACTTTAAAATTGGCAACCCTCGCGGAATTGTAAACGATGAAAGAAATGCAAGCAATAGGAAAAAACATCTGAGAAAGAACAAAAATAAAATAAATAAAATGCAAAGCATTGCAATAAATGTTGCAAATATATTAAATTCCTGTCATGTACAAAATCATTGTTTATTTCTTTTCGTTTTTTTTATTTTTTATTTTTTTTTTCTTTTAACAAATATCAGCGCAACTCTTTCATATACACCCACTTAGGGATGTCTGTTGGGAAAACCCTACAAACTAGTACTCATGACAAACATACTCTGACACCTATGAGCTGACGGCATTTTTTTTAAAGACACTTTTATTATTGTTGGGATTTGTGGATTAAAAGGGTAGTATATTAAGCAATTTTGATGTCTAATGCCTGCCGTAGAATATAAAGGTTCAGCTATTTTTCGGTTTCAAAATGAAGTTAAATAAAACACACACGTAAAGCTTTGATTTCGTTGAAACTTTTACTTCATTGAAATGCTTGGATCTTGCCATTATGTATGAAATACAATGCCATTTAAATGACCGTCTCTGGATTGTAAGCAGCTTTTGCTTTTGACGTAGTTTTCGAAAAAATACGAACCAAAATGCGCACCAAACTATATTTTTTTCTAATGCAATGGCTTATACACAATCATTTATGAATTGTCATTGCCCCATATACGAGAATTTTGCTTGTTAACGTAGCCACCAAGTGAGAAATGAGTTTCATCGTTGAAGAAAATTTTGCTTGATTGGAAGTCCACGTTGGGAATCAAAACTTTTACAGTAAGTTTTGTCTATTTTTACGCGTTCTTCCGTTTTCAAGCGATCCTTATTTGTAAATAACAAACGTTTTACTAAATAAATAACGCTTCAAATGACAGGTATTTAATCGCCAACAGCCTTGCCAGACCGGCAGTTTTGAAACCACTAAATTTATAGCCTTTTTCAATATCAACCTATTTGGTACGTTACGTACAAATTGAACGATTTCTGAAATGGAATTTCCTCAGACTGCAGCAACCTAATTATTTGTCTATTGTATTGTTCTTTAATGTCTGGTAAAATTTAAATAAAAATCTACCCAGTGTTTTTTTTTTTTTTTGGTTAATATATTTTATACAACTAAATTATAGTCAGTCAAATTTGGGATGATTTAATCATTTGCTAAAATGGATTCTGACAACGATAGTGGTCAGCGTTGCCCTGCCCCATCTGCTGCTTCCAATACAAATCGTCTGATTTTCCGTTCTGATGCCTTGCGCACAAATGATCGATTTCATCATTATAATCTTAGTTCCATGCCTATCAATTGGTTGCATTGAATTCAGTCAAATTTGATACATATTACGCTTTTGATGAACTTAATTCTGAGATCCGTTTTTGGTATTTCCCATACAAATAAGCTTTTTAATAGAAATTTAATTTGTCACCTATCAACTTG
Source organism: Philornis downsi (assembly GCA_019455685.1). Taxonomy (NCBI): domain Eukaryota; kingdom Metazoa; phylum Arthropoda; class Insecta; order Diptera; family Muscidae; genus Philornis; species Philornis downsi. Next base: position 631,739 of record JAHXMU010000632.1, read on the forward strand.
AATTTTAGTCAGTTTCATTACATTATAATGCTTAGAAAATGTTGGAAGAATTTCTAGGACTATGGGAAGTACATAATTTAACCTTTACATGTCCGAATATATATCTGATATTCATTTGGATAACATTCAATAGAACAACCATTAAAGTTTTACCTAACCTTAATAGGGCGAATGAAAATAGTTTGCCTTTTAGCGTGACTTATATATAAATTAGGAGGTCTATCAAAAATGTATGATTTCTCCACAATTTCTAAGCGAAACTGCACATAGATAATCGCTAATAGTAAAATGACCTTGAACCGGATTATGAACCAAAATTATGTAAAACTGAAGATCGACAATAAATTCGAAAACGAAATTAAGTAAGTTATAATAATTTCAATTACTCATAATCTTGCTCTGTTTGCTGTCAGCATTTGTTGACAAGAACATAGCGATTTACCCTACTCCTTCAGGCATTGCGCACACTTTTATGCCAAAGCAAAATGACACTGGATGAATATGGACATATAAAGGTCAGCATAATTGATAAAACTGTTTATATCTGAAGCAGATCTGCTTTTTTTAGAATATTTCAATAACTCATGCCAATCAATGTGATTCTTTCTCTTGACCTTAAAGTCCTCCAAATAGTTAATTTTGCATCTACATTAAGTTGCATTGTAAAAACTCTACGAATTAAGAAGTCTGAAATAGATCTGTAAATCCATAGGTCGCTGGTTCAAATCCCGCTCGAAGGACCATATGTAGAGGTGGTTATGAATTGATAGAGATGATTAAAATGAAGGCAAGAAGAGTAGTGGGGAATCCCCTAATCAATTTGATACCTCTCGTTGTAGTTGTGAAATAATAATAATGGATTGTATTTCGATTTATCTAATAGCGATGATATTTGGGAAGACCAATTTTACAGTTGGTTTCTATTAGAGAACTGAAAATTGCAACTTATAAGTCAGATCATATAATTTCACAGTCATGTGAAATTCTATACAATCAAACTGATCGTAAAGAAATTACAAGTGGCGATAAACAAAATATGAGAATTAGTGCCAATTCAAAGGAGGTTTGTTAAGGCAAGGTGTTTATCAGTTGAGATCCGATTTATAAGTGATTTTTCCCCATTTCAGAACTTACGATAGCAGTTAATTTTATATGTTACAATTCAGACTTCAGTTAAATTTAATAGACAAATTCTCACTCAATAGAGTTAAGTAACTATTTCTTGGACAAAAATTTTAATTCATTCACAATGATATCGATACAAAAGTAACTTTGAATTTGCCAAAAAAAAAGGTTAATTTTAATACAAATTAAAGAATAGTAATTGTAAATTCAAATACATATAATCTTCAAATTATGGCTGACGTATAAAAGTTTAGAGAAACACTTTGCGTCTTGTTTAAAATAATTTATTTGTGGTCTGAATGATATTTTCACTACGAAAGTTTGGATTATTAGTATAAATAGATTATTATTTATATATTTATTAATATTTATCAATATGACTCTCCATTTATGTAATTTGTTCTACCAAAAATCAGTTGCAAAGAAGTTGAAGAACAAGGAGAATGTCAAACAACGTAAATACAAGTCGTTAATTTTTTCCCAAGCATCAGTTGGTGAATTTTGGTTTTGAGTGTTACTGGCGTTATAGCCGTTTTCATGGATTTGTTTGGATGTAAGGATGTATGTAAGGATGGATTTGTTTGGATGATAAAATGATTACGAATAAGAACAAAACAAAATGAATAAAACTTCATAAATAGCAATGCTGCCAAGTTAATTTTGCTAAGCGCCGTTGCGTTTTTTTTTTGGTATGCTACATAAGACTATATTAGACTATTATTAGCGTTTGTTAAAAACCATTATTAGTGTTTGCCTTAAGCTTTCTTAAGACTTCAACGATCGAAAAAAATGTAAAAAGACTAAGTAAAATAAAAAGATTTTTCTCGAAAATAAATTGAAGACCGGTTGGTCTCGTATCTAATTCACAAGTGCAGTTTATTCTATATTTAATATGGCCTTGGATTAAAGTAAAACTACAGTAAGAAGAATTCCCCAAGCCTTGAAGACGAATACCAAAGAAAGTAAAGACAGTTGACAGCACTTTAACGAAAGATTTGACAAGTAATTCATAAATAATTCATTTGAAAGGAGGAAAGAGAAAAAGGCTTGGGAAACGCGAAAATTGTTGTAGAAATGCTCCAACAATTAGGTTTATGCTTTCTATTCGCTTGCACTAACTTGAATCAAATTTTGTATACTTCAAATGTTGACTAAGGTAGTGTTTGATAATGAAAAGGGGCCACATTGTTGGGGCACTTCTGGCATCTCTTCCATAAATTGAACGATTGCCGAAGTTCAATTTTATTCCTGTAACTCCTAACGCATGAACTGCAATAAATTGAATTTTTTTTTTTTGAAATACAATTTTATCTCTGTAATTCCAAACGTAAAAACTGCAACAAACTGAAGTTTTTGTTCCATTATCGTGATAAATAATTTACGGGTATATTCTAAAAAAAATCGACCGGCTTACCATATCCTTCCGGTAATTCCCATATTTATGATGGCTAATATAGCTCATATGCAGTCTTAGAATCATATTTTTGGTACAGTTACACTAATTCAAATCAGGTCTGGTGTACATTGAGGGTTTGGCAGTAGTGTTCGAAAATGGAAATGGACTACATTTTGTACCCCGGATATAAACTTTTCTATTTTCCGAAATACTCTTTCCTCTCTGTAACTCCTAACGTAACAACCTATATTTTCGCTTCATTGTGCTTTATTGTGCCTGATGAAATTTGAGAGAAACCGTGTAATAATAAGGCCGCTTCTGGCTTCTCCCTTGCGACCGTTTTACTCCATATATTTTTAGCTTCATATCTTGTCAGCAGTTGCATTGAATTCAGCCATATGTTTTTCAGGCATCGTCCATACAAATTGACCGTTTTAACGAAACTTAATTTTCATCCCTTTAAACCCCAATTCGTACCTTAAGTTTTGACAACAGCATTTAATTGTAATGTTTCGTAGAATGGGAAAGAAAAACTCGATCCGATAACCCCGCCCCATACAACTTACTTAGTCTAAATTTTGTTTACCCGGATTCCTATCTTTTTTTCAATTGCACATAATAGAATATAGGGAATCGATTCCAGACATTTGTTGGTAGGATCCTAGCGATTTACCTCTTCCCAGCTGGTGATCCGAAAACTTTTGCACCAATAGAAAGGGACGTTAAGTGAAGGAGACTGAAATTTCTGTGCTGGTTTCAAGGCTTCTGTTGTCCACTATTTTGGCAAGCATAAGAGACAGTTAATGTCACTCCTGAAGGGAAGGCAATATGTTGTATGTTACATTTTACAAAACTCTTCTATACCACCCTCGTTTTACATTTCGATTTTTTCATCTTCTTGTCATTGTAGTTGTCCCAAAACTTTCTATATATTTGCATGCATAAGTATAAGAACATGCATCTTTTATAACCGCCACTCACACACACGCACACAATATCCCATTTGTTCCTCTGTTTGACTGAGTATTTGGTGAATGTGTGGCCTTGCATTTGTGTGAGTGTGAAAGCTTTTTAAGCTGAGGGAGTTAAGTTAGTTGCTGTGATACAAATACCAAACATCTCTTCAAATGGGAACGAATTGTTTGCAATATAGACAGGGCAAAAAAAAAAAAACGGACGTAAAAAATACATTTTTACAAAATCTGGCAAAAATGCACTAAGTATCGAAAATGTAATGAAATTTACAATGCGATATGTGGTCCTTTTCACAAGCAAATTATATTCCAGTGAAATGATAATAGGAACGTGTTGAGCATTCACATTTTTTGCACATTTTTTGCACATTTGGTCAAAAAAGAAAAAAAAAGCAAAATACAATTCGAATGTGGCGATGTGGAGCAAGTAATGTCAGCAGAGTAGGTAAGGACTACCTATAGATTTTAAGTTGAATGCCTGTCCAATGCATCTGTTAAAGTTATTTTATTTCAAATTGTCTACAGTCTATTTGCAGTTTTCGACGGATATACTCTCTATAGAACGTATACAAATATCACAACCAACGGTCGTTGGTATTACTAATGCAGTTCTTGCAATTGTGTTGTATTTAGATGACACCACGTTTCCTCTACATACTGTAGCTTTAATAGAAATCTTTGTCCACCACTAGTTTTTTGTGCGTTCCAAAGGTGTCGCAATGCGTTTTTGTTATCACACAGTTTTCAAATGTAAATTATGTTATTTTCCAGCACAAAAGATAAGAAAAACATTGTCTAGCCAGTTTTTTTGTGTACACTTTGGTGGAAATCAATTTAGAGAAGGGGAAAACAGGATAGGACCTAAAGCAAGGCAATGATGTGGACGCAAACAACAGGGTATCCGTCTTTGTTTGTTAATAATTTTCGATTAAATGAAAGAGAATGGATCTTATATTGATAAATGTTTTATTTAATGTCGGCAATTATGTATGGAATATAATATCAAATAAATATCCGCTTCAGCTAGCCTCACAAATGCGAAACCTTTTAGGCACATTTTTATTACATTCTCACACATTTCACGCGGTATTTCATTAATTTCAACACGAATATTTTGTTAAAGTTGCTCAAGCATTTCTGGTTTGTTTGCATAAACCTTACTTTTCAGATATCCCCACAAAAAGAAGTCCGGAGCAGTCAAATCAGGCGACCGTGGAGGCCAATCAACATCACGATTTCTTGAAATAACTTGTTGTGGAAAGAGTCTCGCAGTAATCCTGGCTGTATGCTATGTGGCATCGTCTTGTTGATACCACATGTTAATCAAGACCAAAGCATGCAGTTGTGGCGTCAAAAAGTTTTCAATCATATCACGATATCGCTACCCATTGACAGTTACCGTTACGCCGTTTTCAGTTTCAAATAAGTAAGATCATTTTTCTCCTGATCAAATTGCACGCCAGACTGTCACTTTTAATGGATGCAAAGGTGACTGATGAATAATTTGAGGGTTTTCCATTGCCCAGAACTATATCCATTCAAATGATAATGTGCCTCGTCACTCATTATAATTTTTTCATGAAAATCTGGGTTGCCATGCGTGAGCTGTGACATCCTATTGGGAAAAGATGTAGCGAACAGCTCTGTTCAAAGATAATTGAAGGAGTAGAGTATATTTCTAAGCAGTACATAATACTTGGCATAACATAACTTGGCATAACATTTTATATCATGCACAAACTGTAAATTAGAACCATTATAAACTACTCGCCCTTCATAAAATGTACTAACGTGTTATCCAACATATTATGACACGAAAATGTAAGTTATAACGATTTCAGTGTGGGAAACTAACAAAAAAAAAAAAAAAGTTTTGCTTTGCCATTTAAGAAAATTTTCGTCGCGAAAAGCGTAGTACTAGAAAAGTTAGCTTAAAATTTCACGACAATTATTTTATACGGAGTTTCACATCGAAAAGGCAGCATACTGCCAGTTTGTACGTACAGCTCATCTATGATATTACGCCATTATGTTTATTTAACATATCGCCTCCTGTTTTTAGCTGCCATTAATGGCTGGGAATACTTCACCGAAGGTCGGTTTAAAAATAACCCAACGCAAAAATCTATCTGGCGTTATCTGTGCTAAGTTGAAACTGGAAGAAATGCTGATGATGATGAACTCGTTGGACGGCGCAGAAGTTTTCTTTTTTTTTTTGAAGGGAAACTGGTCTTTCAACATTTTTGTAAAACAGATCACGTTAAGATGCTGGTGATCTAGATAAGCAGGTAGATAATAGAAGGCAGAAGTACACAGAAGTAGGTGGAAAAATATTAATGAATTGTCTAAATTTTCAATTATACGATAATTCAAAAATTTGTTCATCTAATTGTCGACTACTGCTGTTGCCATGACAAATTGTTAGCTTTTCGAGTATTAACACTGCATTCCGCAATACCTGGCCACCACATTTCGTGAAGATTGCGATGCTTTGCACTGGTTTTCATTGTATGCGTGAGAGCCTTTCATCTGTATTGCGGTAATATCAAAATGTAGTTGACAGTTGTTCAATCATCACGTAAATTGTCATTTCACAACTGTCATTTGTTCTTCTTCTCCCGCTCAACTCTTCCAATTTCATTGGAATAGTCAGTCGTAACTGTTTATATATATATATATATAGGTATACATGTGGAGTGCACCATCTACACTGAGTATTTCACCATGTACGTGGACATCTTTTTTAACTCCTGCTTTTTGTGCTACAGTGGCTGACGCAGCGAGAGGAAAAAAAGTCAACAAACTGATAATTCAATCATGTTGCCATAACAAACCCCTACAAAAGTACGTGCCCAGATTTCAGAACATACATTTATCTGAAGAGCAGAAGAAGACAAACTGCTTGCTTGCCATATGAACTCTGACTGGAAGGGAGAATGACATTCTCCTGCTGCCGATAAAAGCTTATTACTGACCAAACAAAAATATTATGTTCACATACACAATATGAAATCATTAAAAATACTATTCATACTGATGTATTCACTGGGTGCAATAACTTTTCTAGTGGTCAACGAAATGGTCAACCGTTATGGCGCACAAGTCGGATCAACTTATGGTTCGCAAAGCATCCCCATTCACTGAAATTCAAATACACACACACATACAAATAGTGCGCGGCATTACAAACCGCTACAGTCTCATATGTAGTTAGCCGTGTAACTTTCATATATTTACTGTAATTCATGCAGAAAATAATGCATACCATTAGGAGTTTTTCGTTGAATACGTGGGAACAGTTTCGTTGGGTATTCGGCCAAACCGAATTTGCAAAACATTTCTTTTTAAAATATGAAAAGTTAAAGTCATGAAAACAGGCCAGTAAATTCAATAAGGTGAACCTGATTATACGATAGATAGCTCCACACCCTACATCATTCTGTTAAAATTTAATTTGTACAGAAATTCAATAATCTGATATATTCATAGTCACAATAATCCATTAAAAGTCTAAATTTTTAGCAAAGGTTTGATTTGTAATACAGGAGTAGGTGCTGAAAGTGCTACCAATATCACTCTGCTGTAACAATCATACGGCCTATGGCACAATTCAATTAGGTGAACATAACAATGTTATCGCTTTTTGTTTGGTTAGAGTATCGTAACCAGTCATAGTTAGTAAAGAAGTCGACGAGGGGTTTACGTGAGTCTCGCCATGAAGGCCTTACCCACAGTGTGCGACACATTGGGCATATTACAATGCGATTGCCAACGCCCCCCACCGCCGATCATTACAATGATAAATGTAAAGGCGGCTTCAAAAATGTCATGGAAGTGGACAAATCAAAAACGTCAACACCTCCAGAAAAGGTTCGAAAGGTGAAGGCCACAATTCGCGGTAATCCATGACAAAATGTGAACAGAAAAAACGGTGGTCTGTGCCTGGAGTGGAAATCAGAAGACAATTTAGACCAGAAAATTGCTTTGCGAGTACAAGCAGTTTTATTTTGTGCCACAGTAACTGGCACAGGGTGCTCGTAATTCGTTTTCATTGAACAGAGCGTAAAGATAAATCAACAAAGCCTACGAAACCCAACGTTTTTTTTACAAGAACAAGGTTCCAATGGAATTTTTCCATAAGGTCCGTTTCGGAGGCCAAAGTATCCATTAAATATATGACATGATTAACGCCTTGATGGGACAAAATACCATCAATTAACGCAGCGTGTGAAGTCTTCTCGGAAAGACTCCATATTATTGATCGCTCTAAAGGCAGTTACATTCAACGGTGACATATTTTTCTTAACATTTGAAATATTTTTTACGATATATTTTTGGTTTTGTCGATTTCATTCTGGTAATTTACAACTGATCTTCCGAATCATGAATCAAAAAAATCTCAGGGATCCAGTTTCCACTTGCGAGTCGTTATTATTGCGATTTTGAATAAATCGATCTATTTCTGAAGCTGATGGTGGCTGGTAATGGAAAGTTGATCACTTATGACAACGTTAAATAAAAATGGTCGTGGTCGAATTACGGTGGGCTGGCACAAACAGTGGTCAATCCCTTATTGAAGGGTCCAGAAGATTTTACAGCATGTTTGGTGCGATTGGCAGAGAATCATCTACTATGAATTGCTTCCCTACTGTCAAGCTCTTGATCCAGACCTGTTCATAAGTGACCATTTTTTAAAATAGGAGAAGAATTGTGTTCCACTAGAACAGTGCCAGGTCGCGCGCATTGGTATTGATTCTTTGGAAAATTCGGCACCTTGATCTGGATGTTGATATGCATCCTCCTTGTAGTCCGCATCTGACGCCAGGTTATTAATATCTGTTCTTGCATATGGCGAATTATTTTGCTGCTGAAAAATTCACCTCAAGAGGAGAATATGAAAATTAGCTGACGCAGTTTTTTGCCAATAGCAACGAGAATTTCTGGGATATGATGGAATTACTTTCAAGAGGAGAATTGCTTTCAAGAGGTACATATTTGACTTAAATCGGACCATTATATGCTAAATAAAACCATCAATGCCGCGTAAAAATAACGAATTTTTTTTACTACGTCTTAAATATTGTGCAAAATATTACGTGGAAATTTTCAGAATTTTTATAAACGATGATATTTAGTTTATAATTGAAATATTTTAACGGTATTAAATTGATGCAGTTATAATAATCGAGGAGACACTTCATTTGTATTTCAATTTGGTCTTTTCTTCCTTATTGCCTTTAAGTGCCCGCCAGTGTTACATATCTGTACATTAACTAAACATGACCAAAAAAGGACATGTTGTAAACTAACTTGTCCACCATAAGGATGAAGTTTCAGTGGTTGGCAGCAGCTACCGTTTCCGAAATGTATAATTTTATTAAAAATGATGCCATAAGCTGCGAAATTATATTTTTGCCAAAATTATACAATAATTTAGCTGGAAATTCCGATTTGCGTACGAGTTGTGGATATTAAGGAAATAACACATTGTTGTTTATTTCGCTTGTAAAAACTAAACGATTTTTCCCCCGCCCCTCACTAAAATGACCCTTGTTGTATTAGCTAAAGTCATATGCGAGACCCCAACATTTTTGAAAAAGAAAAGTTTACAAATTCAAACTCTTTATGTGTAGTCACGTGCAATGTGTTGGTGGCAGATATTGTTTAACATTTTCCAATGTTTCGAATGTGTCTGCAGTGCTTTTTGTTCGTTTTTGTGGAAGAGAAGAAAAAATTAATTTTAATTTTCATTATGCTCTTAAGGGAAATTGCCATATGTTACACCTTACGAAATTGAATGAAATGTGCATATAAGTTTCATTACATTTCCTAATTACAATGCAGTTGAGACATGTCTGCAATTACGTTTGGATTTAAAGGATAAAACTAATTTAAGGATGCCAGATATCCTTGGTAATTTATGTGTAACATTGAAGAGAACTATATTGGAAATAGAAGGAATTCTTGTCCAGTTTTAAAACATAGTCTCACCAATAAGTTATGCTTGAAATTGTCAGACGTAAAATGTCATATTGTAAAGGTGGACGGACGTCTGGCAATACAATAACTGTCAAATATTAACGATTCTGAGTCGTTAATGCAAAATTTATGGGTAACTAAATTGAAATTGATTTCATTAAAACATTAGGCAAAAATAAAGGCATATTAAAAAAAAATTTACTCTTTAATGAATGCACCAATTTTTAAGCGTCAAAACAAAGCAAACAGTTTTTACATAAATGTTTATATTTAACGCCTTGTTGTCCTATTTTGTGGAATGAAATAAAATTTTTCGCCATTTATCTTGTGATGCTGTTGGTCTGGAACAAAGCCCGTATTAATGTCTTGTGAATCAGTGGTGACTTTCCCTACCTGTAATTGAACACCCTTCTATAATAACTAAAATAATAACTATTCCGGCTTTGAAAGCTATAACGTTATCTCAAATGCAGTTATCATGACTCAAACTGGACGAAAAAAAGCCAAATATTTTATATACATATGTATGTACCGTCCAGTTCAATTTCGGTTAAGGGTTGTATGTGCAAATCAGCTCACCTGACTGATTCCATTTGCACTTTTACAAATTTTGTCTATGTCTATGATATTTTCTGATGCGATGCCAATTTGCAACATCAAACATTCTGTGAAAAAAAGGGACCGAAGGAAAAGGATCCTCTCAAGAAATATTTCTCAAATTTTTTGTCAAGATATTTCCACGGGTGCTCAGTTGGTTTAAGATCCGATAAAGCAACCACTACCTAACAATTTCTGTGGAACGTCTAAGATAACTATTCTGCTTTTACTTCTCAAACTAAAGCTCTCAGTTTTGTGTCTGTTAAACACTTTGATTATTCTGCGTTGGGCAATCAAAGCAGCTTGTTTGCCTGGGCTTTTTTTTTGTTGACAATGATTTCTTCCATTAAGTTTTACCTATTTCACGCAAAGATTTTTATTTTTATGTAGATCTGTTACGATTTTACGAGTCTCAATTGATGTTTGTCTTCCCATAGTAAATTTTCAGCTATTTTATATTGTAAATAACTACTATATGGTGATAAACTTAAGTCTTAATACTCATTTGATACTTTTTGGGAATACAAAAAATAGAAAAATAATATATGCGAGGTGTGATCAAAAACTAAACGTTATTTTCAAATTTCGTGAGTTACGTACGAGTATGTTCGATTTTCGCATTTTTTCTGTTATGTTGGCACCCATGTCTGTTATATACGAGTATGTTGACAATATCAGCCATTTTGGATTGTCAGTTTGCTTTTGACAGATAAAAAGATTGGTCGTGATTTGGTGTACTCTTTTTTTTACTATTCGAAAAAAAGGATCAAAGAAACTGTATTAAGTTTTGTGTAAAAAATGAAATTAAATGTGAAAGGACATTTGAAATGTTGACTGTGACGTTTGGCAAGTCTACTATGAGCAGAACACAAGTTCAATTGTGGTAAACCGGTTCAAGGAAGGCCGAGAAGATATCCTGGTCGCCCGAGCACGTCAACAACCGATGAAACCATTGAAGCAGTGAAGAAAGTAAATTTGGATAATCGTCGAATCACTATTAGAGAGGTTGTTGATGATGTTGGCATATCGTTCGGCCCATGCCAAGCAATTCTTAGGGATGCTTTAGGCATGAAACGTGCGGCAGCGAAGATTGTTCCAAAATTGCTAAATTTTGAGCAAAAACAACGTCGCATGGACATCGTTCAGGAGCTGTTGAACGTCGTCAATGACGATCCAGATTTCCCCAAAAAGGTCATAACTGGTGACGAATCATGGGTGTATGGCTATGACATTGAAACCAAAGCCCAATCATCCCAACGGGAGCGTCCAGAAGAGCCAACACCGAAAAAAAACACGTCAAGTTCGGTCAAATGTGAAGGTTTTGCTTACTGTTTTATTTGATTGCAATGGCCGGTCAATGATGCGCCGTTTGAGCGAAGCAATTCGTCAGAAACGCACAGAATTGTGGAAAAACCAATCATGGATTTAGCACCATGATGACGCACCAGCTCACACATCGATGCTTGTGCGTGAGTTTTTGACCAAAAATAAAACCGTAATCATGCCTCAACCACCCAAAACTGACACCGATAAAAGGAAAGCGTTTTGCTACGATTGAGGAGATAAAAGAAAACTCGAAATAGGAGCTGTTGGAGATACCAAAAATCGCGTTTCAGAAGTGTTTCGAGGATTGGAAAAAACGCTGGCATAAGTGTATTATATCTGAGGGGAAATACTTTAAATGGGACAAGATAGTTATTGGTGAATAAATAAGAACATAAATAAAAAAATAAGCAAAAAAAAAAATAATAGTAAAAAAATATACATATAAATAAATAAATAAATAAATAAATATATATATACATATATATATACATCGTCATAAAATGATAATAATATTTTAAAATGCTTCAGTTCTTGGCCATGATTCAATTAATTCCAGCCTAATTTAATTACCAATCAATTATGCATTATTAATTTATGTATAGCTTTAGTTATCTGAATGTAATAAAACTTTGTTTATAACAATACGCGGGGCCTTTAATTTTTTTTTGACGCTCACAGTATTTTATTTTTTTTTTTGCGCGAAAATGTCAAGTTCTGAGAAGAATAAGCATTATACTTCAATGTGATTTTGTCCCTGCCCATGGTTTAATGTGCTCAATTCTAATTTAATTACCAATCAGTTATGCGTTATTAATTTATTTATAGCTTTAATTATCTAAATGTAGTGAAACTCAGTTTATAATATTTATTTATTTATTTTTTTTTTGGCGCTCACGGTATTTTTTTTTTGTGCGAAAATGTTGAGTTTTGAGCCGAATAAGCCGAATAATATTTGAATATGCTTTTGTTCTTGCCTCTAATTTAATCAGTTCAATTCTATATTAACTTAAAGTATTTCTTTATTTATTAATTTTCCTTTTGTGCGAAAATATCAAGTTTTAAGCCAGATAAGCATCATAAGCAGGGACTTTTGCTTTAATGCTTTAATTTCATATTGATTCACTGTAGAATCTTATAAAAGTTTGACAACTATGAACTCGAAACGTCGAAAACAAGGAACAATGGACCGAAATGAAAATCGAAATCATTTTTTGCATCGTATAGTCAATGATGATGAAAAAGAAATGAAGGGGAAATCAAAAGATTCCCCCGGTCATACTTCAACATTGACAGATAAGCCGTATATTTGAGGACAAAGCTTATGTTGTTTACTTCGGAGGGTCAATTAGGTGTCGCGTATTGTGATTTGCTCAAACCGAACGAAACCATTACTGGGGTATGGAGAATATCGAATATCGAATTGATGAGAATGAAATACATATTCCAGGAGAAAATCGTAGCGAGAGCTCTCAAGATAAGACAAAATCGTTGTATACCATCAAAGCAAAAGAAATTAGAACTACTTCAAAATAGAGAACATTTTCGTTAGTGTTAAGATAGCAACATATGCCGATTCTTTATTTCCAACAGAAGTGCTTCAAGATTGCTTCTTATAATATAAATATGTATCACATCGATGTAATAATAATTTTAGTACTTTTGAAAAAATAATGTTTTGAAGCAATGAAATGTTCTATTTTTAATGGAAATTATTATCCCTTATAAAGTTATTAATAGTACACAAATTTTGAATCGTGAATTTTCAATACAACAGTATTAAGTTAAGAAAAACGAGATATAGAAACTTAGTGTGCAGATGTACAGTTTCCATCACTTTAACGTAATTTAATGCTTTACATTGATCACCTAGGCAGCAAACTATTATATTAAATTCAATTTTCATCATGCAATCCTATAAATTTAAAAAAATAAGTTATTTTTGAAAAATGTAATGCGGGAACTACATGACAGTAAAACTGAATGGTTGTCAAATTTCGAGTACTTACCGCCTATGACAACTCAATGTTAATTTAATTGGTATTTCAGTCAAAATCTGCACAGCAACTGGATGCATAGTTCTGTTGAATATTATGATAATCGGAATGCAATATTTTTGCTGGCATGGAAAAGTTCGTTCCCATGTGGCGATGCCGGTCGGAACTTAGGTAGGAACCCTTAATTGGGAAGTTCTACTTCGCCCGCTGCCACACTCTGCCCCTTCCGATAATCACTTGCTCTGATCCAGGACACAGGATCCATATGTGCTTCACTGCATATGGAAAAAAAATTAGGTCAACTCCTGGATTGCTTTAAAAAATAAAGCTTTCTATCGACGCAGTGTTAGTGTGCTGCCAGTAAGATGGAAATAGGTAATGACTGGTTATGGAAAATATTTTAAATAACGTATAATCTCCCCTTTTTTCACAATAAAGACTAATTTTTAACGATATTTTATTTTTGGACAATATTTTAAATAGCATATGATCTACCTTTTTTGACAACAAAAATTAATTTTTAATAAAAAAAAAAACGGCAGAGATTTACGTATACTTCTAAAACAACTGATGGCTATCCGTTCCAAACAAACTGTTAAAAGGTAACGATTGCTTAAGATTTTAAAGCCGTTTTAATTCCACTCAAATATGTCTCTCTTACTATATTGTGATACCTTTTATAAGTAGTGCTTGCTGTTAGTAATTATCATATATACCTGTGGAATGGTCTTCTTTCTCAAACCTAGTAAATGTTTTACAAATTGTACACAGCAATCGTAATTTGTCACAGCCCCAAAGAAAAAGCAAAAACAATTACCTAGACGAACAGACTACTATTCCTGTATAACCATAACGCCGAGCGTTAAACATTCATTCATAACTCATCAAGGATCTGTGAAAAAATTCTATTTAAATGAAACGATGCCATCAAACCATAAGTTTCACCAATCATAAGAGCATCCAATGAACGATTATAACGCCTAACGCCAAACAATAGCCGGTAGTCTAGTGGCGTGCAACACCAGGAACATTTGACTACTTCAGTCCTGTACTCTCATTGTCAAAAACGTCAGCACATACGTTCTAACCATTATGAGTCAACAGTCAAAAGTGATGCCAAAGAATAAACGAGCACATCCACTATAATGGGCGGGGGAGAAATTACTTTACAAGTGTTGTTAATGTTGTCCTTTTCATGGTCATCATCATGCGTTGTCACTCATCCTCGTCAGCACACAACTACTAAGGACGCTGAGACTGCGTCAGGATATTTTTAGGAACTCACATTGCCATGGCTGACACCATCGATAAACGATGAAATAAATGCGTCAGGGAGCGGGTAGCGGTCAGAACGTGTAGAGCATATACAGAAACTGAATGGCTTAACGGCCTGCAATACTAAATTCAATGAAAAAAAAAAACATTTTAGAAACCGCAAAATGAGATAATGCTTTTTTTCTGTGCAAAACTGAAGGACCGCTTTGCCCGACGTGATCTTAATTAAATTTCTTTAATAGTCATGGAAGTGTTTAATAAATTTAATAATACAAATTTTATGTCAACATATTCACACGCTATTATAATTTTGCCCCCAAAGAAAAAATAATGTTGTTGTACTCTTCGAAGTGGGGTAAATATAAGTTCTCGTAGAAAGAATTCTATTATTTTACCAATAGATGGCTTTGGTTATCTGTTTGTCGCGTTGTATTAGCGCAATCGGATTACTCTAGATGGCGCTAGAAATATAGAATATCATAGTAAAAAGCTACTCACACAGACGCTACTCAATATTGTTCTGGTGCCTGCCAACTAGGGATACCAGCAAAGAGGAAATGTGCTTTAGTTTTTTTTCGATAAAGGTGAAAGCACAAGCCAGTCGGCTAAAAATGTGAATAGTTTTTGTAGTCCTGTTATTGTAACAAACACGTGCATTTTCGGCTTCGTCGATTCTATTTCATTAATTTTGATATCAAAGAGACACACAGCATAACACACTATATTAAGCCAGTTGAAGAAATGAGAGAAATTGCCAGAAGTGGTTTAAACGATTTTCTACGGGCAACTTCTCCGTTACATAATAATCAGAAAATCAGAATTAACCCTTCACAGGGTCATAAAAAAGTTCGGACTTGTGAGAAACCTCGATATGAGTGTGTTCCTTGCCAACCGCCTGAATAAAGATAAGAAATAACAAGACACCATTTCTGAAGAACCTCATTACAGGGGATGAAAAGTTGATAGTCTGCAGTAATGTAACGCGAAAAGATCAGGGGGGAAATCAACTGAACCTCCTCAATCCAGTTCTAAGGTGGGCCACCACCCCAGGAAGGTTATGTTGTCGATTTGGTGGGATGTCAAAAGAGTAGTCTCATTTGAGCTTCTCCCAACAAATCAAACAATTAATGGGGATTACTATATCACACAGTTGGATAAATTGAAGGCGGCATTAAAAGAAAAACGGACGAGGCTATCAATCGGGGAGACATCATCTTCCATCATGACAACGCCCGGCCTCACACTGCCTTGCGGACCCGTCAGAAGTTTTACCTCACTCTCTGGACTTCGCCCTGCCCGACTATCACCTATTTTGCAGTCTGAGCAACAACTTGAAGGGTTTAAATATCTATAACGACGAGGAAGTGAAAAAACGAATTGGGAGAGTTTTATGAGAGAGGAATTAAAAAGCTTCCAGAGAGGCGGGAAGAAGTTATTAAAAAAAGGGGAGAATTTATAACAGATTAAATAATTGTTTTCTTGTATATAAATTTGTAATTGTATTTCTTTTAAAAACCGGACGAACTTTTCGAACCACCCGATATTTCTGAACTCGTTTTTGCAGTGTTTACATGAGTGTTGAGAGACGATTCCATTATTTTGTAGACATTTTCGACAATTGTCTATCCAAAGCGTGGTGCATTTCTGGCTTCAAAATTACCGAAATGGAATCTACGAATTAAAACTGCATATGATTAGCTATTATAATATCAGGACCATATATATTGTTCATATTTTCAGTCACCTGGCTTGCGCTTTTGATTTTACAGAAGTAAAACTTACAAATATGGCATATTTTCCTTTTGATGGTCATAATTTTTGACGCGCTCTCTAACAATTCTGTGTCATGCAATCATAAAACAATCAAGGTAGTTTTTTATATACGAAATCTTATCTTTTTAACGTCGTCTAGGGTAAGGCAATCGAAGGCAGAAGCCATTTATTCCTTTCTATTCTATTTCTAATTTCATTTGTGTAACTTTCACAATTCCATTCGTTTTCCTTCTAATATCCACTTGCAGGAATATTAAAACTCAAGCAGAAAATACTACTCGCATGTTCCTAAAAATTGTTTTGTATTGGTATGAATACACGGGAACGTAATTTTTTGATTAAAACTAATTCGGATATTATTTTACCTTTTAGGGTTTTTACCTCAATTGTTTTATTATCAAAATAAAGTCCAAAGTTTTTGGATTTTTTCATTTCATGTTTGCGGAGTAAAAACAAATTCCGTTGCCTCTTATGAATGAGACGTGCGAGAGCTTCAAAACTGCGATTGAAATCGTGGTTAAATTATGGGTCCTGTTCAGGGAGTCCAAAATAGAATGCGTGTAAGCTCACTCAATATGAGAAGCTCTACGATGTTTGCAGATTGTTTCATTATAATTGAGAATTGTTTTATTTTTTCCCCGGAATTTGTTTCATTTTATTTGAGTGGGAATTACTTAACTTTTCTTTCGGGCTTTATTTCATTTGGCGAATTTATGCAGATTTTTCTTTTCATCTGCCCAACATGCTTAAAAACAAACCAGTGTGGTGCTCAAAAAGCCAGCATTATCATCACCATCAATTATTTGTATCGATCTTTGACAACTTTTCACATCATTTAAAAACTCACACCTTTCCTCCTACGCTCCGTTGCCATTGACTGACTGATACTTAAGTTGGAGAATTTCTATACACTCTGCTTAACTTGAGGAACTCCTACATACAAACAACAATGGTTTATTCTTGGACACCAACACATCTCCCAGCAATACACGACGATTCATCGTCCTTTTTACCAACAACGGCACACATGTGTGGACAACAACAACAGCAATAGCGGCAGAAACATCATAAAACAATGGCCCTAAAGACCACATAAATAGGATGCTTGGCTGAAAGCACATCGTTGGTAGAAGCTCATCCTTTCATACACTATGGCACAAGCAAATACCGCTACATTATGGTCCGGTAAACCCGGCAAGCAGACCATGGAAGATTTTATAAAAATAATAAAATCCAAAAATCTGTTTTGAATGTGTTAAAATATTAAATGAACATAAATTGTGACATGAAATTATGGTAAATTGCCACAGAGAGAGACGGGTAGCCAGGATTTAGAAATGAAGGCAATGGAAAAAGGTATGCATGGACTACAGGGACGAGTTAGGTTAAATGTTTTTAAAGAGCGAGAAATTTATCAATCTACCAAGCAAATATTCATATATTTGTTAAGATGACAAACAGTGTGATTTACAGAGGTGTACTAAGTAACTAAAAGGATCTCCTGAATTAATATAACCGGTGCAACAGATTTTCATTATACTTTTGTTGTTCACTATTTCGTTTATTTCACTTAATACTCAAAACTATGGATCATTTCGAGTTTTCATAATACGTTTTGTGGTACAATTGGGCATATTAGTGGAACACATTTAAAAAATGTTGAATTTTTGGCAAAATGTCAAATATAGACCCAACCATTTCGAAAACATTGCTTTTAAATAGCATAAATGGGGTCCAACGCCACGACCAGATAAGAACAATGCTCTTGGAGCTCCTGGTCTCCCGTGCTACCAGGAGAGAAGAACCCTCTGGTCTGGGTTTTGCAGACAAGCTCCTCCAGTTTTGTTTTATCATACCTCGCATGGAACTGGTCGTCCATTATATAGGCCATAAATTTTCAACGTCCGAGGAGAAATATCGACACAACAATAAATGTCTATTTACCATATTTCTCTTCAAAAGACCTCCATGGTAGTACGACTATACCACAGAAAAGAAAAAAATCTTTCGATGTCCCTCAATGGCTTCTTTATAGTCGTTCCTGTTGCCAGGGGCAATCTTACGTACAGCTTTCGCATCGTCAAATCTTTGGTCAGTAAACGATGTATAATACTTTTTAACAAGCCTATTATTTCAGCTAGCTCCACCTTCAGCCGACGAGTTATCCAATACCGTTTTGTGAATTTTCTTAAGCGTGTCTGACGTGGACACCTCAATTGGTCAACCATTACGGTATTTTGGCAGCTCGTACGGCCACGTTTAAATTCTGCTATGCATTATTTTACGGTTGTAAGCGAAGGCGCAGACTTTACCAGAATAGAATCTAGTTCGACTTTAATATCAGTTAAACCGAGCCGTTTCAAATGGAAATATAGATTTACATAGGTTAGGTTAGGTCAGTGCGGCAGTCAGAATACACAGAGTCATTTGGACTGCATAGTCCATTGTGATACCATTGAATTACATAACGATGAGCCATGTTTTCCATGTTTACAATTTCACTGAGATCGTTTGCTTCTGATGGCTCAAATAAAAATGCTAAACAATGTCGCATTTATCCAATTTTAGTGCTTGCCTAGTCGTTTTTTTTTATATTATAGGAATTCTTTACATTTTTCACAAATTTTAATGGATATTTTACAACAGTGGAAGGTCAAGATTGTCATCTAGCTGTTATTGTAGCATTGAATTTCAGCTAATTTATTTAATAATTTAAATGTCTTTGGTTCTAACTACTCGTTTAAAATACACACAAAGATTATTATTGGCTTTATATTTGACATTATCCACTCGAATCTAAGATCACCCAAACCATAAAGTTTTTAGCTTAATGGGCTTTGACACTGCTAGAAATGAATATTAGAACAAACTGGGAATACTCTTCTACCTTGCCTAAGGATGTAGACAAGTTAATCTTGCATGTGTGCATCTCTTCCCTAATTACTCCTTCGTTTATGATTGTTATTAAAATTTTACGTTTTTCTACTCCCTTATCACCTTAGATCTATATGTATATCCCCTACTTTAATTGCAGCTATAATTTTTTGTACTCAGAGCAATTGCTCATTTGAAAGCCTACTCTTAGGCTTATAAACTATGTAAGCCTAAGAAAATTAGCTGAGCACAAAATCCTTTCGTTCTCTGACGTTTTGCATGTAAATTAGAAATAAAAACAGACGGAAGTGAAAACATTTTGTAACTTTATGATTTCTTTATGTGAAATAAAGTCATCATTTGTCTTTCGACATAGAATTCATCAAGGCTTCTGCTCGAATTTCTCATTATACACCTGAAGGCATTTAATCTTTTGTTGGGTTTCATTCAAACTATGAGCAGGAACTCTGGCACAATCATTTGCTGCTAATTTCGCCTGATTACTTTGTTGTATATCAAATGCCGAAAGAGAATGAATTATATATTCTTCATGCCGGCTACTTTCATGTTCCATGGCAGGGAAATAAAAGGAAGACTGGCAGAAATTACAAATTTCTTTGTGTGTGTGTGTGGTATAGTACGAATATTATTCGCTACACAAAAAGCTTAAAAATTAACATCCACAACAATGTTGAAATTGCTACCACGATTTCTGCGCTCTGATGATGTGCTATCATTCTACTGCTCCCTTCGGCATCCAACATCCTGGTTCCAGTATCCGTCCATGGTAATAATGTCAGTATTTGTATTAGTGTGAGAGCATGTGTCTAGTTTTGTAGCTCTCCTTTGATCATTGATTTTTACATCTTTAATTTGCATTTAATCATCGTCATTTCATGACTGTTAATGGTTCATTTGCTTCTTTGTGTTGTAGAAAAATATAATACTTTTTCTTTGCCCTACCGCTTTGCCGTATATCCTCTTTTAACTGTCAGGATGCCGGCCTTCCTCCCCACCCTGACGTAGCAGTCAACATTCTTTATCCTTCGTCTAATTTACAATAACATTGTAATCAAATGCTTGATTTCATTGTTTCCTATTTCAGACACTATACTTTGTGTCCTTTCTCCTCTGGACGAGCGTTACAGTTGGCTGAATTTGGCTGGTGGTGTTTTTTGCACTCGAATGGAAATTTGCGGTTGTGTTTTGTGGCTTGGCTTCATTGGTGGAGCGCCAATATCTAATCAAACGAGATCACATCTTGTCTGCTTGATTAGATGAAATGACGAAATGCCAGATAGGGACGAAACCTTAGCCATGTGATAAGGAATCTATATAAGTCCAAAATAAAAAAAAAAAAAAGAGCGGGATGTGGTGGACTTTTGAAGGATTTTCAAATATCGCAAATATCACATAAACTGTGCATGCAGGTTTCGTGGAGGATGTCTAAACTGTAAAGACAATATCCAGTTAAAAGTAGGTTATTTATTTAAATCATTTCTAACTTTGGCATGTATGAGATTTACAAATCCACTTCCCAATTGCATAATCGTCAAGGGCTTTTGTATATAAGGCAATAAGCAGACTTCCTGTACGATTATATTAGCTCAATGATACCTGTAGTAGAGCAATACGTTGCAGAAGAGGTCTTTTTCTAAAATTCTTTCTCATGGAGTGTGGAGAGAAAGTTGAGGTTTGGTGAAAGTTATGTCTATATGTATCAAACATTCGCAATGCCAAGAAAGCAACACGAAAGATTTTCCAGAAATGTTTGCATGGAATGTATCTCAGCCTTTCTTATCATTCCACTCATACGGAAAACCTTATGAATATTTTTTCAGATGACAAAGGCAAAAAAAGAATTTTGCTTTTAGCGGTGGATCATATAGTGACTCGGTTAGAGGTAATTTTTCCAGTAAGAATTTCATAACAGAACAAACCCTCAAATCAATCTATCGACCCGTTTTATTCAATATTCTGTATTGTTTGGTATTTTACTGTTAAGAGTTTGTATGAAATCTGTTTTCAGATTTGACTCAATCGGACTTACAGCTTGAGAAGCATTTGCTAGGCATGTCGATTACTGAAAGTATTCGTCGGACACTAGAGTTGAACGCCGCTCAAATAATAATAGGTAGTTGTAACGGGATTCGAATGAATCGTGCCACGGCTGATCAAAAGTCTATCAATTATTCGGTTATATTACAAAAACCAGCATATTGTTCGTGCACCCCAACCAACTTCTAGTATCTCTCGTACAAGCTTATTTTCTGAAATTAAATTTTTACCAGTGGTTTCTTATTCGTGGACCGCAGCAATATAAATTCATGGTCAATGTATTGATTTTTTGACCGATAATGCTTTGAGCAAAATTAGTCAAATAAACGCACCTTTTCTGGAACTTTCAACGACCGATTTAACCCATATATTCTTAGCGTCACGTTTTTTAAGAATCTCAAACTTTCTAAAGACAAATTTAGAAGCACGCCAAGCATTTGATAGATTTAGTACTGAAAATGGTAATGAGCTATTCGGCTCGCCTTTATATTTATCATGCTTATCGCCTGAAAATGTCGGAGCATATTGAACCCACTTATTAAGCTTCTCTCCCTAAAATGTATTCAATACTATTAAACAACAAAATTAAAAAAATTTATGAATATTCATTATTTTCGAATGCAGCTAAGACATTATTTTAGGACTGGAACCTTCCATCTTTCATCATATCTGTTGCTTAGAGGGTTATATAATCGGTTAAGACAGAATAAAATGTAACCCCTATGTAACTGTAGACCGGTCCTAGAGCGATAGCCAACACACGCGATCATCGTTTGCATGATCGCGGGTTCAATCCCACATACAGTCATCTATCATTATTTGAGCGGCGGTCACCCCGATGTATCTGACGAACACTTCGAATAGTTGAGTAATTAACAAGTCTCGTAAATACTTCTCACACTGTGGCGTTTAGATTTGTCGTTAAACTGTAGGTTCAGTTCAGTGAATCTTAAAACGATGCAAGGGAATATGTTTTTCTTTTTTTTTATCTAACTACATGCCTGCACTCCCGCCATGGTTTGCTTTTAACCCTGTTATTTCTGATAAATTATGGATTTATAAACTCCCAATTCATATATTATCGATGACAGATAAGGGGACCGAAAGGTTATTTCGCATGCAGCCATTCACACATATAATTTTCTCCCAGATTAAATAAATCCTTCATCACATATATGTATATATAATCGGACAGTGCGTTATCGTCGTGCAAAATCCGTGAGTTGTTTCCTTACGAAACTGCACATTAATTTTCATTATATAGCGCATGATCTTCTGGCAAAAATTTCAAGTGCATAATACCGCTCTCTATTCTCTCAAATATCATGTAACGCCCAGATAATATTCTTTATTTACCGCTTAATCTCCTGCCATGCATTCCAAGTGCTCAACGCCGCGAAAATCAAAGAAAAGAGTCAGCAATGTCTTCAATTTTTAATTGTCATTGATGTGGTTTTTAATCAAACCAGTTGTAATGCATTCCATGAATGTGGATCCAGAATTGACTCATCCTAGCATGATTTAAGCGATTTCGGTTATGCAGAAAATTCAATTCTTTTGGAGCTAGTCGAACACAAAGGAATAGTACAAAATGGCCCCTAAGTTGGCTCAACAGTGTAGAGTCTATTAAAAGGGCTGTTACAAATGATTCCTTGTACTTTTTAACAGAATGTACGAGTATAATATAATCCCTCTCCAACTGTGCGCATACCCTCTTATTTTGTTTCGTTTTTCACTCCTTTGCTTTGGATAAAATATCGCTTTATGAGCTGATACTACTTATATTATCGATAACAATAAAGATATGTGTATACCATCAAGTTTATCCACCGACAGGCGTTCGTTCACACATCAGATTTTCATATAAATCCCTCAACATGTAGACATTTATCGAAAGATCTTGACACGACCAGCCAGTCACTGTTCCTTTATACGAATTTCAGTTAAGTTTAGTGCAACGCTTCTTCTTCTTCTTCTTCTTCTTGAAATGAAGGTAATACTACATTTACTTTTCGGCTTAAACTTTGTTTACTTTAAAAGTTCTCTTTTCAAGCACTTTCTACGAAGTTACCAGATTTTCATCAGATCCTTTTTTTAACCCTTTTTGTCGTTTTCAAACTTTCAGATTTCTTTGTCAAAGTTAAATTGCTTGTTCGCCGTCGATACAGCTGCCGATGACTCGTAATTCCTTAAGTTCAGTTGCCTCCTCCACCTCCTTGTCCGTCCGTCCACCGTGTCCTTTTATACTTTTAATATTTTTCCAACGCTTTGGCGAAAATAGTTGGGCACATGTTTTCCGAAAATTCTGTGCAAAAATTAAAAAAAAAAAACAATAGTGTTGAAAAGTTGGGTACGCTGCTTTGGCATTGTCGTGTAAACTTTTTGCAAAAGCGACAAAATATGCAACAAAAATTCAACGAATTCAGAAAACAGCAACAGTACGAAAAAGATTGCAGCGAAATGTTTCGGTGGAAAACTAATGTTTGATGGGGTTTTCCCAACAACACTTCGGCAGCTGGGTTTGTTTTACAATCTAGAATCCTGGACGATTATCGTTGAAAGACATCTTTGATGTAAGACATTTATGTTAAGGACACCACCCAGTTCAAAGAATTATAGATGCTGCATTGAGTGGCAGGGAAAACGAGAGTGACAACAAGGAACACAAACGATTATTAAAAGTTTTTTTTTATCAATTCAATTTTCTCTAAGATTTCGTAGTCTAGAACTACTTTATATATGTCAAACAATTAAAACTATTTTACTTTATATTCATTTTACAACTAGAATATTTCGGTAATATATCTCACCCTCCCTCTAATCTATACTTGTACGAGTACATGCTAAATATGATAATTTTTCTATATGATTTCTTTATTTTTCCCATTCCCCGTTCCCAATAACTGTGAATTGCTGAAGAAAGGAAAAGCAATTTTCCCACAAGTCTGTTGTAACAATGCGTTAGCAGGACATCGCCTTTGCTTCCTTTTGGTTAACTGAGGAGATGTTCTATACCAATAGACATTGCTTTATGGGCGCAACTTTTGGCGGAACGGGAGAGACGAGGGAGATTGTAAACAGCATCACAACGTGCGAGACGATATGCAGACTCACAAGTTTAAGCTGCAACAAAACTAGTACAGACGGACAACTAGACAATCGAAAAGTTTTTCGTTGAGGAATATTGGTAACAACAGCAATTCAACCCTGAAATGATTGTTGGCTGGGAAATTTTGTACATTGAGATCCTACATCCTTCTTAGTTTGCTTCCATTCACGTTATCTTCAAAATAACATGGAATTGACAAAAAGAAGAAAAAACAAACTAAATCTTAAATTGGAAACCTATCAAATGTTGTCTAAATACAGTGAAAATCTAAGGGAAATGTTTTCGCCAAGTAAGTGGGTGGTAAAGTATTGCAGTTATCGATTCATTTCCAGTGGATTTTATGTGAAAAATTAACCCATGGAATATAACAGCAAATTATTGTATTTCTTACTCTTAATTGCTTTCATTTGAATTGTACAATAACGCTGCAGAAAAAACCTTACGCACAGTAGAAAATAATTTCGACCAGTGTTGTCAAGTGCGGGCAAATATTAAGGATATTCGTGGACCGCAGCAATATATATTCATGATCAATGTATTGCGTTTTTTGACCGATAATGCCTTGAGGAGAATTGATCCAATAAACGCACCTCTTCTGGACCCACCAACGGCCGATTTAACTCATATTCGTATATTTTTATTAACATCTTTTAAGAATCTCTACATGTTGGTGACAAATTTAGGACAAAAATGTTTTTTTTATTATTTTAGCCAAGCATTTGATAGATTTAGTATTGAAAATGATAATGGACTATTCAGCACGCCTTTATATTTATCACCCTTATCGAGTGAAATTTTCGAAGCATATTGAACCAAAATATTAAGCTTCTCGTCCTCGTATTCAATACTATTAAACAACGAAATTCCAGATATTTATAAAAATTCATTACGTTCGAATGCAGCTAATACATGATTTTAGGACTGGAACCTTCTATTTTTCATCATATCTGTTGCTTAGAGAGTGATATCATCGCTTATGACCGAATAAAAAGTAACCCCAGGATAACTGCAGACCGACACTAGAGCGAATGTTTGCACACGCGATTATCGTTTGCATTATTTGAGCGGCGGTCACCTCGATGTGCCTGACGAACACTTCGAGTAGTCGTCAGTAACTACGCTCTATGTGGTACCATAAAAATTATTTCATTTAGTTCTACGAATAAATATCTAGTAAAAAAGAGTGGATAGGAAAGTTAAAAAGATTCGCTGATCATGATCTAGAGATGGAGAAAAAATGTGTAATCATCGATGAATTTTGCATGGTCTTGTCACAGTAGGAATGCAGTTTTTTTTACATCTTCTGGCTGGATTTGCACCAGATCTTCTACAGCAATGAATGGCTGTCGTTTATAATGCCTTAATTTCTCCAGTCTCTTTGGTGTAATTGAAAATAACTTTTCAAGAAGTGGAAAATATGCTCACATAGCATTTGGGGAAGCTATGAAAATATTATTCTTTGTGATGACTTCCACTTCCTTTGCTACGGTATTCCGAATTGCCACGCTCCTTTAGGATACTCCAATATTTCATATTTAGCAAAAGCCAGTAGTTCCTACATAATTTATAAACTGAAAACATTTTGAAGTTGTAATTTTGCTTATTTCATTTTTTAAGCTATAGCAAATTTGCATCTTCTGGCGCCCCCAAATTTTTGCATTAAAGCGTGAAGCGTGAACGTGAAGGCGTATTCGTATGTAATTCATTTTACTTTACTGACATATCATACTGATTAGTAATTTGGACAGTCAGAGACCCATAAAGATTTAGCAGAATTACTTCCTTTAATGAAAGTTGATATGCCAACTGCGAGAACAAAAATTAGAACCGCTAATTTTGGAAGGTCGTTATTTCTTCCAAGTCCAGTTAAATCATTTTACACATATGCTGTTTCCCTACAGTAAGTGAGCTTAACCAATAAATGAAGCAGGAATGTAAGAGGAGTGTAGGATGATATGTAATAGAGTTACGTTTTAAGCATGTCAAATACGTTGTGCCCAATATAATAGATTTAAGATTTTTACATCGTCATAGCGGCAGTATTATTAACGATAAGTGAGATATTGATTTCTTCTATATTTTCCGTTCGGAGGAAGCGTTTAAGCAGAAGCCTCCGTGACGTTTATTGTCATGCCCATTTCAGCCGGCATTATTTTATAAAACACAAAAGACTTTTATATAAAATGACGGCAATGTAATAAGTGTAGGCGCTTGATCCTTAAATAGTACTACAGAATACAATCCCTGGATTACATTTTGTCCCATTTTCTTATCCTTGCTTTTATTCTTTGAACTACTAGCAGAATACACCTTTATTAAGCAAGGTTCATTTAAAAGAATACAACGGTTTGCAGTACTAAGAGTGTTATTAAAAAAAGTTGTTTCTCTACCTCCAATCCGAAAGTGAGTTTCTACCTATTCTCTTGGAAACTTTCTTGATCCGCTTGATCTTTAAATGGTGCTTCAGAACGCAATCCTTGAACTACATTTTCTCTTCCTTTCTCATCCTTACTTTTAATTTTAGGACTACCAGCAGAAGACACCTTCATTAAGCAAGGTTCATTTAAACAAATACAACGGTTTGCAATACTCGCATTACTCAAAAAAGTTGTTTCTCTGCCTCCAATCCGGGTATGAGTTTTTGCCGATTCTCTTCGAAACTCCCTTGGCCCTCTTAGGGTTAAAAACCCGTTGCTCAGCGACATAGAAAATCTTTAAGTCCGTAATAATTGGTTATATTTACGTGAATTTATCTGCCTCTATTTTAGTTTGGTTGTATGCTTATGTCATGTTCATGTCTCAACTTTTTTCTGGTCCTTTGCTATTGCAGGTCGGCAAGTTTTCCAATCTCAGCTCATTTTTTAATGAAGAATAGTAAACATTTCTGTTATTGTTGCCTTAGCATTATCTCAAATTTGATACTACAAAACTAAAGCGGAGAGTAATGTGAAATTTTCAAGTTCGACAAAAGTGTTCAATGTCGTCGCTGAAATTTCGCATTTTTGTATGCTAACAAAATACATTAGCATTCCCGGCTGACAAACACCGCGCCATCTCAAAAGCATCTTCTCATCCGGCCTTTCTGGTGGAGATTATTGACAAAATGTAACCTCTAGGTCCGCCACCCGCACTCAAAGGGCACGCCGGAAATTCATTATTTGCCGTACAAAACATAGTAAGAAAGAAACAGCGACAGGGAGGGGAAAAGAAGCAACAAAATCTAGTAAACGTGTAAAAAAAGGAGACAAGTCAACAACTTAACGAAATGACATGATCTGGAAAGCAGAAGGATGCACAGCCGGGGTGTTGCAGCAACAACGACAAACTCTGTGGTGCAGGAAAACGGAAGTACATTCACTTGCACACCAAAATTGTGGTGGTATCGAGTGGAAATGGCACAAAGTAGATGTCGACAAGCAGTGTGGGATTCCGTAATAGTATGGGGAGACGCATAAACCTAACGCATCAATTGACACAGACACCCAAATGGTTTTTTGCACTGAAACTACCCAACAACAATGGGATCCTATGTCATCATAGACTTTCTTGCTACCGAAGCTGTGTTGCACAATGACATGTCACATGTTAGGATGTTGGTGATGCTGATAACGAAGCAAATTTCGCACAGTGATTGGTTTGGCGCTTGTAGAAGCTTGGGTATAGATATGCCAACTCTGTTAAAAAAAAGGCATCGGAAACTGATAATGTGAAAAGCCCGCTTAAAGGGATTGTTAAAATTCTTTTTGTCGCTAAGTTGGCCCACTTGTCCCCTATATTGACACGGAGCTTAAGCACGATCTGTCATATAGTTGGTTTACAGTACTCAATTTTTTAGTCCATGTGATTTTTACAATGCATAAAAAACTCGAACAAATAATTTGTCGCAAATTTTGCACTGCGAATCGAATTTTGTAATTACAGAAGGCTTTTAATGAATGAACTTCACCAAAAGTGGTATAGGGGAGGTGCATATGAGTGGTACAATGGATTCAAATATGGTCAAGATGTAGTGGAAAATTTGTCTCACTCTAATCGATCATTAATGCCTTCAATTAATATCGATATAGTGAAAGATAAGGTGATTGAAAATCGCCATGTAAGTTTAACAGAAGTAACATCAGATCTATCTGTGTCAGACGAATCAATTCGTCACGTTTGTTTGCGTATAAAACGTGTTGCCAGTTGAACTCAAACGTAATCCTAATCGAACATAAAGTCGCTGAAGATGTGCTGGAATATGTCGATTCCGACGTCTCATTCATAAAACTCATTATAACTGGTGATGAGACTTGCAATCACGAGTTCAATCTTAGAGGTGGCGCCTTTCAACTGAGTTACAACGGAAACACCAAAGTTGATAAATAGTTAAGGTAATGTTGATTGTATTGTCTGATCATCGCGGTGTTACGCACCCGAACATTTTTTGGAGATCAGACGGTAAAGAAAGAATATTAAAAGGACACAATGCTTCGTTTGAGTAAATTCGTTCAAAAAGCCTAGAGTTGTGAAAAGAAAAACTAATAGATTTAGCAGTACCGTAATGCACCATCCCACAAGGCTATCATTGCACAAGTAAATGGATTTTTGTCAAAAAAAAAAAAAAAAAAAAAATTCAACAAATGTATAGAACTCCCACCATACTATTGCTTCTGCTGGGATTTTCCGCTTTCTTTAGAAAGATTTAATGGAATTCCAATTAATGGAAGATATGGAGGAGAATTCTCTATGCAACTAGAGTATTTTCGGGAAAAAGTGTTCGAAAGATTTTTTTTTAAGGATTGAATTATTGTTTGGCATAAGAGCCTTACCTTGAAGACGCGAATTACGATCTGCTGGGAGTAACACCGAAAATTGTGAGAGATAGATCCACAAAAAGTATGTACAGATCGGCTCTGAATCTAGTTCTGATACAGCAATATATTTTTCGTACATACTTTGGGCCCAAGGCGCCAAGTTTTGATACAATCCCATATAAATGGAATTTAAATTATTAAATATTATCCCTATCCACGGCATAGAATACAATAATGCTGCAAAAAGTTGTCAAACTTATTTAAGCGAAGTGCAAAGAGGGGGACACCCAAGGCCAAACCCAATTATTGAGGTTTCCTCGAAAAGTTTGTACTCTACCGACGTCGATTACGGCTCAGAGTTCCTAGCCAATCGATGAAAAACCGACGGCTGACGGCTGCCTAGTTTTTTTACTCGTAGGATTAACAAACATATCTTTACAGGAACTTTTCATATAGGAAAGTGTGTTTGTAGGAACTTTTTTTACAGAAAATTGTATTCATAGGAGCTTTTGTGAGGGTAACATAGGCGGACATTTATCTGATACGGTATTCCATACATAACTGTCGACATTGAATAAAACATTTATCAATATAAGATCCATTATCTTTAATTTAATCAAAAATTATAAACAAAAAAAGTAGTATACTTTCCCGACGGACACCCTGTATTTAGTAAACTTTTATCTTTTAAATCATCAATGATTTTCATTTGCGTTTTTTTTTCTTAAAAATGAATTGGAAAATAAATTGAGAATAAATTAAAGTCATTTAGGTTTTCCAAAGCAAAAGATCATCTGATCTGATCTGATCACTGAGTGTTTAAGCTCTTATGTCTGGTACAAAACTTGTATTTATAACTGGGTGCTGTAAAAGAATGCTCCAATAGAAAGCTATACAAAATAGGAGCAGAAAATATGATATTGTAGTGGCAACTACGTTACAAAACCTGCAGTTGCAATAAGTGTTGTACAAGAATATTTGAATATAGAGTTATAAAAACTAAGATGTCATTGCCTTTGGAAGCGAAAAATATGATATTAAAATAACAGTCATCAAGCTGATTCACCTTAATTTATTTGTGTTTGGTTTTCAATGCCTATTCCTTGCAAAAATATTTGTTGATTTCCTCGACATTAATACGTGCATGATTAGCCTATGATTTGTCAAATATTGATAATTATAAATTTTGTAAACCGTTTTCCTAATATATGTGTGTCACAATTGTCTTCCCAAACAGCCTCTTCAGATCACTGTCTCCTGCCATCCTTGTTCTGCCGTTGTAGTCTGCCTTGTCGGTTGTTTGCATTAATTTTATGCGCAAAAAAGGTATCTCAACCGTATTTTCACCATTTTGTTTTCCCCGCCACCACTCTTGTTCATATTCTGCAAGCGGGAAGATTCTTTTGGTTGCCGTTTTTTTTCTTGTCGCCCGTAATGAGCACGTCGTAAATGGATTAATGCTGTTTGTGACGCGGCTTAATCCATGAGGAGTTTTAGCCGAAGAGCCAGACAGAAAATTAAGTTCTTTTCCCAAATACGACATAAAACTTGGAACGCCAAAGCACAGAATAATACAAGGATGAAGGAGTTACAACTATGAGTATTTGAAAAGGATGATATTAGAATGATATGGTTCGATTTCGCTTTAATTTTCTAAATGAAAATCGTATTAATGGAGTTCTTGGTAGAGTAATGGGATTAAAAGCAAAGAAAGAAAAGCAGAAATTGCGAAAATCTCAACATAGAGGTAGTTTCTAAATCCTTTTATTGGAAGTCAATCTGATGAAGTCATAAATTGTATTGGTTTTACAAATTGCGAACTTCAATATGTTTAATGAAACTGTATTTCAATTTTTCAAAATGCTAAATTTGAAAAATATAACCATTTTGTTTGACAAGCACAAATAATTTTGTTTGAACTTGCTTCAGTCTCTAAAACGTTGCAATTGACGCCTTTTTTCGAGCCTGTTAACTACACAGGAAATATTTATACGATAATTATGTATTATACTCGTACAGTAAAACAAAATCATTATTTTTCCCATAGATGGCTGTAGTGTAAGTGGTGAGATCGTGTTATGCTAGATGGCAATAGAAAAATAACATTTCGTAAACCAAAAAAATACTACTCTAAAGGCTTTGTGGTTACTTAACTCAGCGTTGTTTGGCGGGGCGCCAAAGATGGACAGGAACAATGGGATAAAGGTGAAAACGCAAGCCAGGCAACTGAGAATGTGAATGGTCCTTATGATCCTTATACTATACAGTGAAGCAGACACAAAGTTGATTGCTTCGATTTCTTTCCGGTAATTTTGATGCCAAAGATTCACCACGCTCTGGAGGACCAATTGTCGAGAAGGTCTATAAAACAACGGCCGATTGCGCAAAAACAAACCATTGGAACCATTTGATTTATATTAGGTAAAAAAAGAATGTCGATGTAATAGTGCCACACGAGTGGACGCAAAAAAGTTGCAATTCCCGGCTTTAATCTGGCAAAATGTTTTTATTGGAAACAGAATCAGAGTTGGTTAAACATCTGCTTCTTTGAAATGTTAAAAATGATACACGAACGAATCGTTTATGAAAGGAAGTAACAGGAATATGATTACTGTCAAACGTATGAACATTTTCGTTCTTAAAAGACAATATCGAATTATTAGCAAGAAGTTTAGGTTTGAGATAATCTTACAGGAAAAGGTCCATGGGACTTAAATTAGGATTGCGAAGACACCAATTCGTGTCACCCTTACTCGTGGCAGAGACGTGTGGCGTTGCTACGTCCTACTGAAGCCATGCAAAATGCGGGTATAATAACGATCTATGTACATTTAAAACACATGTAAACCTCTGAATTGAGAGTTTTGAATCATTCCTAAGAAGTGATTGACACTCTTCGCGTGTTCTATCGTTGTTGATGAGCTTGATCGTCCGGATGTTGGTTTTTCCATTCCGTCCCATCATTTCCGAATGAGGGGAATGCTTGGCACAATATTGAAGTGGCGAAATTTTAGAATCTTCTCCTCGCCATCGACGTCAAATCAACGTTTCTGTAAAACTCTTGCTCGCATAACGAGTAGTCTGTTTCTTAGAAAAGCTACATAACAAGCGGCGAACAGATCACTCGCTTCCCATGAAATCGTTGAGTTTATGCATTAAACTAAACTAACAAATATAATTTTTCTTTCAAGACAACCTGTATAATCGAATATTTTTAGCAGCGAATCCTTAGTTCGAGGAGACTGAACAAATCCTTTGTTCAATCTTAGTACCTCAGAATTCAGCTTGTATGTCCATAAATCTTAATAAAAATGGCTCATGAGCCCTAATGAACTAAAATAAAGAATCCTTTCACCTCAATTTCATTGGCTCAGTGTTTGCGAAGGCCGCTAGCTTAAATTAAAACCTATTTTAGGCTTTTGGTATCGAATAAATCGTATTTTATGAAATATTAAATCTAGTTCTTAATGTGCTTGGAATGCATTTTCCATAACGAAAATTCCTTGAGCTATTTACATTTTTATAAATATATGTGTTATAGAAAATCTTCAATGAAAATTACTTGGAATATTTGGAATATTAGACACGTGCTTTCAACAGTACGTTTCATGTAGAATGTGTCTCTCAAGGCGTCTGTCATTTAAGGCATTATGTGAAATGTGTCATCCTGTAAAAATTTGGGATTTTATAATTTACTGTCCTTCTCTATAAGAAAATTATCCTCCAAGGTAAATTCCCCACCACAAATAAAATCTGCGGTAATATTTGGAATTGCCACTGTTTTAGGTTGTACCAATATAAGCTTCCCAGGTTGGAGTTAGACACCAGTTATTGTTATCCACTTACCTTTTGAATGGCCGAATCATAACCCGCCTCATGCAGACCTTTCTGGGCTCCTACGCCCAAATAACCGCTGTTAGCAAAATCGTTCTGTTTAGCATCGATACCGCCATTTGCGCCAGCACCAGCCTTTATTGATGAGAAGCCTTTATAATTGGGCGATAAGCCGTAGGCTATGTATGAATGAGGCGCACCCGCTTTTCCTCCAACACCAATGCCAGCGCCTCCCCCGCCTCCATCTTTGCCTATCGCACCTTTACCTGCAATAGCCAAAGCAGCGGCTGCTGCTTTATAATCATCCGATGGAGCTTGTTCTATAACTGGTATATATTGCTTAGATTTTCCCATACCGAAATATTTGCCAGCTTGTGCACCTGCAGCCTGGGAATGACCCTGAGCGTCGCCTGCACCAACACCGCCAGCATGACCACCATCAAACCCAGCAGCGCCATGACCGCCACCAACATAACCAGTGCCGCCATGACCACCACCAACATAACCGGCTACGCCATGTCCACCGCCGCCGTACGCACCTCCTCCATGACCTCCAGCACCATAGCCAGCACCTCCCGCATGACCACCGGCACCATAAGCAGCACCTCCATGATCTCCACCGCCGTAGGCACCACCACCATAAGCTTCTTCTTGGGGTTGGAATAGTACGGGTGCTTTATTATCCAGAGCTTTCCCTTCAGCTGCTACACCTGCTACAGCTTTGCCACCAGCTGAACCGCCATAGTTTTGCTGGCGTTGCGAATGTAAACGATTTTGCATTTCCTTGGCCAGCAAATAGGTTAAGCCATGAATCTGGTCTTCCGGCGACTTGCCAACCAGGGAAGATAACTGCTTAAATTCCGGCATTTCTTTATAATTCCCCTTCAAAGAATCGGCGGGAGCGTGATATTCGATTTTGATTACAGGCCCTTGACCATCCGCTCCGCCACCGTAGTGTCCAGCACCACCGCCACCACCACCACTACCCTGTTTGCCACCTCCAACGTTTGCTTGATTCTTAGCCAATAAAGCTTCGGCCTTCTGGTTTTCAGATTGTATGGCTTCCACCTGTGCTTTGGCTTCCGCCTGAGCTTTAAAGAGTAATGCTTGAGGTGAGTATAGTTTCAGATTGAAATTCTCTGTTTGAACGTTGTTTGTGTACACCTTGGAATACTGCTCAACGGTTGGCTCCACATCGTATTGTACCACCGGTTTGGCAGCGTTGAACTGAGGAGCGGGTACGTCCTTGATCGCTTCGCTTGCCCCTGCTTTGCCACCTTCAGCAGCGGACAATGCCGCGGCGTAGACGTTATTAACTTCAGCCTTTTGGCCGCCTCCGGCTTCGGCCACCACAATGGGATGCGATATGGCTGCAGCGGGTGCATGTCCCGCATAACCGCCTCCTACATGGCCAGCCGGTACAGCTGCGACGACGGCATGTCCCCCATAGCCGACAGCTGCGTGACCAGCATTGGCATGAGCTTCAAGCCCGCCATAGCCTGCTGATACTCCGTGCACATAAGCGACTTGTTCCTCCACTTGCCCACCATGAACACCACCATACGCTCCGCCATGAACACCTCCGTATCCACCAGCATGGCCGCCACCATATCCACCACCATGAGCGTCAACATATCCACCACCATGCGCGCCGCCATAACCACCAGCATGTCCAGCACCGACATCTCCTCCACCTCCGCTCACTGCAACGGGTGTGTAAACATAACGCACTTTTTCTACCACTGGGACGGAGTGAATTTGAACCTGAACTTGTTCAGCTTTGGCAGGCGCTACAGCGTAGTTGGCATAGGCATCACCAGCATGCCCGTAATTAACTGCACCTCCTTTGGGCGCTTGATAGCCAACTTTCAACTGATTATAATCCACCTGTTTGGCGGGCAAGTACCTGACCAGGGCCTTTCCGCTATTCTGATTCTTAATAATATGGGAAATGATATTCTGAACATCGTGGGGCAAGGCTGGTACGGACTTTTTAACCTTTACTGGATCTTTGTAAGCGAAGTAACGTTTGGAGGCTTGTGATTTCTGATCGATGACCTGGCTTTCGGAGGAATCTTGATCCTTGTCGTTTAACTTTAAAGCTTTTGAGTCTCGGCCTGAATTAGCGTTATTGCTCATAAATGTTTTCAATGAAGGATCGGGATCTTTAGCATCGGTCAGTTCAAATTTAATCATTTCTGGAGCATCACGCTTCAATCTCTTAGGCTTCCTGGTCTTGTTGTACTTTGATCGTTTGGTCAAGGGATTCTTGGTGGTTGTTGACGGCACATGAGTTACAGAAGGCAAGTCGGGCTCAGGTATATTTTTGGTGAGTTTCTCAATATCTAAGGCTCTTAAGCGATTAATCATAGCCTTTGTCTGTGCATTTGGTTCACGGGCATCCGATGCATCGAAAGGTATTAGTTGAACTTTGAAATTTGATGGCTGTTGGCTGACGGTTGAACGTTTGGCGCGAGACATTTGTTTGGATAAAGAAGATTTCGTTTTCACCAATGGATTTTTGGGATTTCGCGATATATTTGCGGGAGTACGTTTGAAGATCGGCTTTGGTTTCGGTTGTAAGGGTTTGTTATCTTCCGAGGGCGTTATGGATTTGGAATGACCATTAACTTCTCTGCTTCTGTACTGGCGTATAAGATCCTTCACTTCATCGCTAGGCTCCACGGCATCGGCCATTTCAAATCTGATTAATGTTGGCTGGCGAGCCAGTTCGTTTTGAACTTTCATTTCCGTCGAACGTTTAGATCTCTCAATCTTTTGTTCATTGTGGCGATTAAAAGCTTCCACATAGGTGTCGTCTGAAGGATTTTCTAAGTGCCGTAAACTGCGCTGATTTCGATGGTCGAAATAACGTTGCATGTCCTGAAAGAAGAGGGGGGAAATGAAATGAAATTTATGATAACTGCAAGTACTCAAATCTCACCTCATAACTTGAAAATGTATCCAAATGTGGCAAGACCTCTTGCCATGGCACTATGGACTCCTCGGCAGCCGAAGGCGTTAACATCTACAATAAGAAAACAAATTCCAATGTTGTAATGCTTTCACTTTTATTTCATGATTTCGTAAAAACAAATCAAGTTTTGCCAATAGATTGTTGGTCAAGTCATCCGGTCACTTGGAAGATGTAGTGGTGATGTGTGTGAGTGTGTCCAAAAAAGCATTACGTTATGGCTGATCGTAAACCTGAGGCGCATGTGCTGGTTGTAGAAATAGCCATTTGGTGACTTTGATGAGGCTTAAATGTCATTAACTTTACCAACATCAAAATCACAGTTTCTAATGCGTTGTTGGTTTACAATGGGGACAACTTTTAGTCAATGGAAATATTATGTAAGAAAAGGAAATAAAAGTGTAGTAACAATCTTAATGTTGATGCATTTTGTGGTATTAAGAGAGTTTTCTACATTTTTTTTTTTGAAAAAATGACGTACAATGTAATATAAACAATACTAATGTGCTGATGTCCGCGTCCTAATGGTGGACTTTCTCTTAACAAGTTTATGATATGCTATGGACGTTTTTGGTATCTATTAATTATCACAATTGCTGAAAGGACACTGGAAATATCCATTACTTTAAAGGTGAACATAGTCCATGAACGCGTTAGTTTTTTTTTCATACTGGACCTAACTCTCTCCTCTCCATTTCGGAGGAATGAAGGTATCTATAATTTGATACGGCAAAGGAAGCGTTTAAAATATTAAGCTTCTTTGTACCAACTGCGTTTCATAATTTTGTAAGTCGATGGAGCGACGGCCGTCTGTCTGACTGACTCAAAGCCTCTACGCAGTTCGCGCCATGAGAGAAAATTCACAACAACCAGGTTACCGATAGACATAGGCTCTGTATCTTGTCTTGGGTTCACGCAATAAACTGAAAAAGTATAAACTTTGTTTTTGGACACCCTATATTTGCTATACCGTTTAATTTATTGTATCGCCTTTAAAGCAGACCCATTTTTAATTAATGCAGTTATGTCAAAAAATAATTCAATCAAAACATTTTACGCGAATTCTCTTGTTTATATTCTATAGAGTGGTTCGAAGTACTAATTTGGGTTTTAAAAGAGAAGAAAATAGTCGGGGCTATATCGTGTAAAGACAGTGATATGTATTCTTTATGTATCGTTTGATTTTCTAGTAAAAATTCCGACTGTATAACTCCACGATAATCGAAGATAACCGTTAATAATACCTTGACCTTTTATTGATGTTGATGTCTTTCTTTCTGTTTCGATTCAGTTGGAAGACGTCATCTGGAAGCTTGCTGAATGGCTTGCATATTATACTCATAAACTCATGTATCAGCGTCAACAGTTATAATGTATTTTATGAATATGCGGTCCGTCTTGACCTGATTTAGCGTACTTTCTGTGGCCTTAATGAAATTGAGTTTTTTTTTTATAAAAATTCATGCCTTTCGAATGTGTTCGAGTGGCGGCAGGTTTCGTACCCACACAATAGTTCAAAATGGTGCAAACTAATTCCTGGGACACATATAGTTCAGCGGCTTTCTCTATTTAAAGTTCGATGGTATCTCCTGTACAAATTGATCAATCTACCGACAAAACGTTAGCTTGACAAAAATGAACTGGCAGATTCGACTAAAATAGGTTGTAATAAAGAACATATAGGAGCTTTTTGTTTTATGGAAATTCATGTCTCGAATGTGTTCGAGTGGCGGTGGTTTTCCTATCCACACAATAGTCAAAAATTACAGCATTGCAATTTGTGGGACAGCAGCACTAAAAGCAGCTATCTCTAATTATAGTTCGATGTTATCTCTAGTACAAATTGATCGATCTACCGGTAGAACCTGAGCTTGACAAACATGAACTGGCAGATTCGAGTAAAATAGCATATAATTGAGAACACTTAGGAGTTTTTTGTTATATGAAAATTCATGTATCGATAGTGTACGAGCGGCAGCGGTCATACCGACACAATAGTCAAAAATTGCACAATTGCAAATTCTTGGGACGCAGATAATTCAGCGGCTATCTCTATTTAAAGCTCGATGATATCTTCTGTTCAAACTTATTAATCTACCGATAGAACCTTGGTTTGACAAAAATGAACTGGCAGATTCGACTAAAATTGCCTGTAATTGAAAACTCATAGGCTTAACTAAAATTATCCTAAACTAAGTCAACTGAACGATTTCACCATGCCCACTCTAGTACGTATTATACAAAATGGGAGACTCGACAAGATTTCCTTCAGTGCCTATAATAATTATAATTTAGTATGTCTTGTTAAAGTAAAATTAGACCAATCGTCACAGTTTGGATCGCTTAATATCTATATTTAAAGCTCGATGCAATTTTCTTTTCTAGAAGAAAGACAAAATTTAGCGGCGTTTCCAGCTTCTTTATATTGTTTTCCAACAACAAAATCAAAAAAATTTTCTTTGTCGTCATAGCATGTTCCATAACGCTTTTGTTAAAGTGTAAAATTGCGTCTTTTTTACTACAATTTCATTTCACAAGTTTACAAATGTATTATCGGTTTTATTATGTCGCACAAATTTAAGCTGTTCCGATTTCATAAAAGAAACATAGAAAATAAACAGGTTCATTAAATTCAAGTATTTCAGCATCCTACGAATCCATACCGGCTATAAACTATAAAATAACTCGCTATAAGTTTTATATTTATATTATGTGTATGTATGTATATTCACATGCACTCAAAATACATACACAACCAATGTACGCCTATAAGTCTGTGTTAAGGATCTCTGTCTTCCGTGCGACCACTTCTGTGTGTGTGTGTGCTGGGAAGCTATATTAAATGACAATTTTATGAATGTATAAGCAGAGACAGAGGCAGAGGCAAAAGTGATATTAATACTGTATCAACTTTGATATGAGATAGAAAATAATACAAACAAAAAATAGAAAAGACACCGTGACTTCAAAGACTTCACTGCTATACCAGTAGCAATACAAATATCTCTTTAGATGCGAGTACGCGCACAAGTTTCCAATCACAAAGCCAACAGACATCTACTTTTGTGGAACAGAAGAATATTCTACGCACTGTTATATCGCAGCATCGATGATGGTTAAATAGAAGGAAGAAATAGCATCGAGGATAGTCGATGAGGGAGTAAATACAACGACAATTTTAAAAATAACAATAAATTTTCAGCTTATGTGTATGGTTTTATTAAACCAACGGCAAAACGATTTTAAGTGAATCAAGTTAATGACACCAAATTCAATTTAACTAAAAGGTCTTTCGAAAAGTGTTTCACAACGGCCACACTAACATGCGCGCATACATAAAATCCCAGAGAGTTGTCTGCTACAACATTGGATTTACCTACAATTGCAATCTTTTGGACTGGCAGACGAGGGCTGTTACTAGAGTGTGGAATTAAGCGATCGTTTTCATTATCAGATTAATTATTATTGGAAAAATAGGTAGTAGTCAATCGTTGGATTGACTACGAAATGTTGTCAAAGCTATTTCGATTAATCTATTAATTCCATGTTCCCCCAAGGAAAAGAGTTATGTGCCATTTAGCTCGGCAAATAGAAAGAAGCGTTTAAAGTACCAAATATCTATTGACTAAAATTTGATCATGACTTTCTTAGTTGTTTGAGTGATGTCTGCAGGCTGATAGGCATGATAATTGTAGTAAATCTTTATCAAACTTTTTAAAACTTTGCTAAGCCTAACATTCTCCCATATCTGTGGCGGAGATTGCAAATGAGTCAAATCGACCCGTTGCTTCTGGTATTTCCCGTACAAATTAATAGATCTACAAATTGAATCTGAACTTGAGAAATATGAAATGACAGATTCGACTAAAATAGCCTGTAATTGAGAACTCACAGGGTTAACTAAAATTAACATAAACTAAATCAACTGAACGAATTCACCATGCTAGCTCTAATAGGTAACATACAGAATGGGGGACTTGACAAAATTTTCTTTTGCATCTATACGAGTAATTTATTATTAGTACGACCATACCATAATTAGTTTGATCAATTCTCATATTTTGGATCGCTTAATATAACTGAATACACGAATACATTTTAACCCACCCTTTCATACTGAAGATGAATTGGATCCTTTAATCATTTTCGATGAAAGTCAATCCCAGAAAATCTGAGATTTGAAGCCCAAAGCTTTCAATTAGCAGTTAGAACTCTTACGGAGGACAGTTACATTTTCAGAGTATCAGTAAAATCAATTTTAAAACGCGTTTTCAGGCTTCAGGCGTTATAGATCGCAGTAGAAACCAAGAACACTAAATAAATTGATAAATAAATTTTTGTACCTCTCCGCGTATTGTAGGCGTTTGTTGCGCAGAGCTCGGCTCAATCGCACTAATTGAAATCGATAGCGATCCCCAGTCATGGCTTCACTTGGTTTCAATAGCTCGTAATAAATAACACGGACCTGGTCCCACCAAATACAGAGCATAGCCTTCGCAACGTGAATATTCGGCCGAAGCGACGACGTAGAAGCATGACTGGGTAGCTTCCATGACTTTATTTTCTTTGGATTGCTGTAATGAATCCATTTTCATAACTCTTTACAATATAATGAAGAAAAGCCTTCCTTTTTTTGTCGCCGATGCTCAACGTCCATGGGCTTCAACTCATAAGAAACCCAAGTTCCTTGTTTTTGAACCATTCCCAACGTAAGCAATCGCTTGGACATGGCTTGGCGGGTAGCTCCTATTACTGAGGCAAGCTCTACGTTGCGTTTGACATGGATCCCCATCAAGCAATGCTGTCATTTCAGTGTCTTCGAAGGTTTTTCGTCTTCTTTCACGCGAACGGCCATCAACATCAAAATCACCATCTTAGAAGCGACCGAACCAATATCGACATGTTGTTCCATTTAAAGCAGCAGTTCCGTAAACATTTTGAAGCTTTCGATGAGCTTTCGCCGCCGTTTACTTCGATTGAAAGAAGAAAATCAATACTATCCGCATATGACGATTATTCGACACAATATCGTACAAATTCACACAACCAAAAGAATATGACGTCTAAATTAAATCTTTATTGAGTCGAGGCGGTATGTTTATCATATGCTTAAGCTTGGCTCATGGCATTTAGGTTATGGCAAAATCGACTAGCACTTACAGCTGGCGCCATCTATTGGCAAACAGAGGGAACTTAGTTATATTTTACATAGTTCGAAAAACTATAATTATACCTAAAATCTAGAAATTCAAAAAAAAAAAAAACACAAAATAAATTAACATTTGTTCAATATTTTAAGGTCTTATGTGGAATAAAATTTTTGTATGCAAAAAACAAAAACAAAAAAAAACAATTCTCCTAAAATTATTTATTACAAAAAACATTGTGTAATCTGTTTTTGGTCTGACGTTTTTATTATTGTTTATTTGAATGATGATGAAAAAATGAAAAAAAAATATATTCTTTTGTAGGAAATTATTATCTTATCTTATCTTATCTTTTTGAAAGTTGAACTATATAACAGCTAGTGCGAATGCAAGGTGATATGTAAAACAGGGGAATCGGAGTAAAAAAATTAATCATTACCCACGTTAGATACCATGGATGAGCAACTCGTATCTGGGCAGAGTAAGCCTGGATGGATGTTGTCACCAAATCCATATCTTTAAAAAATTCATGTTGCCTAATCGAATGTGAGGTGTTGTCGTTGTTGAAGATTTTCTTTCCCCAACCTTTTCCCATTCATTATTTTTCCAGCTCTTCCTTCCTTCAGTTAGTTATTTCTTTATTCTAGATCTAGGCATGATCAAATACTAAATGTGCTGCCTAAGCGGAAAAGACACCTCTATCCGGTGAGCTAAGCCGTAACCACCAATAAGGTGCCACATCCGCAAAATAACAGAGATTAATCACATTTTGGCTGTAAAGAAACGACTACTGGCTACCAACACGTAGTGAAAAGCAAGGAAGAAGAGACTTGAATTATGATCATGAAGCAACCAACTAATCGAATGAATATCGTGCCCAAGGTAAGAGAAGATCGAAAAGATGAAGCCAAAATCGATTGGAGCCTGAATGGGAGACGTTGTCACATCCACCTTATTGTTCTGATTTGGCACCTTCTTATTTTCATTTTTTCTCAAAAGTCTACAAACAAAATTGTTGAATGGGAAATCAATACAGATGAGGTCCTGTAAACTAAGCTGTTGAGATATTTTGCTGAAAAAGATCAGTCATCACTCAAACCTGAGTTAAAAATTTAGTTTGAATGACGACAGAAAGCCGTTATTTGAATAAAAAGTTTGAAATTTGCTTTGAGCAAAAGATTGGAAATTGCTTTCTAGCCAACCCAATATATGTAATAATCAGGCATTCACCGAAATGAAATCAAATTTAGAAGTAGTTTTGATTTGCGTCGATGTCTAAAACTTAAACCAAAAATATACGAAATTTTTATTATGATTCCTATATCCAAATCAAAATTGTATTGAATTGTATTTCTGTTTAATACATCCAACACGAAATTAAAAATAGTTTCGCTTTCGATTCCGCGATTATATTCTAATTCAATTTATAGGTATGAAAAGTTTTGTTTGTATTTCGATTGAAGTTTTTCAATTCAAAAAAACGAACAACATTTTCGATTAGTTGTGGAAATTTTTGGGAGCTTGGAGTAGTAAATTCAGAAAATAATTTATTTAATTTTTTTTTTTTTTTTTTGATTTGATAATATTTTTCTACCAAGAGACGAATCTACGTTGGTTTTCAGTTCCATTTCATATCAAGAAATAAAACTGCATCAAGTTATATTTTCGTTTCAGGTTATCAAATCGAAATATTGGTTATATTTTAATAAAAAAAAAGTGTCAGGATCTCGTAAATAATTTTGAATGAGACTACGGCTTCTGTCTAACTAGCGCCCAAATTCTCTTCCACTGCATAACTTCTTCGTCCTTGTGAGCGATTATGCATATGGTTGTTTCGTCTAAACAAATATTGTGACAGAACAACGAAAACTGTTCTGTTACAAAATTAAAACAAATTTAAGGGTGACAACGTTGAAACGCTACTTAGTTTCGTTTCAGTTAAGAAACAAATCAAAGTATGAAGTTAGTTAATGTTTGAAATATGAATCAAAAACAAATTTCTTACATACTTCTAGTAAGTTTGCAATGTCAAAATTGAAACGAAACTGAACTTTTGCAAAAGTCCTTGGTAATAATTACTGAAACTTCGATTTTTGTGAGAATAAAAGGAAAAAACCAACGCTTTCTGAGCCATAAACATCCTTTTAATAGGATTTTCTGACGAAATCGTCGTGAAGAGTTTCCCAGCATCCAAATAAAAAATTACCTGAAATTTCAACTGACGAAAACTTTGACAGCATTATCAACTTGAATATTTTATGGGAAGTGAAAATTTCGTTTAAACTGATCACTAGTCTTAAATTTTGAATAGATATATTTTTTTGAATACGTATTTGACAAGTTGAATAACTTCAATAACACATCTCGTATACGTTTGTTCACATTTCTGTGTACAGGGAGCTAAAGAGATGTTAAAAACACAACAAATGCGAAACAAAAGACAAAAAAAAAAAAAAAATGTAGAAGAGGATAAGAACGAACAAGGAGCAAGCGACAATGAGAGGAAGTGTACATAAATGAACCGACGCAGCAATGTTTGTTGTAGTGTCAATAGTTTGGGGTTTTTAATTAAAATGTCAAAATGAGTTTTAAACACTGCAAATAACACTCTTACGAATACATGAATACACACAGAGACACATGCCCAGATACCAATACACTATACAGATCCCACAAGTCGAGAAGGATTACTCACATAATTGATTATAAATGAAATGAGGATGAAACAAATAAATACTCACCCACTCAATCGCCCTCACATATATTAATTGATTTCGGAAACGGAATATACGAACGACGATTACACATTAAATATATTTAACTCGTTATATAAACATATTAAGAAAGAGTCATTATCGACATTTCTATTTTGATTTAAATTAAAATCATTAAGTATTTGTATGCGTGTTCATTGTCAATGTAACTTAATAAAGGTGTAATAATTTTGGCAGACACTACAATTTTAATTGCTCGCATTGCAGGCTGCAGGAATCGCAGGCAGGTACTTTAATTGCTATTAAAACTGTTTAAGGATATTAGGCTCTAACTATGCAATGGCAGGTATGCAGGAATCTGAGGAGTAAAAGTCAAATTATGATGGACAACTTTCAAAATTTAATTATCAATTAGGAATCCAGTGAGGACTACTGTAAGTGTTAGTGTAGATGATAAGCATGTTTATATCATCTACTGGAGGAGTATAGGTATATTTACTTTGATATAGCCAAAAATGTGGCACTCAAAAGGAAACGTTTAAAATACTAAGTATCTTTTGGCCAAATACGTTTTATGACTCTTTAAGTCGATTGAGTGATGTCCGTCTGTCTAACTCACTGGTTGGTAGTTGCGATAAATATCTTGAATTTTCAATCTCTGGCAGAGGAATAATTGGTC
Source organism: Philornis downsi (assembly GCA_019455685.1). Taxonomy (NCBI): domain Eukaryota; kingdom Metazoa; phylum Arthropoda; class Insecta; order Diptera; family Muscidae; genus Philornis; species Philornis downsi. The sequence continues at coordinate 676,360 of JAHXMU010000632.1, forward strand.
CTTTTTTCTTCGAAAATGCGCGGGGCCAAAACGTCGCGGTTAATACGGAACGCTATGTTGAGATGTTGGACGGATTTTTGGCTCCAGAAATTGAAAGTTCAAGAATAGTGAATTTCAGAACTTGGTTCCAACAAGATGGAGCTACCTGTCACACATCAAATGACTCCATGGCGGTGGTGAAGCAGATGCTCCCTGGCAGACTGATTTCGAAAAGAGGTGATATACTATGGCCCCCACGTAGTCCAGACTTGACGCCTCTTGACTTTTTTTGTGGGGATACCTCAAACACAAAGTCTACAGTACTAATCCGAGAAATATCGTTCAGCTCAAGGAGAATATCCGTGGTAAAATGACAGCCATTACACCAGTATTACTGAAGAAAGTTTTCAATAATTTTCGTTTGCGGTTAGAGGAGTGCCGTCGTAGAGAGGGTCACCAGTTAGATGATGTTATTTTTAAAAAATAAACGCCATTTATTACTCTACAATGCCTTAGATTTATTTTAGCCACACCTTTTGTATTTATTTTCTAATCTATTTTTTAAATATGCACGTTCTATTGCGCCACCCTGTATCGGTCTTTCCTTTCAATTCTTTAATAGCAGCTCCTCTCTCAATTGCAATTGCTTTAAATATATCAGTCTATTTATCACATCCCTTTTGGTGTCTCCCACACAGCTGATCTCTCTAACTCGTGTATTCTTAAGTTCACAATTTTTGCGTAGTTGCACTAAATTTAGTCAAATTTGTTACTCGTTGGGCGTTTACCAAAGTGGAGGCACAGAGTGAAAAAAGGTTAAGATTAGCACATTTTTTTACAGGCCAAGAGCAAACAAAAACTGTGAGAGAAAACTGCTCATTTCATATAAACCAAGACACATTTTTCGTAATATTCGAACGCTCAACACCAATAATTGAGGTTTACTGTACTCATGCAAACCCGTAATGAAATTTATGCGTATCCTTCATTTGGATGCACATTCTCAAAAGCATATTCATACATATGTCATAACATTCAGACATAAGCAAGTGTGTATGTGTGTGACCATTCATAAGTTTACATTGTTATCACAGCAAATGTATACAGTGTATATACGATATATATGTATGTATGTGTAGTCTCACACAAGAGTAAAGCAAAAGCAAGGAATAAATATCTAATATTAGAAACTAGTGCTGATGAAAACCTTTTGTTGTTGATTAATTTCAATATTGATTTGGAAAATTACAAAAAAAAAAGAAAGAAAAAAAATGAAAATTGACCAGAAACGTATTGGAAAAATAACACTCTCCAGTTCCAGATATTTGAATACATGCAAAAAAATAAATTGAACGCCTGAGTGAACCCATTGAAAGGATTCCATAGAAATACAAGAGAAACGATGAGATGTGCTTACATTACCAGGGAATAAAATTCAACAGAGAGAATTATTTTCTAAGAGGAATGATATGTTAGTGCAAGAATTGGTATAGCACTATGATATAGGAAAGAAAAGAAAACAGTTTTCTTATATACCCTTAGAGTGGCACAGCAGCACTAACAAAAATACAATCACAATTAATAACACGTAAACAATAATATTATTTAAATTCGAACAACAAACACAATCAAAACCAAAGGAAGTCGACATTGGCCAGATGTTTTAATATAACATTCTGGTAAGTATATATATATATATATTTAATATATATATATTTAATAACTTACAAAAATGTCAGTCTACTATGATTATAGAGGCGCAATGCATTATTTTCTACTGTCATTTCTATAATTTTAAAAGAGTTGACATTTTTTTTAACAGTTTTTGAAAAGTTCTAGACTTCAGTTTCTGAAGTTTATCAACAAAATTAAATGATGAGAACCACAATTATAATGAGTTAATTACAAGATTTTTTTATTTGGTAGAATTTTTTATAAAAGCGTAGCAATAGCCAATTTAGTCAGTAGAACAGACTTATAATCTTTAACGAAAGGGTAATGCCATCAGTAGAATATTTTTCAACTAAATTTTGGGAAAGTTTTCAGTTGTAGTCTCACATTATCTTTTATGTCTTCCATCGGCTGAAAACGAGAGCCTCGAAGTGGTAATTTTGGGTTTGGAAAAAGAAAAACGTTAGCGGGAGCCATATCAGGTGAAATTTGATAGTGATATTTTTCGTGAAATGCAGTTTGCTTAAAAGTATTTTTATTTTATTCCGTTGAAATGCCTGCAAATTTCGATAATATCGGCCGAATAACTGCATCCTTTCTGGTACCTTCCATACTAATCTCTCTATACTTATTTCCAGGTTAATAACTGTCGTTTTTAATATTGAACATAATTTAGCACACATCATACTTCGCTTCTGCGAATAAAAATCCACAGCATAGTCCTCCCCCTTAGGGTAACATATACGAGTACACAAATTGGCCAATTTAGCAAAGCCAAAGGTCGCTCTCTAATTGCTAAACGTAGGACTTGAGAAAGTTGTAATTTTATTTCTTTTTTTGTGCTTTAAATCAGAATATATTTCGATAAGAACGTGGCAATTTTTTATTATTTTATTTTTTTACTTTTCATACAATATTTATTTTCTGAATGCTGGCCCATGTAGTACTAATGGTAATAGTGGGATAGTTTATACGAGCCACTTTTGGTGGGCAGGATGAACGAAAATTAATATTAGTTGGAGAAAATAAGTTGTGAATTTGTGGTAATTCAGCCCTTTGCTTTAGAACTTGAAAATGATATCGTACAATCATACAGCACCGCTTTTGCGGTACTCATTTAAGCGAATAGTGAAGTTAATTATGACGGCTCGGTAAATAGACTCCGTGATGACCGGTATTCTATCAAATACGCCTGCAAATTCGATTTTTGGCCGTAAACTTTAGATATGAAATAATTCTAGAGGAAAAAGACCACAGTGGAAAAATCAGGACCGCTTGGAAGCCATTTAATGTGAGTATAAACTCGACTGGGCATCTATTAGCCAAGGAGCATTTCACGAACTTCAGACGGAAAACAAATTGGATGTTTGTGCCTTTGCTCCGTGACGGAATTGGAGCTTTTGCAGAAAGATGGAAAAAGGTAATAGCTAACGATAGGCAATAATTTCAATGAATTTTTTAAACATGTTTTTATAATAATGTAGCACTTAAAAAATAAAGAAATAAGAGCAGATAATTCCTCGCCACGATGTCTCAGCCCATGTCGACACTTTAGGCGAATGAAGAGGTATCGACTTCGACTCATAATGATAAGATTCTGCTATATTCGACGTTTTCGCCACTTAAATAGTGCGCCAATCATCCCTATCGCTTAGAAGTGAGTTAATTAGTTTAAAGAAAATCAAGCGATTTAACATTAGAAAATCAAGCGATTAAGGTCATCAGAAACTATAGAAAACGCGGAGGGTGTTAATCATTCCGTTTGTGATTATCCCAAGCTTTCATTTCGGAAGCGAAGAAATGTTTTAGATTTGCATTAATTTAAGACAGAGACATCAATTTGCTGAGCTCGGTGTCGAATTGAGAGGGGTGGAGTTTGAGCGACATCACCACGTACAGCTGCGACATTTTCGGTCGATCGACCTGGTCGAAGGTGCGCTGTTGTCTTTCCATCACTAACAGACGAAGTTTTGGCAAACTTATCCATTAATCTCTTTACAGTTGACTCTTTTGGAGCATTATTGTGACCCCAAATTGATCGCAATTTGCAAACTGTAGCCGCAGAACTTTCACCATTTTGGTAAAACAATTTCACAATGAGAATGCGTTGTTCATTCGTGTAGCCATCCATTTTTACTAACCTCGTACCTTCAATAACAATTGTTCAAATGTCATACAATGACACTTCAATAGCGCTAAATTTAAATCTTGCGTTCTTGTTGGGACACCTTTTATTATTGCCATTTTGCAAGCTCGATCGAAACTGCTGCAGGTGGTCTGCATTAGCTTTCAATAATACGAATAATTATTAAATTTCAAATATTATGCATGAAAGTCTTATTTTTGAGGGTCCAAAGCAAGGTTTTATAATATTTTAATTTGGTTTGGTTTAAATTTGCACATTTTGCACTCTCCATTCAACCTTCGTTTTTTCTCTCCAACTGACGCTTTCTAATAGATTTTTTTCTATTTGTTTCTTTATTGAATTTTTTTCATCCTTTACGTTTTTTTATTACTTTCAATTATTTTTTTTAGCCAGACGCTTTGTTCGTACACATGTATTCGCTATTGTTATTAATTTGTTGTAATTGTTGTTCCATTGTTTCCTTTTTTTTTGTAGAATGAAATTTCGGAAATACAATTGAATTTATTTTGTATCCATGTGTGTGTGTGTGTGTGTGTGCAATAGAAAGAATAAATGAGAAAATTTTACACAAAAATGTTTGACTTTTACTGCAAGGATAACAAAAAAAGGAAACGGAAACTGGGCCACAAAACTTTTCTAATTGTTTGGCAACACGCAGTGGTAAATGCTGCTCGTCTCTAATTTCAGTTAGCATTTGTTTACGTATCTTTTGCTGTAGAGGGAAAGAAAAAAGTGTTGCAGAACCATTCTGTGAGAATGGAATTCAAGTCGGTATTTGTTAAATAAAACTCTGAAAATGTAATGGAATTTTTTCCTAACTAACCAAATTTTTAGAATTAGCTAAGATATTAAAGGCACAGTAATTTGTTGAGTGGTATTCCTTTTTGCAATCAAACAGATTGCAATGTTGAAGATTGAAAAGTGTTGAACCACTCGGGTTGCAATTAGTAAATCAAATGAAAATACCAATGTTGGTTAGGACTGCTGAGACAAAATGCCTTTTTGGTTTCGTTTGTAATAACTAACAATGTGTTAAAAAGATTTAAACAAACTTCAGCTTCAAGAGAATTTAATGGTAAACGTTGCTTTCTTTGTAGGCTTATTATCTTTAAAGTTATGCCTGAGTCACCTTAGTTTTGTTCCTAAAATTGAGTGATTGAAATATTAGAATCTTAATATATGAAAGGCCTCCCTCAGTGATCATTTCTATAGTGCAAATTCGCTACTGACAATTTAAACTGTCACTATTTTATATTTTTTTAACTTCCTCGTGATTTACAAAATTCGTTGCTCCGTAAATGCTCGAAAGAATTTGAAAAAATTATTCCACGCTCTTCTCAAAATTGGCAACTCCCGACTCGTCACACATCTTGGATTTTCCTCACTGTTTATGCTGTTGTACAATGAGTATAAATTAGAGCCATTGCAAAATACCCAAGATAAAAATAATGCCAACTTTTGAATTGCATCTCCAATTTTTTAAATGGTCTTTAATTTTGCACTTAGTGCAGGGTGCCACGTGAATCGTTCTACTGTCAACATTCAATGGCAACCGTTTTTTAATGATATTGAAGGAGTTTTTTTTTATCCAGAACTGCGCCAAAGACGTATCCGTTTTAACACCAGTAGGGATTAGCACGATGGAGCAACAGTACACATACCCAGACCGGTTATGTCGGACCAACAACGAAACTTCCAATTCCAAATTAATATTCACAATCACGTGACTGCACCCTGAAAAAATGTATGGCGTTACGTTAAGCAAGAGGTGAACAAAATGAAACCAAAACTACCATCTTCATCTATCAATTAGTTGTATAAAAGGAAATTGAATGAGCTTGAAGGTCACGCATATCCAACATCTGATCAGAAAATTATTCATTGCGGGATCGCCTTAATTATTGTTTTAATTAACTGCTTCAATTCAGTCAAATTCCTTGGTTTCGTTGTGTACACCTCTTACGGTCTATCATCAGGAAGCTCCCAGTTTTCTTCTCTTGGCCAATTGCCAATTGCTTTCTCCAGACGATCAATCCTAATGTTGACAGTACAGGTCTGAATTAAGAGTTAGGCAGCAAGGGATCAGTTCATAGCAGAGGATTCTCCGCTAATTCCACCAAACACACAGAAGTCCAGAAGTCAACGAGGGTTTAACGTGAGTCTCACCGCTAAGGCCTTACCCACGGTGTGCGACACACTGGACATATTACAATGCGATTTCCAACGCCCCCTGCGATAGCCAAGTAAAACTTGGAATATCTAGGAAAAAAGGCTGACAATTTTGGTACTACCGCAATTATCAACCCTTTCTTCGCAGCTAGGAGATACCAAATTGATTATGCTAGTATGGAACATAGTCCCCATTGGCCGATGTGAGGCCTATCTTACCACCTCTGCTACTCTATGGGTCTGTAGTACCCGGTTGCAGTGCCACTCCACATTCGAGCACAAAGTCTCCATCAGCAATTTTGGTATCAACCACAACCCGCGTGATGCCTGACCACTAGGGTTCCAACACCAAATGATCAGGCGGAAACTCAGTCCCGGGGCCTCCTGATCCCCACGCTACCAGGCAAACTCATTGGTTGAAGCTGCGTAGCAAAGCAAATAGCAAAGCTTCTACCAAGTTGTGATTTAGACACCATACTTCGCGGCATTGGTCGCCCCGTGGCAAAAGAGTACAGAGTGGACATTTTTACATACCTGCAGGCACCGAGACCCCAGGTAGATGGAACGGTCGATACTACATTGCAAGGATGCAGTATCCTCACCGGCGGGGGACGGGAAAAACTCCAAACCCCTTCCGTCCGGCGACGGTGAACGGCAACCATGACATATAGACATAGGGAAAATCCCATGCCTGTCCCCCCGAGAGATCAAAAAGATACAGATGACAGGGCACGAACCCGAAACCTGCCCGTGTTATCCCTATCACCCCCGGTACCAGACGAAGCCTCTGGTCAAACTTCGTAGATAATCTAACTCTGTAGATAATCTACTCCAGTTTCAACCCATTGCGGCCCAGCGACTGGTGCCACCGCAAAGGAGTAAAACAGTAAAACTTTTCCTTAGTAAAACCTGGCATGTTTATCTATCTTTTTGTCTATCGCAACGCTTCATAGAATACGGCATGGTCGCCGTTGGCATCGGCACAACCCGACGCGACAATTGCTTTCGTTTCACATTGTCGTGAATGACCCACTTTTCATCAGCTCTCACAATCTATATGAGTCGACTTTCTTGCAATTTCGGTTCGTGAGCCTTATGCAAGAGGCTTTACAGGCGAGGTATAGCTCCTGTTCGAATGTAATAGTGCTTACATGATGGGGGGGCTTGACGATTTTCATTATTTTGTCGACATTTTCGACAATTGCTTTTTTAGAGCGTGGTGCATCTTTGATATTAAAATTACAGGAGCGGAATCGACGAAATCAATATTGCGGGTAATTGTCTATTACAGCAAACATTATTTACATTTTCTGCTTCCTGGCTTTTCGCTTTTATCGAAGAACAACTGCAAAATATGGTTCATTTTCTCTTTGCTCGTTTCCATGTTTTATTTTGACTCTCTCTAGGATAAGCAAACACAAACAAAAAACGATGCGAAATGGAAATTACTAGAGCCATCTATTGGAAAAAATTTGATTTGAATAATATTGGATTCTCTTTACTAAACCTTATGTATACATGCATGGATATTATATTCGTATTACACATGCATATTCATATCTAAATTTGTAGTTTTGTTTTCGCGAATCTCTCACTAATTTCAGGTTCATAAAGCTTGTTGTATATATCTGGCCATATCTATCATGTTCATAAAAGTTATGAATGTCATCAACTCTAATTGGCTATTGTTTGTTTTGGTGAGGATGGAGTATGGCATGGCATGAAATGACTGATAATTACGTTACATATTTTACGCCTTCATGCATTTACGTTTGCAAGCATTAACGAAGATGTTTTGCTACACTTAGATGCAGCAAAATGGTCGAAATATATGTTATGACGTCCTGGGAAACGATTGTAGATATTTTTATGATGGAAGTGGGATTAGATATGTGATTGGATGTAAGTCACTCAAGACTGAATGGATGGCAAGAAAGTTTGAACGAACTATGAACATGAAAAATTATCGGCAGTATAATTTATTAAATTTTGAACAACTTGGTTTAAAGTTGGTAGAGAAACTTTCACCAGTCCTTCAGAAATGTAAAAGAACTTAAACTGTCCCTTAGCTGAGTTACGATAGACACGATAAGTGCCATAAATCTTTTGCGAAACTTCCCAAATATATTAACAGATTTTCGCAAATTAAATTTGTTTACTTAACTACTGCGCATCATAACAGTGAATGAGACATGGATTTACGGGAAAAACTATGTCAAAGTTAATCAAAAGCCAAAATAATGAAGACTCTTTTCTTTGATTATCGCTGTAATATGCATTCAAAATTCTTGCCAAAAGGTCAGACAGTAAATAACAAATATTGTGTGTGCACTATGTGGCGTTTGTGAGAGCAAATTCGTTGAAAAAAAGCCAGATTTGTGGAAAGGAAACTCATGGATTACCACCATAATAGCATACCATACCATAATACTATCATTGCGAACGAACTTCTAGCCAAAAACTTAACAAATATCATATAGCCACAACCGTATTCATCTGGTGTGCGTCTGTCTGACGTTTTTCTCTTTCCAAATGACAAATTCTGCTTCAATTCATCCATTTAAAGTTTATAGGAGATATAAATATTAGACTATTCGTTGTCATAAGGATATTATTTAGGAAGGGACCTGTTTTGACAATAACACAATAAATGTGAATGAATAATAAATATTTTGCGGTTTCTTAACTAATTCCCGGTAATTTTCTGACAGAATGTCTGTAGTAAATGTGATTTTATATAGAATTTCAGTCTATAGTTGCTGCACTAAAAATCCAAATCGGCTAAAGTACAGTTGTAAACAATAATAAAGAAAAGTGTAGAGTATTGTGTTTTAAAAGATTTTAATTTTAAATGAACGTAAAACATTTTTATTCCCTAATTAAATTAGAACTTTAATAGGCAAGAAATTCGGTGTCAGAATGGGTTTCTTAATAGTCTTCATAGTAACTGATGTATGATTTTTTTGCGACGATCCAGTACCCCATAATTCTCAAGAAGAAATTTTGAAAAAATAGTTTGTAAATTGCGTTGTGGGCCACAAAAGCTCAGCATATCTAAAAAGGCTCAATATTGAAAATTATTGCTGCTCTCCTCACTTGAAATGATTTTATTTTTAAACCTTTACCTGATCGAATGAAAATATATTCGTATATCATTTGTCACAAAGAATCATTTGTTACAAACACCTAGAAGAGAGTGTTTAAAAAACCAAGTAGTTTTTGAACAAATGCATTACTTGATTTTTTAAATCGGTTGGGTAATGCGCGTCTGCCTGGCTGGGTAGCAGGTAGGCACGATAACTGCTGCAGAACTTTATTAAACTTCTTAATACTTCTAACAGTCTAATATTTCGCCAATTCAGAAGTTCTATTCCCAGAATTAAATTTATGTCCAACTAATTCATTATTTGTACACAAAGCAATGTTTTTGTCTATCGGAAAATTTTTACAAAATGTGAGACAAAATCTAAATTGTTTAACAGCGCCCTTTCTGATAGCTTTCATACTATTGACTGATTTAACTCATATATTCTTAGCTGCATATCTTTCATTCAGGTTTGGCAAATTCCGCCAACGTTGTTTGGCACAAGTTAAATTAATTTCTGTGAATCAGAAATGTATTAGAATGTCACGCCCATTCGGGTACTTTCCTTTCAAAATGATAGATTTCCGAAATTCATTCCAGCCTCTGTTGGTTCTAGGTTTTTTTCTATTGCTTTGATTTATAATGCCAGATAAAATTGTAGAAAATTTGGCCAAGTCTTAGGCGTCTTCTGGTTGCTCGTCTACAAATGACGAGTTTAACTCATATATTTTTTGATTCATAAACTGCGATGGACCCAAATGCTCCTGCACGGAAAGTTTTCGACAACGAACTCGATGAACGGCGCAGAAGAGGGCGACCAAAACTCCATTAGAAGAACCAGGCTTTTAAAATACTATCGAAACTTGATGTGACGAATAGGAGGAAAAGCGTAGAAGATCGAAGCGCTTGCGGCGGCGTATAACAGATAAGGATGTATACTCTTATTTGGAAGATAAGGATGTACACCCTAACAGAAGAAGAAACTGCGTTGCTATGCCCATTATGTACCTTCCATGTAAAGTAATAGATTTGTCGAAATTTGATTTTTAGCCCTGTGAACTATAATTCATGGAGCAAAATAAGTTGATACATTGTCAATTTCCTCACATTATTAATACTTGGCAAAATGTAAAGAAATCAATCCAAAATATTTTGTGGTGGTGCAAAAGTTTCAGAGCTGCCTTGCAGGTGGTAATGAAGCTCACATAAAAATTTCGCAAAGCATAATAAAATAAGCTAATTTATAACTTTCTGCATTCCGCTTAGAATTTATAGGTAAACTACTGATTTTAAATCAACCGGTATCCTAAAGGGCGTGGCAATGCAGTTAAATTTCACTTAAATTAGCTAAATGCCTGATGCATTCTAAATTATGCTGAAAGTAGTATATTTAAAATGAATGAATGTGGGAACATAAGGGTTAAATTAGCTAATTTGTATGGCGACTATCGAATAGACTGTAACCACGCCCTCTTGAGTGATTTTTGTAAGCATTTACTACGCTCTATAACGTGATGCTATTTTCAACAATTTAAATAACCACATTGTTCATATTAGAAATGATTGCGGAAATTTATATTTCGATAAATCGATCAATTTGTATGATGGCAATGATGTCCGTTTTTCTTTGCAAAACTTAGTTGATAAAATTGATAATGTGTGCCAAAGTTGACTGAATTGAGCGTAACGGCTTGAGAAATATAAAGCTAAGAATAAATGGATTAAGTCGATAATTTGTATGAGAGGTACCGGACAAAGCGTATTTAATTGTCGAGTTTTATATAGGATTACAAACCAATTCAAAGGATAGAATCTTGCTCTACTGGAAAGGGTATATTTCGTAATATCGACAAATTCGTATGGACGGTACGGGAAGGTATGCGTCAATGCACTTCCTTTGGACTCTGAAATCATATTCAGTCAAATGCTCAATGTGAAACAAATTTGACAAAATGTAGTCTAACTAAGTAATAGAATGCCGCAGATCTCTTAACGAGATGGCTCAGCATTTCAACATTCACATTATATGGGTGCCGGCCCACAGCGACATATCAGGGAACCGCAGAGTAGACGAGCTGGCAAGACCAGACACACCCTACAGACTCCAGCCGAGTTGGAGTCCATGGACATGCCTATAGGCGCTTGCAAGCTCCTACTGCGAGATATTTAGTACCAAATGTGCATATTTAGTACCAAATGGTAGGTGGACGTCTGTCCGACGCTGTAATCAATCCAGATAGATGTAGCCTCGCTTAGAACTGAATGAATTGTGTGAACAAACTGCTGCCGCTATCAAGACCTGACGTCTGATTACGTGTATCCACCATGACGGGACACAGCCTGATTAGAAGACATGCAATGAGACTGGAGGTAGCAACTAGTGACTTCTGCAGGAGCTGTAGGGATGAAGAGGAGGAGGAGTTCACAAAACATCTTCTTTGCAATTGCCACATCAACATTGGGCTCTTATTTCTTTAAAGACCTAGGAAATCTGGACGATATAGATATTGTCCGATTTAAGAGCTTCCTGAGGCGCTCAGAATGGTTCAACGGAGGAAACTAGGGGCATCAACATCTCTAGTTTCCGTGGTATCACAATGAACTATATAGTTTATGTGAGTCTGTCTATTCAGACTACCACACTGACCTAACCTAACCTAACTTAGGAAATAGAAATTTCATAAGGAATGTATAAGTTAAACGTCAGGCAATTGGTTTCTTTATTTATCGGCTAAATACTAAGCCGTACTAACCAAACGAACAGACGCATATCGCTTAAGCGACTTAAAAAGTTATCTAAAACCAGTGCAGAAATTTCAGCCATGGGAAATGACTTTCACCCGGAGTTCATTTGCTTGATGTAAAAGAATAGCAGAAAGGATTGTAATATTGTGGCACGGCATAATATAAGGGACAAAAGTGTAACTTCCTAAAGAGCTCCGCTTAGAAATTATAGAGGGAGCCCTGTTTTTTATCTGTTTGAGTATGTGGTATCTTACGGTATGTGTACATGTAGGAGGTGTTAACCTGCTGGGATATTTCAAACTTTATCATTGCATTGTAGTGAAATATTCTTTGTGGGAGGTATCAGTAGGCGTAAGGCTATGATGTTTATTTGCATTCTCGGAACTAACGTCATCTATACTGTAATGTGCTCCTAATTTATCTGAGTTCAATACAAATGCTTGACAAATATGAACCAAATAATTGTAGGTTAAATCAGTAATGTGAATGGTAGGTATCAGAAAAAGCATGAACACTTTGTTGATTTACTTCAAGTTGTATAACAAATTATCAGTCCACTCATCGATCTAAAATCTATGCTACAGCAGCTTGGTATTTAACAATTACAGGGGAACGATTTCATCTCTGAAAATCGGGTAATTTCTACTTTCTATCAAAAAGGACGTGATAATGCTGCTCATTTTATTTCTCAGCCACCACTTTAGCAAATGCTTAGCGTTTACTAAATTTGAATGAACTTCTTGCAATTGAATAAAGGATATGAATCTATGTGTATATTTGTTAAATCGGCTATTTCTATAGTATCAGTCGATCATTTTCATTCTTAGAAATGGGCTTACGAAGGGCATGATGTGGCACGTGATGTGATCGAATTTCGTGTAGCTGCTTGAAGGATATGAAACTAAGAATATTTGGATTAAATCGGCCATTTGTAGGAGAGCTAATAGGCGTACATAATCAGTAGATGTTGTAAAATTTTGCAAATCGTATAAAGTAATTGATAACTGCATATAATGGACAAAAACATAGTTTATTGCGTGTATATTAAGTAAGAGGGTTCTAAGGAAGAAATTGAATTTCGGAAAATTGGTCAATTTATATGGGATGAACCAGAAGTGTTGGGATAATAAAGCGTATTTATAATCTTCGACCGTTTATAATCTCTCTATGCTGTATCAAGTTTTAAGAAGCTTCACAGACAGACAGCCAGATGAGTGTTCGGAAACATTTTGGAGCCTTAAGACTTTTAAAAAAGTCCTTTTTAAAACAGTTTAGAATTCGTGTTGTGGATTACTAAATGTGCCACATAAAATAACAATTTCATTGCTTGTTCACTGCACCAGAAATGCTTCTATTGTGTTATCAGTAACAGAGTCCTCTGTTTTATATTCAACGCAGTCAGTCATCAGTCAGCTTTTCTGACTCCTGTTAATGGCCATCATTTGACATAGGTTGAATGTCTCTTCTGTTAAAGAAATTTAAATGAAATTCCCATAGCTATTTATTCTCCATTATCCGTTTATCTTCCAGTCTCAAAATTTCCGGCATTAATTTACAATAACTGAAACAAACGATCATGCAACAAAGTTCATGGCAAAATTAAATCCTACACGCTACACAACAACCTGATTTAAATCTCAATTGCGAAAAACCTTCTTTTTCATCTCATCCTACCAACTTGACTTGTGTATGAAATATTACAACGATTGTTGTTAGTCAACACAAAAATAGAAAAAAAACAAAATGTGGAGAAAGAAATGAATTTCAATTCGCTTTCAACTGCTAGGCAACACACATAATAGTTTTGCCACCTTGCCTGGGTACGGCAAAATTGCTGAAAGTGGCAACAACAATGGGCAAAACTTGATTTAGCCAACAGCAGTAGAGGCCAGTGTTTCAACTTACCAAAGCCAAGGTGAAGAGACCAAGAGTCGTAGCCGTCACCATCATCATGGAAACGGGCTTAAACGCCAACCCCGGCTGCCGGAGTAGAGGTGAAGGTAATGATGCGGCTGCTGACATGTTGTGGCTGCGGTAGCAATTCGCTGTTGCCAATGACTTTGCAGCGACGAAGCAACACAAAAGACTTCTTTAAGTGTTTTCAAATGAAGTGGAGAAAAAAAGTTGCTAAGTTGTTATATAAATATTTATGTTACGTTAATGATGTTTATATTTTTTATACAAATTCAGTTGGATTTAAAGTGTATTTGAAAGATTTTTAACTTTAGATAATTTAGATTACAAAGTTGAAACAGCTGGTTGTTAAAATGATTAAATATTTCTTAAACTCTTTGGCAAATTCTGAAGGCTTTGAGAAAACTGATAATTAAAGTTTATTGTTAACAGGACTTTTGTTTAAATACGCACGGAGAAATCTTTATTTTGCAGCTTTGGTATTGAGACAATTTCTCTTTTCAACTTTTGAGACTTTAAACACTTTAACACAGTTCTAAATGCTACAAATTCGTTTACTGTATGTTAGTTCAACTGTTTTGCTAATGAAATTATTCTTTTCACTTGATTGTATTTAGCTTCGGCGAATAAATATATTTTTTCAAATTATTTTTCCGTTTATTAAATTATCCTTTTGTGATTCTTCGATTGATTATTATATTTCATTTAAATTACAGTTATTATTATTTATTTCACTTTCGCCCGTATTATTAGCATGATCCTTTTGCCGTGTCAGAGCTTTTTGCTTATGCCAACAATGCCATCAATCTTAACTGCTGTACGTATCTTCAGCAACTGTTTGTTGCCAATTGTTGTTAGCTCAGTTTTGTTTGAATTCGCTCGCAGTGAGATGTAGTTTTCGTTGCAATCGTTTCAACTGCATACATCTATGTTTTCTTTTTGGTAAAAAGCTCAGCTTGTTTTGGCCATTTCTTCAAGGAAACTCATTTCTTTGTTTAGACACGCAAGAAAAAAAGTCTGTTTGAATAAAATCTAAGATTGCGGTTTTAAAATCGGTATTTTAAATCTGTAAGAAAAAAATATTTATACAATGAGAAATAGTTGTTGGAATGGCGCTGAAGGGATAAGAGAGAAATACGTAGCAGGCAAGTTGAAGCCCAATTCTAAGTTTTTCTAAGAATAACGATCGAAACCTTGTAACGGACTTGTGACTTGCATGAGCTCTAAATCTTTGTATAATCCTTATATAGAAACAAGCTTGTTTGTATGTCTTCATTGGCATATTTTTCTAATTTCGTCTACTTTCTCAATATCAGCTGCAAATTTGTAAAAAATTTTAGATTTTAAGATAACGGAAATCCACATTTTACCATAATCGGTACGTGTGAAAACTACATTTTTAGCGTTTGGTTAAAAATACGTACATAAAACCAAGAAAAAAAATTTCAGTCTGGTAAACTGACTTACAGACACCTTCCCCAACATACTTTCATGTTGGTTACATAGAGTACGGAGTGTCAGAGAGGGCGTGGCATGTTGATAGAGCCTTATGAGAGAATGGTTTGTACTAAGACACAATAAGCTTATCAAACTTACTTATATTAACTTCTTGTCTTTCTCTTAAAGACACTAAAGAAACATTTGGTTTTTCCCAAATCAGCTAATTTGATGTGAGATAACGTAGAAGGCGTGGCAATCCAAACCCATTATATCCAGACTAAGTTTGCTAAAAGTTAAACAAATTAATCTTCAATTAATCGATATACCATAAGTGGAGTGGTAATGTCCTTCCTATTCATTCTCACAACTACGTTTATCAAATGCATAATTTTCGCCAAACGTGATTGAATTTTATGCATATGATTGAAGGATATAGAACTAAGAGTATAAGGATAAAATGTGTCATTTGAATCGTAGATACCAGAATGAACATTGCTAATTGATCCATTTTGCAATGTTTTCCAAACATCATAAATCGGTGCATTGGCAAACATCATGACTATTACGGCCATTACAAAGGCAAAAAATAATTCCAGAAAGTTGAACATGTAGTATACATAGAAATGTAGTAAATTTTTTACCTAGAGTTAATTTTGCCAAATGCTTAATGTGTGAGGAACTTATCTCTAACCCAAAGACCTTTAAAAATTTCATAATTTCCGCATAGCTGTTAAATATAAGACTAACTATGTTTAGAAATAAACAAAATCTGAAAAAGTTTTAAAATGCTTCTGTTGAATAGTTTGTTGGGAATAAATTTTTGACGCTTTCCATAAATTTTTTACCTAGAATTAATTTTCCCAAATGCTTAAAGTGTGAGAAACTTAACAGAATATATAAGACTAGATAAAATATATGAACCTAAGAATATATGGATTAAATCTGTCATTTGTGTGGGTGGTATCAGTAGGAGCATTGATCTTTTTTCCCAAATATTGCCAAGCAATATAAAATAATACCATGGACGTAAGTTAGGTTGTAAAATTACAGGAATAGAATTGAATTTTGTAAAATCGGGCACTTTATATTTGTGGTACAATGTCAAGGTTGTGACATTGATTTTCATCTCTAATCTTAAATATTCTCTCTGGCAATCCCTAACGGGAACAACATTTGATTGAATATAGTGCCACTGTATTGAATCTAAAAATGCATAAGTTAGATTGGTGATTTGTGTAAGAGGTATCAATAGGCATAATTAACAAATCGATTTTTTCTCTTTTTACGAAGAATAATAGGCGAAATAACTGAGGTGGTTGCGTAGTTGAGGTGAATGCCGTGACGTTTGCAGAGCAATATTTTTGCTTCATTTTTAATACTACTATAAAGTGGACTTTTATTATAAGCTTCGCGCACCTTTCAGGGATTGCTACAAGTGGCACTTATCTCTAATTAGAGGAATTTTACAAATGTCATTATTTTCGCATAGTTATTGAACACAAAACTATGTTTT
Source organism: Philornis downsi (assembly GCA_019455685.1). Classification (NCBI taxonomy): domain Eukaryota; kingdom Metazoa; phylum Arthropoda; class Insecta; order Diptera; family Muscidae; genus Philornis; species Philornis downsi. The sequence continues at coordinate 693,022 of JAHXMU010000632.1, forward strand.
AAAACAAGACATGGAAAAGTTTTAAAATGCATCGGTTGAATTGTTTGTTGGCAATAAATTTTCGAGTTTATGAGTATATATTCCACGAGTATATCGTCCAGATATCCTGGGTCCCTAAAGAAATAAGAGACCGCCTGTTCGCTAGTGCGGGGCAATTGCAGAGAAGGTGATCTATAGACTCCTCCTTCTCTTCTTTTAACCCCACAGCTCCTGCAGAAGTCACTAATCGCAACCTTCAATCTCACTGCATGTGTTCCAATCAGGCACTGTCCCGTCATGACGCATACAAGCAATGAGACGTCGGGTATTGATAGCGACAGCATTTGGTGTGAACGCTTCAGATCTAGGCGAGGCCACATCTGTCTAGATTGATTACAGTCTCGGACAGACGCCCACCTACCATTTTCTCCCAAATATGCTCTATTTCGCTGTAGGATCTTGCAGGTGATTAAAGGCATGCCCACGGACTCCAACTCGGCTGGAATCTGCAGGGTTGTCCCTAATCTTGCCAGCTCGTCTGCTCTGCAGTTCCCTGGTATGTCGAAATGTTGAAATGCCGAGCCATCTCGTTAAGAGATCTGCGGCATTTCAGGGCTGATGTTGAGTTCAGGAAGACAGAATCCAGAGATTTAATGGCAGCTTGACTGCCAGAGAATATGTTAATCCCCATTGTGGTGAGGACGTTATATCTCAATCATTCTGCCACTTCCATAATGGCCAAAATTTCGCCCTGATAAGCGCTACAGTGGTCAGGTAGTCTTTTTGCTATACTTAGCCCCAGGCCTTTGGAGTAGACGACGAAACCTACCTGATTATTTAATTTTGAGCTGTCCAGGAGTTCCACACTTCCAGGTATCTCTGGTATAAGTTTATGGTACTTCTTGTCGGCCAGTGGTTCAGCCAGAGTGTAGTCAATGGTGCCTGTTATGTTAGGCACCATGTTAAGAATTACACTGTGACCATAGCCATTGTTCGACCACTGTGATTGCTCTCTTAGTCTTACTGGCGTAGATGCTGCAGTCTGCATGCTGATTATATTCAGAAGTAGTAAACGCAAAATTACATTTAGTGCATCGGATGGGGTGGTGCGGAGCGACCACCCGTGATGCACAGACTAGCCATCCTTTGCTTCTAGTTCAGTATCCTACAGTATGTTGACTTCTCAAGAGCTTTCCACCAGACGATAACTCCATACAACTGCTACTGCAGTATACAACCAGTGAACAATGCGAAGCTTTAATCCCCATTGTTTCCCTATTGCCCATTTGCACGCATTTAGCGTCATTGTGGCCTTTTTCGCCGTGTCCAGAATGTTGAGTTTGAAATTCAGCTTCTTGTCGAATAATACACCAAGATATTTTGCACAGTCCGCAAAAGGAATTTCAGTACCTCCCACAGAGATAGGATCCACAGGTGGAATCTTGTACCTCCTGATGAACAGAACCACTTCGTTCGAACGAACTTCCAACTAGTATAAAAATTTCTGTCGGGAGAGTAGACAGACGTACGAGGCTTTGGTTCAAAAGCGTGGGGGGTGGTAATAGGGGCGTGGTAAATCACCGATCTCTCACAAAACTGGTAAATTAGTGCACAATAAAAAAGGCGAAATAATAGCTTACCTAATTTTATTATTAAAAATTAGTTATAACTCACTTTCGCTTAGAAATTCTGGAGAAATCATTGATTTCTGCCGAATAGGCTAATTTTTATGAGAGATACCCTAAAAAGAGAGGCGATGCAGACCGTTTTCTTTCACAGAATTAAGTTTAACAATAGCCTAATGCTTGCTAAGTTATTGCTAGGAGTTATTGAAGAAGAGTTGAATTTTGGTAAATCGATCAATTTGTATGGGAACTACCAGAATTGGTGGGTCAATATTTCGCATTTTTATGTTCCCGCCAAAGTTTTGGCAGAACATTTGGTCGGCGCCGGTTTAAAAAGTTTCATAAAGCTTTGTTTCCTCCTAATCAGTCTGCCAGTTAGTCAGCTGGGAATCCTTCAATCGATTTAAAAACTATGAAACAAATTTATACTTGGTAAACGTTTCATTATGGGCATCATTTTAATAGGAATTGTAAAGCCATAAAATGGGCGAAAATAAAAGTTTCTAGAGTGTACGAAACAGGAGTTATTGAAGGAGAGTTGAATTTTGGAAAATCGGTCAATTTGTATGTGAACTACCAGAATTGGTGGGTCAATATAGCTCATTTTTAGGTCTCCGGCAACGTTTTGGCAATCGATTTAGCCGGCGCAGGTTAAGAAGTTTCACAAAGATTTGCGATCTACAAGCCGCCCCCCCCAGCCAGCTAGTTACGTGGACATTCCTCAATCCATTTAAAAACTGTGACACAAATTTGGTCAAAAGATATGCTTTATTCTGGACTACACATTTTTGCCGTATCAAATGATATATCTTCATTCCTTCAGGTGAAGGTATAGTAAAAATTTCCTGGAAAATGTTTCCTGTGCTAATTTTTCCGCGAGTGCATTTGTTAATTTATATATTTCTTTATGTTAAATTGCGGTTTTACCCAAAAAGTACTTATTTTAATTTCTTCTTTTCAGTTCATATTGTTTGGTTTGGTTTTCCACCCCAATTTTTAAATCGCGTTACTCATTTTCCCATTAATGTGCTATAAGATCGTTGATCATGTGTATTACAAAAGCTTCTTTTTAACATTTATAATTAGCTTAATCATGCCTGTCACACGAGCCGCACTCTATTTTAAACTGTGAAGTACTTCAGTTAATTAATCGAATCTTGCTACACTTTAGTTTTCCGGTAAAACATTTTTTTACATTTATAACAAAACAGCCTTTTTGGTGTTAACCGCTGGTCTAGATTTGCTTACATTAATGGATTAATGAATTTCTTTACATACAAATAAATTGATGAAAAATAATTGGATTTTGTTAAGTATTTAAATAATTTTCACCTAAAGGTGGGTAGATTGATTTACAAATATGTCTGCAGTGTTTCAGCATTATGGGAAAGATTGACAAACATTGAAATAGTACACTGGTAATTGGTAGTTTATATAAGTTAATGGTTAACTGAAATCAATCAATTAGATTTTACAATAAATTTTAACTTCCAGAGTATGAGAAATAATCCGCTAATTGTACGCTATTGACTTCCATTTGAAGAGTTGTATTATTGTCGCTTTTTAGTAATATTTCAAAAACTCAGATTGTCACCTGTTTTGTATTTGTGAGGAAATATAATATTTACTTCCTTCACATTACACGCTCGCTGGAGTGACTACAAATCATAGGAGGAATCTCTTTTTCATCCTATTTACCAGGGCCTGGGCCAGAAGGCTACAAGCGGTTGCAAAATGTGATTAGTTAAAAAAGAAATCTATTATATTGCCAATAGATGGACGTCACTTGTTTTGTATTTGAGAGCAAATGTAATACTTACTTTCCTTACATTACATGCTCATTGCAGTGTCCACAAAGTACAAAGGAAACCCTTTCTTCAACATATGTACCTGGGTCAGAAGGCGGCAATTGATTGCAAAAGAAATCTCTCATTCTCGCATTGTATAAACGTGATCGGCTACGCTAGAGGGCGTTAGAAAGATAAGAACTCATACATTCGTTATTCAAACAGTTTTTCAATCGCTTTACTCAAAATTGTTTGAGCGCACTTGGCAAAAATGGACACCTGCATAGATTTAAATATGAATTATTGTTCACTTTTACTCCAATAAAGAAGAAACCGCTGGGGCAAGGGGCTGAAATTAGGTATATTCATAACACTAATACTGTAATAGCCTATCATGCACAATTTTAGTTTAAACGCACTGCGCACTGGCAGGGTAATTGTCGAAAATATCGATAGAATAATGGAAATCGTAAAATTCCATCGTCACGTAAGTACGGTTTCAATTGCTCGTGAGCCAAATATTCCACAAAGAACTGTATGGAACCACTCAATAAGGCTGGATGTAGAAAGCAGCTGGAAGTATGGGCGCCATACGACTTAAAGCAAAAAAATCCTCATGGACCGAATTTCCATTTGCAAATCGTTGATGAGTCGCAACAAAATCGAACCATTTCGGAAACGGATGGTATTTGGTGATGAAAATTGAATCACTTTGACAACAGCGAAGAAAAACGATTGTGGTCTAATCGCGGTGAGTTGGCACAAACGGTTACCAGGCCGGATTGGTGGTGAGGAGGATGTTGCTGTTAAAGCTGTTCCCTTTCTGCTGAACTCTTAATCCCGACTTGTACTGTCAACAGTTCATCTGAAGAAAACAATCGTCCAGCAGTTGTCAGTTTTAGCTAACCAGAAAATAATTTATTAAAGTTATATTTAACAAATTCTTAACAACCACTACTTTTTAGATATCGTTGGCTTGAATTGTGAAGAATGCATTTTAACATACAGCTTCCAAAATTAGTAGTTCAAGTTCCATTAGCCTAATAAACATTATGAAAATTAACAGAGTCCTATTAATTTGATATCAATTACAGAGCCTCTGAGTCGCTGGAAGGAAGAAATCATTATGTTCAATATAACAGCTAAACAGTTTGATATCACATCATCAGTAAATCAAACCGTTCCCTATTGCTAAATAAATTAGTATATGCAAACAAATTCCAACATTTAAAAAGGTTGCGTCATAGAATTTGTATAAATTTCACATCCCACGGTCTTTAGCTATTTCCAAACACCTATAAACGGAAGTCAAAAATCCTTTCTTTCCTTCTTTGACTTAAAGACACTCCATAATTTTTTTTCTCCCCAATTAATTCGTACTTAATTTTTCAGTTTAATAAATACATAAATCGTAATTTATATGCAAAACTGTTGCACACAAATCATGAAGAGTCACATCTGCGCTGCATACAAAGTCTAGACCATATTAAAACGTGAAAGTTCACACAAAATCAGTGAAACAAAGAAGACAAAGATGCAACATGTCAATACGCCGCGTAATTGCTGTGGTGGCACATGAGCCAAATGTTGCATACAAATAGAAATGTGCATTTAGGCAACGTGATGCAGCTCAGTCGTGTCATGACACTCGCTCATGTCTCATCTGAAGGATCAAATGGAGGCAAAATTGTGTTTTGGCTGCAAATAAATCAACGTAAAGAGATTATTAGTTTATCTTAAAGATATACACAGGGTGGTGCAATAGAACGTGCATGTTTAAAAAATAGATTAAAAAATAAATACAAAAGGTGTGGTTAAAATAAATCTAATGCATTGTAGAGTAATAAATGGAGTTTATTTTTTAAAAATAACATCTAAATGGTGACCCTCTCCACGACGGCACTCCTCTAACCGCAAACGAAACTTATTGAAAACTTTCTTCAGTAACACTGGTGTAATGGCTGCCATTTCACCACGGATATTCTCCTTGAGCTGAATGATGTTTCTTGGATTATTACTGTAGACTTCGCGTTTGAGGTATCCCCACAAAAAAAAAGTCAAGAGGCGTCAAGTCTGGATTACGTGGGAGCCATGGGATATCACCTCTTTTCGAAATCAGTCTGCCAGGAACATCTGCTTCACCACCGCCATGGAGTCATTTGATGTGTGACAGGTAGCTCCATCTTGTTGAAACCAAGTTCTGGAATTCACTATTCTTGAACTTTCAATTTCTGGAGCTAAAAATCCGTCCAACATCTCAACATAGCGTTCCGTATTAACCGTGACGTTTTGGCCCCGCGCATTTTCGAAGAAAAAAGGACCAATTATTCCTCTGCCAGAGATTGCTGCCCATACTGTCTCTTTAGGACTGTGTAATGGTTTCTGGTTTTTGATTTTGAGATTTGCACTGTTCCAGTAACGACAATTTTGACGGTTTACGAACCTATTCATAAGGAAATGAGCCTCGTCAGAGAAAAGGATATTGTCAAAATTGGAAAATCGATTAAGCATTTCATTAGCAAATAAAAAAATAAACTTTCAACAAAATTTTTAAAACATTTTTTTTCGTTGTTTAAAAGGGAAAATCTGCAATTAAATGCAACGAAATGATTATTTGGCGAAAAGCCGAAAACTTGTCAAAGTTTGATGGAGCAGAAACAAAAATTATAAGTAAAAAGTAAAATTTTGTTAATATTTACGACATTATTTTTAATATAAGCAAAAACAAATCAATAATTTTTATTTTAGCATTGAAAAAGAGAATTAGACTTTGTACGTCCAAAACCAAGTTTTTAACAGAAGAGACGAAATTATTTTCAACATTTAGTTGAGCAAATGAAAATGTGAGAACTTAATTATTTTTTGTAGTTAGTTCGACTTTTTAAAACGAAACAGAAATCGAAAAGAAAATCTCTTGCGCGACGTAGAAAAAACCTTATTTATTTATATAAGATGGCGCATAAGCAACATTAAGATTTGATCAGTGGATACATTTTTTATTTAAGTCTCTTTTTTCGTCTCTTTACAGAATTAACTAGATAATACTTGAGAAATTTATAATGGAAAGGCTCAGCATAGAACAAAGAACCAAAGTTGTTGAATTTTACTTTGAAAGTCAGCATTCGGTTATTCAAATCATATCGAAATTTCTTTCATGTTCGAAATGCTCCTAGCGCTCCAACAATTTGCCGATTGGTTCAGCATTTTGAGTAACAGGGGGCTGTCTGTGATCTTACGCGTGCTGGAAGACCTCGTGCAGTTCGAAATAAAGTGACCATTGCTTGAGTGCAAGCAAGCAAGTGTTGAAGAAAACCCCGAAACTTCCACAATCGACGTTCTCAGCAGTTAAAGATGTCTAGGCGGTCTTTGCAAAGAATTTTACATATGTATGTAACATCTTTTCCCATATAAGATGCAATTGGTTCACGAGTTAAAACCAAATGATGCACAAGAACACATTCAATGTAGTCGCTATCAACGTTACTTATGCGCCACCCTTTATATGAAAAGACAATACTCTGGAAAGAAGAACACAAAAAGCGGAATTTGCGGAATCAGAAGACAAAAAAGGGTTTTTTTGTATTTTATATTGAAGTTTGGACCTTTATTTCCAATGCAAAAAAAAAAAAAAAAACCGAAGTGATGTGAAGATCTGTGAAATATCGCTGAGCCAGAAGAAATGTGTTTACAAATTTTTTAAAATAAAAATCAAAAATTTGTTTCAAATTGCATTATTCTGTAGGGTGTTTTTGTAGTATGACTGAATTTCAAAATGTATAGATCCATTTTCGAGTGGATGTACAAAAAGACATGATCAGATTTTCTCCAACAATCGCATTTGAGAGGTATGATAAATATGTTTTTTTTAAGTTGAGGGTACCTGAAGACATGCCAAATATAGCTCAGCCAGAAAAAATGAGTTTACAAATTTTTTGAAATAAAAATGAAAAATTTGTTTGAAATCACTCTGTTGCATAGAGTGTTTTTGTATTATGACTGAATTTCGAGATGTATAGATCCATTTTCGAAGGGATGTACAAAAAGACATCGTCAGATTTCCTCCAAATATCGCATTTAAAGGGCATGATAAATATCTTTTTAAGTTGAAGATACTTGAAAATATAATCTATTTTTTGGTGAAATTTCGCACTTTAAGGAAAGATTACAAATGCACCAAGCGGTGTAAAGTTTGCTCAAAATCAAATCATCCAATAGGATGTTATAAATAATTGTTTTAGGCCCATAAATTTATACGCATTTCGTCCAAGTTTTGCAGACAAACGAGACTATGATTGTGTTAAGTTATGTAAAATGTGATCAATACAAGAATCGACTAAACCCGATCCTTCTACATCCCTACAAAAATGACAAATGACCCATTTGGCCAATATATTCCCATGTATGTGTATGTGCCTTATATGCTTGCACTTAATTTAGTCAAATTTAGCACACCCTGTGTGCCCAAGTGAGGTCTAATAATGAAAATGGACATGATTACCGTTGGCATCTCCCATACAAATTTGCCGAATTTCCGAAATTTAATATTTCCTCAATCTTTTTAAATGTTATTGTTCGACATATTGGCTTACAACTCTCGGTTAGCCCTGAGAAAAACTGACTAAGTAATCACGCCCCTTCTGGTAGCTCCCATGCAAATTACAGATATATTCTTAAGCTTATAACTTTAAAGTCATTGTATTGAATTCTGTCAAATGTGGTGCATTCGGTGAAATAAGTTCTGGGAATGACAACGGAAGTCATTGGCACATCACTTCTGGTACCTCTCAAACAAATTGATCGATTTAAGTTCCTTGCTTTTGAATCACTCCCAACGCATGCAATCGCTTATAAATGGCTTGGCGGGTAACTCCTAATGCTGAAGCAAGATCAACTTGCATTTGACATGAATTTTCATCAAACAATTCAGTGTTTTCGAAGGTGTTTCGTCTTCCCTCACGCGAACGGTCGTCAGCATCAAAATCACCATCTTTAGAGCGACGAAACCAATCTCGAAACGTTGTTTCACTTAAAGCACCATCCTTGTAAACGTTTTGAAGCTCTCGATTATCTTCAGCCTCCGTTTTCTTTGTTTTAAAGGAGAAAATCTACACTTTCCGCATGTGACGATTATTTGGCACAAAATCCATATCATAACCAAAATACTATGACGTCAAAAGAGATTCACTATTGTGTCGAAGCGGTATGTTTACCATATGGCGAAGCTTTGCTCATGATGTTTAGGTCATGGCAGAATCGATTAGCACTTACAGCTGGCGCCATCTATTGGCAAACAGCGCGAACCTGGTTGCCCACCTAATAGTTGTTTTCTATTATTTTCATTTATTCGTTTTTCATTCGTTTCAGCTTTTAATTAGTTGAAAAAAGCCACTGCAAATTCCCATCATTTCAAAGCTGTACAGCTTTTCCAAAGTATTCAGTCAAAGTCACTCAATCATACTGCATTGTACCGACTCTTCATCAGGTAAGTGGATTTCGTGTCGACTTAAAACATTTTTCTATTGAAAATAGCAAATTTTAATTAATTTTTAAAATTCACGTCCACAATTAGTGCGATAGTTAGGAAAATATATGAGATGGTTACATTTTCCAGTATCTGTTCAATATATCCGCATATTGTTCATAATTAACAAGAAAATTATGATTTATTGCAAAAAATCTTAAAAATGTTAATTTTTTAGGAAGAGGACGCAATCCTTGATGGGCAAGCTTGTTTTGTACTGTGTTTTGAACATAACCTGCCTATGAATATGATATATGTTTATGGCTCGAATGTCGCAAAATTTTTATTGAAAAATTGTAATTGAAATCAACATTTTTTTGCCATAACAAACAAAAACATTTAAATTTTACCAAATTTTTTTATATGTTATTCTTTTTCATAAATGGATTGTTTATTGTATGTTGACTTAATTTACGGATGTCTTTGAAAAATATTGCCATCTTATTGGCATTGATTTGTCCTTTGACAGTTTTTGCTTTGAACTGTTTTTTGTATTGAAATATTTGAAATACAAAATATTAAACACGAATCGACAAAGATCTGTAACGCCGTCAATTGACATTCCATTATTATACAAACTATTCCATAATTATGCACTAACGTTTTAGAAAGGATCGATATTTTTAAAAATCAGGAAGATATTCGTGCATTTATAAACGTTCATTACAATCATCAACAATTGAAGATGCTCTTGCAGTAAGCAGACTTTCATTCTGTCTTTGGTGGTGTTTACAACGGCAATCCAAAAGTGGATTCGAATACCGCAGTATATTTCGCACATCTTAATGATGTCTAAATAATAAAATCTCAAAAAAGCGGAAATTATCTATTACAATAAATGCGGATATACACACAAGTAAAGGCGATCTCTTATAGCATGAATGCCGACACAAACTGGAGAATGCAGCCAAAGCAACATCATGCAAACTGGATTCCAATAAAAAGCGGAAGTTTTTCTATTTACGTGCGCCAAATGATCAAGACTGCAGGATGATGAACATAATCATGACGATGATGTTGCCGCTGCCTTTCTTTGGCGATGGAAATGCGCCGGTGGTATCATGGAAAATATGTTATGAGGCCTATTGTGTCTATTGAGATATGAAAAAATGGATCATGATTTACTTGACATATGTATGTGTGTTGTATGTTTTATTTCTCATAATTTTGATTTAATTGCTTGGCATGAAGAAAATTTTAAAACAAACTACTACTGCTACATACATACTTCGATGCATTCATTTCTTTTATTTTTTTGGATTTGAATGTGTGTTTTTAGTTCAAACGAGGGAAAAAAGCGCCTGGCGGTTGTTTCTTATTATTTGCGAATGTGCCTAAATTTAAACTACCCAGCAAAATAAGTGTATCCGTAGAAGATAAAATTCATCACATTTTTTGGAGCAAAGTGCTGAAAATTTGCGTAATCACCAGGGAATTTAACATAGGTTTGTCATAGGAAGCAAGCAGTTTTTTATGGTGTACTTGTACCTTCTTCACATATTCCAAATTTATGAACAGTATTTGATTGTGATGAGATCTTCAGAGCTTGTTTAGATTTGGAAGCGAATTAAAAGTGTTTATTTTCTTATGTTGCGCCATTCGAACTGATGGAAGAGTTAATTTTCCTGAACGACTTCCAGTTATTTTGCTAGGTATACAATGGTTGGTGTTCTGTCAAGCTGTGTGTTCTAACATAAAGCTGCTATGATCAGAATTTAAATTTTTCGGAATTTTTTGTCCTCTCATAGAAAGAAGCAAAATCTAAATTCACGCATTTTAAGTGCACCAACGAATAACCAAATATTTTTCGAATGCATTTTCCCAAAAGGATTTCAACTCTCACTACGAATTTCCATTTATGACTTCTATCAATTGAAAACGGATATCTTGAACTTTTGGAAAAAGAAACAAGTACAGAAAGGTAAGTCAAGTGAACCGAATTACATGTACGTCCTTTTGTGTTGGTGGAAAACGATGAAGGGGCTTGGAAAATTGCTAGGTATTTATCGAAATATTCTCTGAATTAAAGCAAAATAACACAAGCAAAATTATAACTATTTGAAATTCTCCGCTTAGAATTTATAAAAGAGTCAATGATTTTTTAAAAGTCGACCAATGGAATGGAGGGATTATATAGGGTGGCGCATAAGGAACGTTACGATTTGTTCAATAAATAAATTTTTTGTTTAAGTCTCTTTTTTCGTGTCTGTACAGAATTAACTAAATAATACTTGGGAAATTTATAATGGAAAGGTTCAGCACAGAACAAAGAACCAAATATATTCAATTTTTCTTTGAAAGTCACCATTCGATTATTCAGATCACATCGAAATTTCTTTCATGTTCGAAATGCTCTTAGCGCTCCAACAATGTACCAATTGGTTCCGCGTTTTGGGCAACAAGGGGCGTTTGCAATGAAGTGACCATTGCTCAAGTGCAAGCAAGTATTGGGGAAAACCACGAAACTTCCACAGGCGACGTTCTCAGCAGTTAAAAATGTCTAGGCGGTCTTTGCAAAGAATTTTACACATGTTACATCTTTTCCCATATAAGATGCCATTAGTTCACGAGTTAAAACCAAATGATGCCCAACAACGCATTCAATATAGTCGTCATTAACGTTAATTATGAGCCACCCTATACAAGGTAATTTGTGTGGGAGTAAATTAGATGTAGTTACGCCATTCGGCGGATTTTTTCACATTTTACCAACCACTATATGTTAATACCATAGGCAAAAGTTTAAGTAAATTCAGAGTACGGTTAAGGATTATGGAGGAAAATTAAATTTCTGAAAATCGAGGTATATTCAAATTTTACTCATTGGAAATTTAGTTACTTCATAATGTGTGCCAAATTTGATTGATTTCAGTAGAACTGCTTGAAGGATATGAATCCAAAAATATATCGGTTAAATCAGTCATCTGTCTGAGAGATACCAGCAGGGGCGGAGTAGCTTAGCCTCAAGCTTGAAGGAGAATTGTAAACCAATACGATGAACAAAATGCAAGGCTGCTGCAGAAAATACGGATGAAAGATTGAATTTGAGAAAATGTGATGATTTATATGAAATGTACCAGAAAGTGGTGGGTGTGGCCTTGCGTGTTACTCTCATTTTCAGAACATAGTTCATCAAATGTATGATGTGTGAAAGATTAAAATGAATTCGACACAGCTGTTTGAAAGGTGTGAAGCTAAGATTACATAGACTAAGTCAGTCAGACATATAGGAGGTATCAAATTTTATCAAATGTAATAACTCAACGTAACCAACAATAAATAGCATTGATGTTGCCTACGAATTAGGGGTAACAGGAAAAAAATTAAATTTTTAAAAAATATCAATTCTTATGGGAGGTACCAGTGGAGGCAAAATAATGCAATCCATTTTTAGGCCCTACATTGGCAAAAGCTTAACAAAAAAAATTTGACTGAATATAGTGCCACTGGAATGACTGAATTTTCTGCCAATATGAACCTAAAAAAAGTTTGAGTTAAAGAGTTTATTTGTATGGAAAGTACCAGAAAGACAGTTCTTACCTGGTTGATTTTGTAACATTTTTTCAATCATTGCGTAGTAATAAAAAGTACAAAAATTATCTCTTGTTGCAGTTTGTATATTAGAAGTTATATGGAAAAACTTGAATTTCGAGTAATCAGTCAATTTGTATGAAAAGTACCGGAAAGCCCATTCACAATCCTCAGCTAGGATCTGACAAAAAATACTTTCAGTTTTAATAAGTTTCATAGATTTGCGGCAGTTATTCCATCTACCAGCCAGCCTGCCAAAAAGACGTGCACCGCTCAGTCGACCTAACGACTCCTGAAATGTATTTAGCCAAAATATACTCGGTGCATACTTGGTACTCCGTTCTGCGAGTTATATTTTCGGCAGTGCCATGTGATATATGTCCTTATTGCTCTCTGTGAAAGTAAAAAAAAAAAACAAACAAAAAAAATTTTGCGTGAACCATATCAGATAAATACGGTGATTGTTCTATGATATTTGTTGAGCTTTTGGTTAGAAACTTGATGAAAGTGATAGCTTTGTGAAATGTTGGTTATTGTAGTGAAAAATCCATGAGTTTGGTTTCCACAAAAATGATATTTACCTACAAATTTCTTCTCTCCAACGCCGCATACCAAACAGAGTTTATTCTTTATTTACTCTCTGACATTCTGGCGAAAATTTCGAGTGGACAACAACTCGATAATCAAACAATTACAGTCAAAATCATCTTGATTTTTGATCGGATGTAACATGTTTTTAACGTCATTTTGAAGCTTGTTGATCGGTTTGCATGCCAAACAAGTACGTCCATATTTTATCTGTAGCGGTAAAGCGTTATGAACGTTATGAACGTCTAATCGGAATTAATTTGATGTAGCGCGTCCACAGCGACATTTACGCGGATTGGGTATTTGAAGAAATAGCAGGTCTTTTCGAACTAATCGAGCTGCAACGCATTGCATACATCGCATTCAGCGGTTCTTCTTAGGTGGCAACTGGAATAGACATCGTTATCTATCAAACGCCGCCCGTAGAAAATATTCCAAGTGCTTCGATTTCTGCGCTTCTCCTCCAACTCGTAATGGCAAGGTTTGATAATATTTCAAAAGCCTTCCAACGGAGTTTGGGTCGCCCTCTTCTGCACCGTCCATTGAGTTATTTGTCGAAAACTTTCCGTGCCGGAGCATTTGGGTCCACCCGCACAACATGACCCAGCCAACACAATCGCTATATATTAGTGCGTTTGACTACGTTGATGTCGGCATATAACTCATACAGCTCATTGTTCAGGCGACGCCGATACTCTACGTTAACAACGATGGGTCCGTATATTCTCCGGAATATGATACCAGACAGGTAGAACCAACGTCTGGTACTGTCGGAGTTTTGTTTGTCGAGAGAGAGCTTTATCATTGAATCGCTTGCTTGCAAGCAATGCCCTCCCCTTTATTTCCATGCTGACATCATTCGTTTTGTTTACAGCGGAACCGAGGTAGATAAATTCTTCCACCACTTCAAAATTATAGTTGTCAAGGTTCACACAGCGTCCCAAACGAGTAGACTCTTTGTTCGTTGAAACCAATAACTTCGTTTTGTTCTCGGTTTCCACCAGAACCATTTTCGCTTGCCTTCTTCTCGATGTTTGAGAAGGCTTCAGTAATATCTCGCAGTTTTCCTCCAAAGATGACTACGCTATCTGCACATGAGAGTAACAGCTACAGTAATAGAGATAGGGAATTTTGGTTCTCTGATTTTTATTTGCGTGGGAATAACCACATCCCTCTGCAGAACTCCCCAAGCAGCTCACGACTTTCGACCTTTGGACAAGTATTCCCTGGTAATACCATCAGACATCCGTTTGACGGTAGATAAAGTGAGAAGGCGACTAGTTGAGAAGCCTAAATGGCATGCTATCACCGATACGTCTTAGGCCAGTAGGTAACTTCTGTTACTGAAACTCAGCTCACCAGCCAAGTAATCGTTGGCAGCGGCAATACTAGGATCGGATGCAGTGGCCTGATAAGACCCTCATCTTAAATAAAATTTATCATGAAAACTCCGAAGAAAATAACATAACGAGCATTCAGCAGCTATCATTCACAAAACCTAAATAAAGTTTTCAATCATCATTTCCTTCACTTTACCGGTGTTAAATTCACTTTTCGACAGCTTTTGAATGCACTGTCCTATTCATACGAACATGTTTGCAATAAATTCACTGTAAGCCTTCTGCAGTAGAAAATGATGAGATAACTATTGGACACTTTTACTTTCAATTGGGTATAAAAATGATTGAAAATTCAGTAATTAATTTTTCAATTCATATAACATGAGAGTATTTTCTCTCACAAATTGATAGTTTTTTACTGTTTCTTTTAGGACATGTTCTCTCTGACTGTACAATTTCAAAACCATAAATACATGAATTATCATATTTGGCCATACATAACTCTAGTCCCTTTTCTCCCTCTCTCTCAACATATTGAACTATAACTTTTATGCAATCACCCGAAGTAGATACCACTTGATACGACAACAATTTAACACCCAGAAGGAAGAATCTAAAGTACGAGAAGTATATTTAGACTGGGTATATTTCCTAACTTCAATGGTCGTCTGTGTTGCTGCCTGGCTAGGAGATACGAAAACTGCCACAAATCTTAATATTTTGCCAGATCATAACCGGGTATTGCAAATGGGCTATATTATTTCTATGACCAACCATACAATTTTACCGATTTCCTTAAATTTAATTTCCTCCCTTTAACTCTTCATCCGTAATCCGCAGTAACATAAATTTTTGTCCATTGCGTTGTTTTATAATGCTTCACTAATTTTAGAAAATTTCGCCTATTAACCACATTGCAGTGCAATTTCCTAAAAGTCTCCTTAGAGGGGATAGAACAGTTCCTGCCTTTTTCAACTGTATTCAGCGTATACTTCGTCTTACATATTACTTACTCTGCTTTCAGAATACTTTCCATCCATTTGAGAATAATACTATAAACTATGCGCCCATAACGCCACAAGAAATATACGGGCCTCTTAAACGCTTTGGTGGAGCGGCTTATTATAACATACATGCTGAATCCCGACCAACTCCGTTTCATTAATTCCAGCAGAGGGGTTCTGATTTGTCCGAAATGCAATGTTTTAACCAGGCCCAATCTGTATTTTTTGCTTCTCGAATATGTTTTACCTTGTCCTAGGTACAACGTCGATGTATGTGCACACGTATGTGTATGTATGTGTGCAGACGTATGTGCGAGCCTCTTATTAACATTATTGTCAGTTGTCACATGTTTCGAAATGTGGTCGAAACCCCTGTCAACCACCAAACAAAAATCTAATTATGTGTTCACAAGTAACCCACACTTGAACACAAAGACCTTCCTCATTCACACAAACACGCACACCGAGAGCAAGAAGTAAAGTTGACTTCAAAACATGCAGCAACACACAATGTTACACGACGCCACACTTAGGAACCCAGCATTCGGATATGTAGACGCACATAATTGTGTTGCACAGTGGTCTCTGTTCCCCAGATATGGAAGTTGGTACACATTACTTATTGGAATTTTAGCGTCTTTTTCTGCATTAGCATATCAAAACTGAGATGTGTTGCAGTCTGTAAATGGTGCACTGTCAAGAGAGGGATGTGGAATTAGGATATTTCGTGCAATGTCGTCCATGGATTTAAGAATGTAAGGTGGAACAAACTTCACAAATTTGCTATAGTTTCACCCAATCGGTAGCAAATGTAACAAACAAGAGGCCTTTGATATATCAAGTCTCCTTTAACGAAATAAATGGTGCGCAACTAAGTTCTCACTGTTTTTTTCCTTTTTTTTATAAAAATGTAACTTTATTATGGAAACATGTTTACAAATGATTCATTGAAAGTGTTGCCCATCGTCAGCTACTACTTTTTCCCATCTTTCTGTCAAAGCTCCAACTCCGTCATGGTAAATCTGTTCATCTTTTGAGTCTATCCACGAATATAGTCATTCCTTGATGTCGTCATATGAGTGGAACTGCTTGTCAGACAGATCGCATGCCATCGAACGGAACAAGTGATAATTGGGCGGCGCAACATCTGGAGAATGTGGTGGATGATGTAAGACTACCCATTTCAACATTTCGAGGTAGGTTCTAACGGGCCTGACCACGTGAGGCCGAGCGTTGTCATGCTAAAGAATCACTTTTTCGCCGCGTATTGTGGGCGTTTCTCGCGCAGAGTTCGGCTCAATTGCATTAATTGAAGTCGATATCGATCCCTAGTGAAGGATTCGCTTGGGTTCAACAGTTCGTAATAAATAGTACCGACCTGGTCCCATCAAATACAGATGATGAAGTCGGCACCGATCCCCAGTGAAGGATTCGCCGACCTGGTCCCATCAAATACAGAGCATAACCGCAGCGTGAACAATAGGTTGAGACGACGGCGTAGAAGCAGTCCTCACGACTTTCTTTTCTATGGATTGCTGTAATGAATCCAGTTTTTATCAACCGTTACAATACGCTAACGAAAACCCTTCCTTTTTTGTCGCTGAAGCAGTTGTTCACAAGCGAAAAACGACGTTGAAACTCACAAGGAACCCAAGTTCCTTACATTTGAATCATTCCCAACACATACAATCGCTATCTTGGCTGGCTGGCTACTTTCCGCAAATGACGATTATTTGGCACAAAATCATACATATTCACACAACCAAAAGAACATGTCGTCAAAAGAAAATCACTATTGTGTCGAGGCGGTATGTTAACCATATGCCTAAGCTTGGCTCGTGACGTCTAGGTTATGCCAGAATCGACTAGCACTTACAGCTGGCGCCATCTATCGGCAAACATTGGGAACTTAGTTGCGCGCCTAACATTTTGTACACGTATATAACATTTACACCAAGGAAGAATATGCCACTTTAGTGAAAGTTTTGATATACAAATACAAATGGACCGTTCAAGCTTGTACTAATTCTTCCACAAGTCACAGTGATTTTTTTAATACACGCACTCTTAATTTTAGCGATTCCTTAAACAATTAAATAATCGTTTTTTTCACCACCTATACGTTTCTACCGTATGCAGAATAAACGAATAAATGTTAATAAAATGTTAAACAGATATTAAATTTACTAAATGTTTATTTTCCAAACATAAAACATTGTTTTTCCTACTGTTCCAGTTTGTTCCACTAGTGAAGCAACGCCTCACGATTCAAGTATCGCAGTGAACGCTATTCGATCAATTGACGCATAATGCATTACCCTTCTCATGCGTAAAATATCACCTTATTCAGTTTTTCTTAAAAAAAAATTAACAGATTTTGGTATTTTTCATCAAACAGACTTCAATCGTAGCAGTTCCTCAAAATTTATTACAATTAATTGGTATCATTCCTAACAGAGCCTATCCTATATAATTCAACCACATATTGCTTTTAATTAACGAATAACCATCACAATTGATGAAGAAACACTAAATTTCGCATTATTCTGAGATTGAATTCTGTCTTTAAAATAGACAAATTTTTCTCTCCTGGACCAGTTTCATCCACTTATAGTTTCTGCAGTCTATAGAATAGAGATATCGCTAAATAAGTAGGCGCGTTTTCTCATACATTACGTAGGGAATTCAAGTGTAAAAGTGAATAATATTTAGAAGTTTTGAGTAACCACAGCCACAGTTAGGGTCATATAAGTTGAGATGTTTTTTTTCCAGCATAAATACTACAGCATAAGCAAATATTCGCTTTAATTGGCGAAAAAATGGTAACATTGTTGATAGAATTGTGACAAAAGCCCAATTTTCTAGAAATATGGAAAAGTTTTTTTTTCACATCTCAAGAAATCCATTATTTTTGCATGACATTGAAAACTTTTTTTAGTATAGTTCTAATGATTCAATTTGTATGAAATATGCGCAGTTTTGTTCGATAAGTTGTTGTCGTTTTGAATGTAATTTCTTCTTGGCTCTCTCATAGAAAAACTCGCCCCGATTGACAAAAAACTAAAACACTCGAGTTTCCTAAATTTCTCTTGAGGTGAACGACATTCGTCACAGACAGGAATATATATTAAACACTTAGTTCCATGGCCATACTTTTGAGTATATGCATAAGAACCTTTCAACCAAGCTCCCAGAGCTTGGGTAGCTCGTTCGTTCGGATCGTTCTATCTATGCTAAATAAAGCCTTCACTATCATGAAAAAATAAGGGATTTCATTTCACTGCACCTCATAGATATACATGCAGAACTTATTTTGTTATTTTACCTAATTTCTTTAAGTCTACTTAGAGACTACTGTGTGAGCCATTAGTATTGTTAATAAAATAGTTTTCCTTGTTTACAAGCAAAGGTATGCTGATAAATTGTTGTAGGTCTCTGCAAACCAGAAGGAAATAATACCCCATGGCAGGTAATGCTGTACGAAATATTATCTTTTCAACGCCATCTACAAAGTACAGATTACTGAAGCCATCTATTGGAAAAATATTGAGTTTTTCTTTCCTGTACCTAATATATTAAGCTCACAATAGCTAAATAAAATAAGGACCCTGCAAACTACTTTGCAGTGTGTAAAATAAATTGTCTGTTTTCCTTTACAGTGAATGGAGCCACATTGACTAGAATCGAGTTGCGTAGGGTTACCATTTTGCGGATGTTGCCTTGGTTGGGTTGGGCGGCAAACATAAAATATATTCTCACATAAATATAGGTACATATTTCAATATATACTTATATTGGAGCCTTTCACACATTATTGACATGTCTATTTACGAGTAACAACTTCTATTATGCTCGCATGCACTGTACATTACTAACACTACTACAGCAACCGCTGCCGCCACCACCACAACCATCATCACCATATTACCAACGTAATTGGGATTGGTTTGTGGAGAAGGAACGGGAAGCATCAGGAGAAAGTACCATAAATATGGAAGAAGGAGTACTATAAATACGTCCAATATAAATTGTGTATTGCGTGAGTTTTTAACACAGACAAAAAAATAAAATACAATCCGTAATCATATAAAACGAGTGTATTCCGGACTTCCCATCATGCTGGGGACATGCTGTGATATATGAATTTTCTGTACTCCATGACAGTGGAAGACAAATTTACAATGTGTTAATGAAAATTGGTTAGTCTCCTTTGTATGCCCCAGACTAACTGAAATGCGGCAAGGTTTAATCCGCAAAAATCAAGTTGAAAGTTTTAATGTTTGGATTTATGAAATGTGGAAATTGTCATGTTTGGCATGACACGAGCGTGCCTCATTTGAATGATTAATTTGTTCATGAAAAACTGGAAATTTGGTTTGAAAATTTGCATGATTATATAATATTTTCATTGTTGACATTTCAATGTTTCAGAGACATAGGCAGGCAGCTTGGTGTGTCCCTGTGTGTGTGTGTGTGTGTGTGGATTTCAATTCATATTTCGACTTCATACTACAACAGCTATGACAGAGATTCAATCCCTCCAAAAGTTAACAGCAGGAATAGCTAATTTGTTTTACAGTTGTACAAAGCGTATTTTGTTATAATGGTTTCGTTAATTTTATCATGTGTGGATTATAAATGAGAAAACGACTAATGCGGGCTTACTCTTAATAGGCACATTGCTCTTCATCTTTTTGAGAGATGATTTAATACTTTAATTAAAAAACACAACACATAAAAGTCATTTGTATTACTGAAGGCTAAGTCTATTGTGGATGGACGTATGGCATGCCTCAAGTCTAACTTTCAAACGAATGTTCTAAAGAAGTACTGAAAAAATAGACCTAAGAGAAGGTCGGCAATGAAACATGTAGAAATAAAAACATTTCACTTAATTATTCCGTGAAATAGTTGATGAGAATAAATGCCTTGCATCATCTAAAATTGGAAGCAAATGCTCCACCAATTCTTGCTTATCTCTTCTCCGTATGCAACCAGGATTTTATTAAGCATAGTTAGAATGATCCGATATAGGTTACACGAGCGCCGTTTTATTCAATAACTTGTTAACATTAAGAAGGTAAATCCACTACGTCTCTCTCATAGCAGCCCTCGCTCCTATTGGCAATCGGTTTGATGCAAATTGTTCACTGATTCCTAATAGACAATAACATTGATAAAAGATTCGAACATAAGGTAGATGCATGACAACCTCCTAACCAAGCTCTTGGAGCTTCTGGCAAGTCAATATCTTTATATGTGGCCTGGCGTTGCCTTGGTGGAACACAATTCGTCTCCAATTGGGCAAAGTTGGACAATTCTAACTTTCTTTGGACGGTCTATCTACTGCTAGTACAAAGTTGAATTAAGAGTTTTATTATAGATGAGCAGATCATAGTACATGACTCGCAGCCAATTTCGCTAAACGTACACTAAAGCCTTCCTGACCGCCAATCCTGGCTGGACTACCGATTGCGCTGACCGAGTGCATTTCAATAACAACCATTTTGATTTCTCTCTCTCTCCCTCTTTGCGTCACCTGCCACGATCTGTTTCAGAAATGAATTGATTTTGTTGCGATTCAGCAGGGATTCGCAAATGGAAATTCGATCCATGAGGAATATTATTTTTATATTAACTTATGTGTCATCCATACGTTTAGTTTTTTTTGTACCGAGCTTTACTCAAATGGATCCAAACGGTTTTTGTAACTTCATCCAAAATGAAGCGCACTTCTCGTAATTCCCATACATATTGATCGATTCGCTGTAATCCTTACTTACAATGAAACCAAAAAACAAAACCATAAGCGAAATTCAAATTATTACCGGTCCGGCTTGTGTGTTCGCCTTTAAGGTAGGTACTGTGTTATTTTCACGGACGAATAATTCCACGAGACACTGTTTGCTCGCGAACAAATTTAGCGGCATTGCAAGCTTTTCTTGAATTGATTTCCAACACCGAAGTAGAAACAACTTATATTTTTACGTCGTAATATATTCGAAATTCGAAAATATTTTCAAAATTGTAACGTTGTTTTTGTTACTGTTTCGCTCCAAAGTCCATCGTATTATTGAAAATATTATGATGTAAAAATGTAAGTTATTTCGATTTCAGTGTTGGAAATCAATCAAAAATGTTTGAATTTTTGTCACATAAAAAAGATTTCCAGGCAAGAAAAAAAAAAACATTGAATTGCCTGGTGGAACAATTTAGCACCAAATTTTACGATCAATTATGTTATACGAAATTTTACCACCAAAAGTAAACATAGTACCAGCCTTCATTGCAAAAAAACTTGTAAAATATGGCATCTCCGTACTGTCGATTTTTAATGCTTTCAAATAATGCTCAAGCACAAAATGCCTCATAAATATGCTTGAGAAGTTTTTGGAGTAAGAAATCTTATCTTTCTAACCCTGTCTAGCCTTGTCCGATCGCACTTATATTACGTGAGATACGGATTAGTAAAGCCATCTATTGCAAAAATAATGAATTTATTTTCCTTTATACAGGTTGGCGCACGAATTGTGCTACTGTCAACTGTCAATGGGGGCAGTTATTGAAAGATGTTGAAGGATTTTTTGCCCAGAATTGCGCCGAAGATGTACGTTGATGTTTCAACAGCATTTGGTTCCAGGAAGACGGAGCAACTGCACATATAGCGCGACCGGTTATGGCGGAGCTTCAACGAAAATTCCCAAACAATTAATATTCAGAAACACCTACTTTCCGCTGGCCCCTAAGGCAATTTGACCTGACTGCACCTTATTTTCGAACAAGAGGTGTACAAAACGAAATCAAGGAGTTTGAATAAATTAATAATTGAGGCGATTCCGCAATGAATAATTTTCTGGAAAGGTGTCGCATATGTGTGAATAAGCATGGAGGTCTTCTACGGCCTATCATCTTCAAAACCAATTAGTTAAATAAAACAAAATTGAATCTTCTATACATTAAAATGAAATGAATAAATAAAACAAATCATTGATTAATAAAAGCTATTTGAATTTCTTATTGTATTGCATTTGGTGCGTCACCATGTATTACACAAATTTGGGACAAATTGAATGACTCCTTCTGAAAATAGTGCATTTATTGCTCTCAACACCCACTGACCTCAGCAACACTTTAATCTATTTTGTGCAATGTCGTTAGTCATAAATTTTCGACATAAGGGAGGACCTCTTCAAATTGAACTCTTCGATTTGGACGAGTTGTTTTTTTTGATTTTAAAACGTCTTTTACGACAACAGTAAAAATGGGGTCCACACTTGGATTGCTTAGCGAACTATGACGCTACAAATTTCTGATTTACATGTCATTTTAAATAGAAAATTTTGTTTTGGGCGCGGTTTCTAATTAAGATAATTAAGACAAAAGTCGTAATTTAAATTAAATCAAATATTATGGTAAGTAGAAAGCCAAATGTAATTGTAAATTTATATTTGATCCGGATATACTGAATATTTGGCTGTCGCAGATGCAAAATAATTTTCTAGAAATGTTTGCACTTTTGAATCTCCTTTGGCATCGTTTTATTAAAAAATGACTGCCCTACAAAAAGGGGAGCAGGAATAGAGAAGCCGTCGAAAGATATCGGAGGATTTATCTTTTCTGTTTTATAGTCGTACTACCATGGAGTTCTTTCGTAGAAAGATATGGTTAGTAGACGGGAAGAGCATGGCATTTATTTGTTGTGTCGATATTTCTTTTCGGACATTGAAAATCTATGCCGTAGACAATGGATGACCAGTTTCATGCGAGGTATGATAAAGCAAAACTGGAGCAACTTGTCTGCGAAACCCAGACCAGAGGATTCTTCTCTTCTGGTAGCACGGGAGACCAGGGTTGTGGGTGAGGTTTCCTAGGTAGCCTCACTCCTAACCGGGATGAAGCTCACTTCATACCAAGTGACTTCAAAGGTACTTTGGCAGAGAGAGGAACTTCGACTAATCCTTTCGGGATTAGTTTGAGTACCCCAAAGGGGTGCTGGCTGCCGCAATAAGAAAAGAATTATACAAAAGGAAAGAAATATAGAAAACAGTCCCATGTGTGATGGCACACCATAGGTAAGGGCTCACGGCGAGACTCATGTAAATAACAGCAATTGATTGATTGCCCAACAAAAAATATTTAATTTATGCAGGTCCAGAACTACTCATAGCTCATAAGTAATGAATGAACGGCCTTATTCAGGAATTACAGACGCGAGATGTGGTCGAGCTTCATTACTCACTGCCCACGAATCGTAAGTAACCCCATAGGCCATAGGAAAGTGATGATCAGTGATGGTTGTTTCCCGTGAAACTTATTCTGATTTAAGAATGGGAAATATATGTAGTAAAGTATTAAACAGTAAATAAAGAGGTTTTTAAGAAGAGCAGTTCAATATTAAGTTAGGACTAGCCGACCCGGCAAACGTTGCTTTGCCTTCAAATTTTATTTTTATTGGAAATGTTTCATTAGCAGGAGCAGAAATAATTGCTTTTTAATTTGTGGTTTGTATAGGAGGTACCACTCCCCATTGTCCAATCCCGCCCATATTTCCAGCAGCACTTAAGATATGTACACCAAACCGATGTACCAAATTTTGTTCAAATACCGTAAACAGGAGCAGAAATATTGGATATTTAATTTATGGTTTGTATGGGAGGTACCACGCCCCATTGTCCAATCCCGCCCATATTTGCAGTAAAACTTAAGATATGTACATCAAACTTACGCACCAAATTTTGTTCAAATACCGGCCAATGTGTTAAGAAGAAATTCGTTTTTTAGAAGCATAGATATTCAGATATTCGCGGCGGTTTCACGCGGTAACGCCAATGTAAGAGGTCTAACTTTCAATGACTGCGACTTCAGAAAACATCGGATGAAAATTTTTAGCGGGCACTGATCGCACGATTTTAATGGCGAGTATCCGTTACCTTCCCGAAAGAATATCGTGTCCTTAAGTCGTATATGCAGAATGTTCGTTGGAGCATCCACTATGTAGCACGTAGTGACGCCTTGCTTAAACCCCGTCTTCCACGTATTGTTTGATCAGTCGTGTTCACCTTTGACAATTTTGGCTTCACCAAAGTTCGCAACAAACAGTAACCTTTCGTGAATGAATTCCCACCTGGTAAATCTCGTGTTGTCTCATACATAGAAATATGGACATGCAGCCAGATTTGTTTGAAGGGGAAAGTGCCAACGCATGTTGAAATCTGCAAATGTTTGAGTTCTGATGAACGGTGAAAAATCGGTTTCTTCGGGTTTTCCTGCACACTTCCTCACACAGCGGTGGTGTTGCTGGCCGATCCCCTTGATATGTAAGTGTTGGCTGATTGAAAGGCCATCACGTCTGCTGTAAAATGAACACAACACATGTAAGGTTTACTCTAACGAACATTAATTTTGATACTAAAGTAACTTCACATGATGATATATCATTAGTGCCTGAATAATAAATAACAAATTTGGCTAACGGCATCACAACAAAACAGCCTCTACCGACTGTCAACATTAACATTATATATTACTGAGGGTTAGAACAAAGACGTAAGAAAAAAGAGGAAGAAAGTTTGGCCTAAATGGAAAAAAACTGCAGCATTAGACTTGGCTTGGTGACTGAATCAAATGGTCAACTCTGCTCTTTAAGGGTTAGTCCAACTTCACTCAAATACGTTTAGTTTGTTTTATTATCTTGTATTTAGGTTTTGTGTTTTTCCTATGTTTTGTTGCTCATAATATCGGGTTTTCATTTGTGAATTGTAATGAAAATCATACTTTTCTCGAGTTTATTGTTCCTAATATATTTTTCTTGGGAAATATCGACATATTTCGACAAATACTTATTCATGGAATTGATGGAAATATTTTACATTTTGCGTTTTATCTTTTAAAACAACTAAAATAGAAAATATCATCAAATTGTCTTCTACTACATCTCGGCATATCTCAAGTCTAATTTCCATCAGTCCTTTTAAGAACATAATAGATTTAAGTCTCTCTGCCATTGTCCTGAATTAATCCAATGTGCTTAACCACTACGTTCCGTTGTGCCTTTATATCCATCTGCACTTTGCTTTTTATTTTATTTTGGGATTATTTTGTGATTTATGCGGTATTCTAGATGACATGCAGATTAAGATTAGAAAATGTCACTAAAAGGCACTGAGAAAGAAGGCAATTGGAGTACAGGAAATACGCAGCCGATAGCTACAGTATTGTCGTCGGCAGCATCAACATCATCATCAACATCATCATCATCAGCATTGTGAATGCTGTTGTATCGTTTACTGACGTTGAAGGAAAAGAAGACATTTAAGCTATACAAGAACGGAATAACATACAGATAAAAAGAGTCACTAAAGATAGCATTTTTACTAACGCTCATTTATTCATTTCGTAAATGTTTTCAAAATATCTAAAAATGAAAATAAACACCAACACAAAATAGAAACTGTTCACATACATGATTGGTGCGCCTGTTCATGATAATGACGCTGGCAAAACTACCACAACGGCTGCCACCACCACTACCAGCATTATTGCCCATTTTACCACAATTCACTTAACAACGAAGACATGACCTTCCTCTCAAACTCAGTGCAGTAATAAGCTTACGCTGTCTGTGTATGCCTGGCGGAAGTGTGCGTAGGTATGATAATAGCTAATACAGTGGTTTGGAAATGCAAATATCTGGCTGCATTTGTTGAACAGAAATTGCTTAATTTCTGTGCCAAACTGCATATTTTATGATTTTATTAATATATGTAAGGAAATGGTTAAACGATGGCTGTATGTTTATAGTATTATTTATTAAATATAGAAGAAAAGGCAATATATAATTGATTCGACCACTGACGGCCACAACTTGTTCAACTGACGACTATAACTTATTTCCCTGACGACTCTCAACGACTGACCCTTCTATCACAAACAACCAACCCGACTTTAATTTGTCCCTCGACTCTCGAATTGTATGTTGTCCCAATACTTGAGGGTTACCATCTTACATATATACGTGTATAAGTACAAACTCGCCGGAGAAATGGAGGTGTATGTCGATCGACATGACGCCATGCAACAGTCAAAAGAAAGTGTTTTGAATTCTATAAGTCAATTTTCGACTAAATGGCGGTTTTGAAGAAAAAAGTGGATACCAATTTTTGTGCTGAGAAAAAGTTAAAACACCAAATTTTGTGTTGTAAAAGTTAACTTGTTTGGCTTTCAGTTAAATGTATAAGTTGTATTAAAGAGAAATCCCTATTTCTGTACTGCATTGACAATTTTATACAGCATGGTTAGAATGATGCCAATTAGGTACTGTTGTGTTCGATAACTTGGTCTCTTTTAGAGCAACTCAACCATGTTAGCAAAAAAGAAAAAAAAATAGTTTTTTTTTTTTAAATATTAAATTTATTTTTCGACTTTTCTTGAGCCGAATTTTTTACTACGGAAACTATTCGCATTGAGAGGAATAGGCGGTAATCACTCGGAACCAGATCCGGAATATAAGGTAGATGTATAGGAGTCACCAATCAAGCTCTCGAAGCTTCTAACGAGGCATACTCGGTGCGTGTGGTCTGGGGTAGTCCTCATGAGACACGTTTCCTCTCCTATTAGACAAAAGCAAGCCGCAGTTGGGCGATACCTTGACCGTACGGAAACAGCTCATAGTAGGTGATTCCCTGGCCATCCCACAAAACTCACAGCAAAATTAATCCTTGGAAAGTGTCATCCCTTCTCATGACTTTTTTGTATGACTAAACCTAAATGTGAGCGTGGTTGTAGTCAAATGCTAAAATAGTGGAAAAAATCGCTGAAGTAGTCAGGTCATGTATGTGAAGATGGAGTTTCCGACTAACCCATTTATCTGGCAAAGCGACAGTACATCGTCCTCGACACTGTTACCCGCAAGTACCACACACAACTGAGGCAAATAGCAGACTTATGACAACACCAGATCATAAAAGGGCTAAATCTAACGTCTAAAAATAATACTTTTCAAGAATTTTGCAGCATTTTCTCCATTTACCCTTTTGTTAATACATTACGGTTATGGTTAACAGACACCGGAGACGATCAGCAACTGTTTAATGTAGTTGTGTCCATGGTTGTTGAAAAAATATTACAAAAATACAAAAACAGTGAAGTCCAATATATTATCTATAAAAAAATGCTATTCATGAGCAGAGGATATATGACCCTCCCTCGGCTGACCGTATGGCACTTCTTCACTAGGTTCACTTAAATTTGTAAAACAGTATCTATAAGTCAAGCCTGTATAAAAATTTCAGCTAGATAAACTGACTTCTCAAACGGTGACGTGAGTCTGAATGTAGAATGAGTATAAGCTCACTGAATATGAGAAGCTCGCCCATACATCATTCATGGGATGCAAAAGAAGTTGTTGTTTTTTTTTCATATATAACTTCAGCCAACATCCTTTTGCGTTGTTGCAAAAATATGCGGAAAGTCGGAAGGGACGTTGCAATCGTGGTAAAAGAAGTAAAGCATTAAAACATACCGAAGTCTTCCATTTAGAAATTCTATTTGCAAACTAAAATTGATAAAGTATCGGGTTTTTCGGAAAGTTCGTTTAGTATTTAGTTCGCAACACATCACTTCTCATAACGCAGAGTTCCTTCAAACATAACTTTCTCCCACCCCTTGTAAGGGGTGGCGCATAAGTAACGTTAACGGTGACTACATTGAATGTGCTCTTGTACATCATTTGTTCTTTGCAAAAATCGCCTAGACATCTCTAACTGCTGAGAACGTCGTCCGGTGGAAGTTTCGGGGTTTTCCTCAATACTTGCTTACACTCGAGCACTTCATTTCAAACGGCACGAGGTCTTCCAGCACGCGGAAGATCACAGACAGCCCCTTGTTGCTGTCGCTAAGAGCATTTCGAACATGAAAGAAATTTCGATATGATCTGAATAATCGAATGCTGACTTTCAAAGTAAAATTTGGTATTTTGTTCTGTGCTGAGCCTTTCCATCAAAAATGTCCCAAGTATTATTTAGTTAATTCTGTAAAGAGACGAAAAGAAGACTTAAACAAAAATGTATTCACTGATCAAATCTTAGTGTTACTTATGCGCCACCCCATATAAACTGTATACGATTGTTTACTTGTGTTCTCGTTCTAGTAGCCAGAGGTTATACCGTTAAAAAAAAAATTTAAAAAGTGGACAAAATTATCGAAAAAGAGCATTTTAGGCATACTATGCTGTATTGCATCCGAAAGGGAAAAACGGCTGCTAAAGCCAGCCGAAAAATAAAGCCTGAAAAAACTTGCCAGAAATGGTTTAAAAGATTTTCTACGGACGATTTCTCCGTGACGGACGCTCCTGGATCAGGAAGACCAAAAGAAATTGTTTCCGAGGAGGTTAGATATTTAATTGTTGTTAATCCTCGTGCAGCAGTTAGATAGATAGCTGTAATAATAAAAAAAATCAGTCTCAACCTTTCACAGCCCTTAACAAAAGAGCTGGGATTTATGAGCCACCTCGGTGTGTGGTCAGGCAGTTGGCCTCGCGTTGACGTCTGCGATAACATAAGAATAAGAAATAACAAGATACCATTTCTGAAGAACCTCATCACAGGGGATGAAAAATGGATAGACTACAACAGTATACGTGGAAAAGATCATGGGGGAAACCAAATAAACGCCCTCAATCCACTTCTAAAGCGGTTCTTTACCCCAGGAAAGTAATGTTGTCAAAGGAGTAGTCTTTTTTGAGCTTCTCCCAACAAATCAAACGATTGCTGTGGTCTACTATATCGCAAAATTACATAAATTGAAGGCGGCATTGGAAGAAAAACGGCCGATGCTAATTAATGGGAAAACGTCAACTTCCATCATGACAACGCCCGCCCTCACACTGCGTTACGGACCCGTGAGAAACTGTCAGTTCTACCTCAACTACCATACTCCCCAGACCTTGCCCCGTCCGACCATTATCTATTTCGTAATCTGAGCAACCACTTAATGGATTTGAATTTTAATAACGACGAGGAAGTAAAAAATTGAATAGGATGGGTTTTTTTCAGAAAAACCTGATGAATTTTATCAGAGAGGAATTAAAAAACTCTCCGAGAGGTAGGAAGAAGAAGAAGTTCTCAAAAAAGGGGGAGATTGTATAATAGGTTACAATAATATTTTTCTTGTATACATATATAAATTTGTAAATAAATTTCTGTTAAAAACCCAACAACCTTTCCGAACAACCCGATATAAATGAGTAGGGGTTGATAACAGTTTGCAAAACCGGTTTTCTTTTCTAAATTTATTCAAGGCGCATTAAAAAAGGCAAAAATTCACATTCAGGTGTGTTATGATAATCAAAAAAAAAAAAAAAATATATAAAAATTATTCACTCACATTGAATCTGAATCTTAATTTTTAAACCACATTTTCTGCAAGATTGCTTCAAATTTTATTCATCACTGCAGACCCTTTTCCGTGTCACTGTTCTATACTAGATGAATATTTATGTATGTTCTCTTCAAATGTTATGTAAACATATTTATATGCACATTATGTCCTCCGTGCATGTATGTGTGTTTACAATTTATCGTATGTTGAGGTTTGCGGATTTTAGATTTCCAAAAGAATTAAAAGATTTCTGCTACTGCTCATTCTCCTGCTGTCATTCACAATAATATGGCTGATACATATAGCTGTTCCTTCACTCTCTACTTGCGAGTTTGAAGCAGAGGACATATATAAAACATGGATTTTCTATTAGGGAAAATTAAATAAAACCATTGGCAATGACGCTTCCCGGCAGTACAGATAAAAGAATTCAATGCAAAGACACAACTGTAACTGAACCCTAATATCTTGAACAGTTCGGCATTCAGTTTCATCTTGTCTTGTCGGTATATCTTCGCTGCGGTGCGGGACCATCAGTTAAAAACGTATGCAGGGGAAACGTAATTAATTAATTGGATAAAGTTTCGAAGAGGCTTGAGTGTTGTTGGTATTAGCTGCGACTAGGATTATTGTCATTGTAAGCCATCTGCTGATACAGAAATGCCATTAATGAAGTTTAAGAAAATATCTCAAAATAGGGGATTGATTTGTGTAATGAAAGTTCTCTTTAAAGTAGGATAATACGCTAAAGGTATGTATGTTTAGAAAAGAAATTTCTGTGCTCATTCATTTTATAATCAGCAACGGTAACATTTAACTTTGTCAATAGCGAATACATGTGGCTAAGACAAAAGAAAATGAATGTCGTTTATGAGATTTAATTTTGAATGTACCCCAAAAGAAAAAAAGTTAATAAAATAATTGCATACCAATCGCAAATCCATTTTCAGTAATGTCAAGACGAAATTTCTTTTACTGCTTGAAAAATTTCTTCAATTCAAAAATTGAATATTCATTCATTCATTCATCACATAGTTTCGGTTTAATGATTTCTCACATAAATAAATACTTGTGTTCTGTATGAATTTTTTTTCTGCTTTATTTGTTCTATTGGATCGCTCACGTAGTAGTGGAATCTTAGATCTAATTGTCGACGAGTATGCATATTTCCCGCTTTGTGTTTTTTTTTTAGCTGTATACTATTTTGCTTACACGGTCCTCTGAGATCGGCAGGGATTAGTTTGAAATACAAAGCTAATGGCAGCTTCTGAGTTAGCAGCTCCAATGCTGAAGTTTAGCGCAGTGTTCGTACAAATGATCTCACAGTTTTGTTAACCCGGGGAGTTTGAGTTACGCACATGTCCCTCATCATAGAGTTAAACTACGTGAGAAAAGAAGCCAAGGCCCGGAATACATGACCGGAGAGTCTCCAGGCGTAATGCCGTAAACTCAAGTATGTGGACTGTGTGAGTGCGGATTACATGAGTGACGAGACCAGGGCTCGGACACGTGGTCTCAGGTGGATTATGTCGAAGCATTACGGTGTTGAGATATTAGAAGACAATGCATTTACGGCAGGAGTCATATTATTTTTCCCTTTTATGGGACTGCAAAATCACTACTCTAGAGTCTGGAAGGTGCAGAAGGGTAAGCAAGGTTTCTAGCTAGAACACTACGGTGATGTTCTATTCTGGTCATATGCTTTGCTTTGATCTTTTCTATCTCCTCTCTCATACATAGTATATTCAAGTCCCTATGTATATTACAGTTTCTCCTGTACCAAGGAGCCGTAACACCATATGGGTTTAATTGTTCCCGTGTAGATCAACACCTTACAGTTTATGAATTGTATGAATTCGTTAACAGGATTTATGGGCATTAAGTTGATGCCTAAGCTTGCTAAAAACTATAAGGCTTTGGTTAGCTTAGTTAGACCGATTAGTTGTACATCAAATGTACGCAGTTTCATTCGATAACTTGTTGCCATTTTGAAGATAATTCCATTACGCCCCTCTCATAGAAATCCTGCTTTTTATTTTGCAAACAAACTAAAACAATCCATTTCCACAAATTTTCGAAGAGGTGAATTTTGCATCAGCAAAATCAAATGCCAGAGACAGGAACATAAATGTGAATCACTTGACTATAAAATTAATGCATAGGAATTCCCGAATAAAGCTATCACACCTTTTGTCAGAACGCTGTCGGTGTATTTGGTCTGGCGTAGTTCTGACGGTTCACCCTGTTTCAATCACAATCGTTTACTCTAGGTGGTGTCATAAATGATCCATTTTTTATCATCAGCCACCATCCGCTTCAGAATTGGGGCGATATCAATGAATTTCAGCAGCGAATTTACACAAGGAAATTCGGATCACGGAGCTTTTTTACACTAAAAACTGTGGCTCCGATATATTGGGTTTCTTATTGAAATGACTACAAGCGGATTTTGTATGCAGTGTTTGTCTCCTAAATAATCGCAACAGTGGCTATGTGATGGTCGCCAGATACGTATTGCTAAGCCATCTGTTGGAAAAATAATGGACTTTTTTTATTTTTAGCGAATGCACCAAAGAACGAGGGTATTGCTATTTACCTTGATTGGCATATTGCAATAAATTTTAAATAAGTTATCGAAGTAAGCAAACTGTCACCAAAAGTGGCGAGTAGTATGAAAATTTATCATATTAAGGGATTTGGTGTTTTACATTCTAGCTCCAGACAATAATGGAAAGTAAATGATGACGATTTAGTAAAACTAAGTAGTTGTTGTTATTTTTATTGAATTTCTCATTTATAGTACTCTGAGCTGGTTTTTCACCCTGACCCAATGAGACGTCTCAACGATCCCTTCGCAATGGGGCTCTCTCTCTCTCTCTCTGAATTCTTTCAAGCTTAGCTATTTCTATTGGTTTTGTATTAATTGGCTCAATTGGTCTTTAACAGTTTGCTATCTTTAATATAACAGTAATTTCTCGGGACAGATGCGTTTCTTCTGCTTTAATTTTTCTGGTTAAACAAAATTTCATTTAATTATAATGGATGGATATCATAATAAATTACATAATGCCCAATATTCTTCATCAAAAAAGCAATTGGTTCTTAAATACACAAAACATTTATTATTCATTTAAATTTATTCAAAGTAGATTCTTTCGAAACAATACGCTTACGCCGGTGAAAAATACTTCAATTCTCGCCGCATATTATCCTCAATGTCTACCATCGACAGAAATTTTGCGTTTCGGTCTAAAGAATCGTCTAAAATGATACAAATTGAGCCGGGACACAAACAAAGTTAAGCGGGTATATCTCAAACTTAAATGACGGTTTTCATTCAACACTTCGTTCACTTTATCAATGTTAACTTCAGTCGAAGACGTTGATGGCCGACCACAGTCAGGCAAATCACATATCTCCATATTGAAATTTTCTCTTTTTTTATTGGTCAGCACAAAATTGTATCTTGCGTAATGATTTGGTGGATTTAAATAGATTTCAAAAAAGCCAATCCATTCTTAAGCATGAATTACTATAATATTTTACACATTTACTAAGTAATCTCTCGCAATCTTTGTTTGTCACCCATTCTGGCTGTGTAGTCATTTGCATTTATTGGTAGTAAACCGAAACACAATTAGAACTGTGCCCCCGTAATTCCATCATGTCATTACATCCGTAGTTATTGTATTACAATTCCCAACCCTTTAACACACATGTTTACCTTATCCTTCATATTCACATAGCCACATAAATGCAATTATCATTATATTTCCCACATGCCAAAGTCATGCCTATCTTTAGGCTCTTACGTTGAATGCCAACTTGAGTGTTAGAGTGCAGCTAGCAAAAAAAAAAGCTCTCTCTGATGCAGCACACATTTAAACTGTTGCTCATTTATTACACCTTAATGTTGTTGTTTAAGTTGTTGATGTTGTTGTAGGTATAGTTGCTGCTAATGTTTGTACTCTAATCACCACCTTGTTTAAAAAACATTAAACATAATGGCAACTATAAAACTACATGTTACCACTTTGTAGGTAGTTTCATTTGTCCCTAAACCTTTCCATCTTCCTTCCCAGAGACGACAAGCTGGTACTTCATTGATGTCGTCTTTAGCTCTGCCATTGAGTCGACGATGTGTTCATCCACTGGGCAAAGTTTCTTTATAGTGCTAATGTTGTAATGCTGTTGAAACGTTTCAATTTAATTCTGCAGCATAGGTTCCTTCCTGTGGATTTAAGTTCAGTTGCTCCTGCAAAATGTTTTATGACGGAGAGAGGTAAAACTTTTGTTAGTTGTCTCTTATCAACCCTTCTGTGGCAAATTTTGCAACGACAACAAAAATTGAGTGCAAACATTTATTTGGGGAATTAATATGGGGAGTATATGCCGACGAAGGCCAATTACGGCCCCAGCTATTTCCATCTATTTTATAGAATTAATCATTTTATAATGTCTTCATCCGAAGGATATAAATATATGTGTATATACACATATGGTCAAAATAATAAGTACACACTATATTTTTAAGGGCTCGTAGAATTTATCTAAATTAAAAGAAGAAAAATACCAATTTCTTTTGTTATAACATTAGAAATGAAATAAATACTAAAACAATAACAAAAAACCAAAATTAAATTCAATATTTTTCAAAAAGTAAGAAACTAATCAAAAAACATTGGTCAAAATAACAAGTACACTTAGTTAAAATAAGCAAAAAAGTAAAAGAAAATCAAGTTTTTTCTGCTAAATTTCCAATTATTTCCAATTATTTTGTTGACTCTTTTTGCATGCTGGCAATAAGCTTCCTGCAGGTTTCTACTGGTATTTCATACCAAGTTTTTTGAACAAAATTGCATAACTGATCCTTATTTTTAAGAACCTCCTTTCCAATTCTTTATTTCAACTCTCCCCAAAGATTTTCGATTGGATTTAAGTCCGGAGATTGACTTGGCCAGTCATGAAGGGCAACATTATCATTTTGGAACCAATCCTTTATCGACTTAGACGTATGCTTCGGTTCGTTATCCTGCTGAAATGTCCATCTAAGAAGTATACTTTCCACAGCAAAGTTGAACATCATATTTTTAAAGATATGTTTGTAGTGGAATCTGGTCATAGTGTCGGTTATTCGATGTATCGGACCAACACCATACCACGAGAAACAACCGCAGGCCATAATATTGCCGACCCCGTGCTTGACCGTTTTCTTTGTAAAGCGAACATGCAATTCCTTACCCTTAGGGCGTCGAACATTCCGGGCACTGTCGTTTCCAAATATATTAATTTTTGTTTCATTGCTCCACAAAATGTTTCGACATTTTTTCCCACCGTCTCCTCCGGATCAATTGGAATGACTTCTTGCAAACGCCAATGTAGCCTTTAAATTTTTTTGTCTAAGCGAAGGAACTCTTCTGGCTATCCGTCCTGGTAAATGTGATTCTTGCAGACTACGACAAACCGTTCGCGATGAAATTACATTTCCAATTTCTGCTGAAATCGATATTGAACTCACAAACGGGTCCTTCTTCGCAAGTGTTACAATACGGATATCTGTTGTTTTTGAAGTTTTTCCTTTGATCTTCCGCTAATTTCGACGGCGTTTTTAAGCTTTAAAGCATTTTGTACACAAAAATAGCGATCGACACATAGTTTCTGCTATAGAAGGAAGACTTTTTCGAACCATGGCTGATTTTTTTTATTATATATTTTATGAATAAATATAAACAACAGTAAAATAACTAGCCTTTCCAAAAAAACTACAGCAGACTGGGAAAATATTAAAAAATTGAGCAACGTAATTATTATTTTGACCAAATACTGAAATCACACCTGAACTAAACTAACTCACAATGAAAACACCGGGGAAGCCCCAGTTTTGTTTTTACTTTTAAGGGCATTACCATGTTAAAGTTATTGAAATAAAAAAGAATTGGCCTGTTTACTTTCCATTAAAATAACTAAAATTAAACATAAAGCAAAAATAAGCAGGTGTACTTCTTTTTTTTAACCATATGTGTATATATCATTTGATACGACAGCACATTTAGTGTGGAGGAAGCATTTAGAATAACAAACACATTTTGACTGAATGTGTTGTATGACTTTTTAAATCGATTGCATGGTATCCGCCTGCCTGGCTGGCTTCTAAGCATGATAACTGCATTGAATCTCTGCAAATTGTAAATGGGCTATATCGACCCATTCTTTCTAGTATCAACCACATATATTGAGCGATTTTTTCAAATTTTGTATTTTTTCTATATAACCGAACGGTTGTACATCGTTCGTTGATCGCAGGTCTAGTCCCGCATACAGCCATCTATCACAAATTATTTATCAATTTCATTATTGTACAATTCTATGCAAAACTTGAGAAAAATCGATCTACTAATCATGGTGCTTTTAAAAATGATCGACTTAAACCTTATATTCTTATCTTGTATTCTTATCTTTCAACTAATTGTACCTATTTCGGCACATACCATCCATTTGGAAAACTAACTTCAGGAAACTGAAACGTGAGACTTAGCCACACTCCAATTCTGGCAACTCCCATTAAAATTCTTCGATTTATCGAAATTTGGCTTTAAGTTATTTACATTCTTATTAATTATATTATATCATAATACTGGGATAATTAAAAAAACATCTACTGTTACTTAAATTCTTATTAATTATATTGCCCAAAAATGCTGGAATAATTGTAAAAAGAAATCAACGTAATAATCACTTTCTGTCTGGTATCTCACACAATTTCTCTATACTCAGTATTACCCTTTAGGAATTTAGTACATCGAATGAAAATAAATAAACATTGGATGAAGGTGTGAGTAAGTCAGTTTATCCGAGTGAAATTTCTCTATCAGTTTTCCCTTGATTTTTAATATTGGTTTTTTCTTATCATTTGCCACTATCAAAGCAAATGATAGGCTTCAATTATTCAATTGTGTAGTGAAAGGTTATGAATAGGGTAGGGTGCCAATTCACCCCTTCCTATGCTATCTGCATAGTAAATACGCCACCCAAAACCACAGCGAGTTGTTTGGAAGGTGCTGATGGTTGTTCTTGTCATGTAAGGAAATGTTTGCTTCGTTACATACTTCAAGTTAAATTTCCTTATGATTGTAATTTAAATTTAAAACTTAGATAAAATGCATGTCTTCTCGTTTGAATTCTGTTATGAACTGAACTGAACAATTGAAATATTGCGTAAATTATGAAAAGTATGTGAAAGTCCAGGAAAGTGCATCGCATATATATTAGACATAGATCTAGGTTTAACACAACTTTAAATAGGGTTATTCAAATTACACGCCTGTGCGATTCGGCACGGTGTGGTTCCAAAAAGGTTCATGTAATCCTTGAGACAACATATTTTTTGGTGTATTGTAATCCCTGAAGCAACATATAGGAATCATACTTGTCATATACCCTTAGACTCATGTGTAGGCATATACGATACGTATTGAAGACAAAGCTAAGATATCATCCTTGTAATATTTGCGAAAATATGCCTTTCCGAAACAGTGTTTTGCAAAATGAGAAAGACAAGAGTCCAATAGGGTAGAAACTTACAACGAAACAGACAATGTTCCGGTCGTATGCAAGACAAGTGAATACAGTTGTTGCAGCCTTTAAAGTAAGAATTAGAGGAAAAAAATAGTTTCAGAATATTGGCCAATTTGTATCGGAGATACCAGGAAAAGCGTAACATTTTAACACACTACCCAACTAAGCTCGTAATGTGACCAAATTTCAGTGAATTTTGTATACCAGTAAAGTAGGTATGAACGTAAAAGCACATGGATGCAATCGGCCATTGGTATGGAAGAACCAGAAGACAATTAGAGCAGAACAGTAAACAGCCTTCGCATTAGGATTACAGGCATAAAACTGAATTTTGTCTGCCAAATTTGTATTGGGGACCCCACTTCTAGACACTGGAATAGACTAAATTTAGATAACCAGGTAGATGATATGAGCCTAAGAGTATTTGGATCAAATCGGTCGTTTGTGGGGGAGATACCAGAAGGAACACGTTTGATTGATCGAGTTTTTTAGGTCTTATTTTTTTTATTTTACACAATGACTTATAGATCAATATAATGGATAAAAATTCGGATTACTGCACTCTCCGAATGAACAGTTATAGGGGAAAAAGGGTCTTATTTTTTTATTATTACACAATAATTTATATATCAACATAATGGATAACAATTCAAATCACTGCAGTCTCCGAATGAGAAGTTATAGTTGAAAAAGAGTCTTATTTTCATTTTATTATTACACAATAACTTATAGATCAACATAATGGATAAAAATTGAAATCACTGCAATCTCCGAATGAGAAGTTATAGGGAAAAAATTTAAAGTCAGAAAATCGATCACTTTGTATGGGTGCTACCAGAATGGGTGGATCGATGTAGCCCGGTTACGATCTGGTAAAATGTTATGCTGTAAAATTTTTTTTTAGAAGTTCCGTGGAGACTTGCGGTAGTGTCCACCAGTGAGCCAAACGGACATCGACCCGTAGACTTAATAAGTCATGAAACGCTCTTTTAGATGTTACATCAAATCAAATGATATTTGGGTAAAGATACAAAAATACTGTCTCACTGGACACCATTAGCCATCGAGCTATTGGTCAGACAGACTTGTCCTATAGAATGCTGAAACGAATTTCGTCTTAAGATATTTGGTGTCTAATGCGTTTTCTTGAAAGTAAGCGTTATAAATGAGTATATAATATATGGACATTTTTTTATTAGGTAATTTCAGATATTCTATGTGCAAGATTTTTGCTATTGAGGCGACTTTCCCTGGATCAAGTCGTACAACCTCTTTTGTGTCTT
Source organism: Philornis downsi (assembly GCA_019455685.1). Taxonomy (NCBI): domain Eukaryota; kingdom Metazoa; phylum Arthropoda; class Insecta; order Diptera; family Muscidae; genus Philornis; species Philornis downsi. The sequence continues at coordinate 731,631 of JAHXMU010000632.1, forward strand.
TGATACATTATTGTTATTATTATTCTTAGGTGGCGGCTGGAATAGACATTCTTACCTATTATATGCTGCCTGTAGAAAATAATTTCAAGCGCTTCGATCTTCTGCGCTTCCCCTCCAATTCGTCACACCAAGTTTCGATAGTATTTCAAAAGCCAGGTCCTTCCAATGAAGTTTTAATCACCCTCTTCTGCGCCGTTCATCGAGTTCGTTGTCGAAAACTTTCCGTGCTGGAGCACTTGGATCCCTCCGCACAACATGACTCAGCCAACGCAATCGCAGTATATTAATGTGTCTGACCACGTCGATGTCAGCATATAGCTCATACAGCTCATTATTCATGCGACGCCGATACTCTACGTTAACAACGATGAGTTCATATATTTTCCGGAGTATTTTCCTCTCGAAAACTGCCAGCACTGATTCATTCGCTTGCGTCATAACTCAGGTTTCTGCGCTATATAACAGTACAGGTGGAACAAACGTCTAGTGCAGTCGGATTTTTGTTTGTCGAGAGAGGGCTTTATCATTGAATTGCTTGCTTAGCCCACAGCAACATCTGTTAGCAAGCAATACTCTCCTCTTTATCTCCATACTGACATCATTCGTTTTGTTTACACGATGCATTCTTCCACCACCTCAAAATTATAGTTGTCAACGTTCACACAGCGCCCCAAATGAGTAGACTCTTTGTTCGTTGAAACCAATAACTTTGGTTTGTCCTCATTTACCACCAGACCCATTTTCGCCGCTTCCTTCTTGATGCTTGAGAAAGCTGCAGTAACATATCTCAGTTTTCTGCCAATGATGTCTATGTCATCTGCTTATGCGAGTAACATGTGGCTTTTGATAAAGATGGTATCAGACGCAACCTTCCTCATAATCATCTCCAACAGTATATTGAAGAGATCTCACGATAGACTGTCGCCCTACCTAAATCTTCGCTTGGTATAAAAAGACTCGCTAAGATGACCACTTCGTGTCAATCGACGACAACCTACAAAGACGTATAAGCTTCGTAGAAATTCCAAATTCGGACATGGCCTCACGCAGTTATTGCCTTATCGGGCTTTCGGGGCAGGCTTTATAATCTACGAAAACATGATACGTGTCGATCTGTTTTTCTTGGATCTTCTCCAGAATTTGTCGCAGTGTGAATATCTGGTCAATTGTTGGTTTACCAGGTCTAAAGCCACACTAATAAGGTCCAAACAGGTCAGTTAAAATCAGCTTTAGTCTTTCTCATATTACACTCGCCAGGACCTTATAAGCAAAGGGTAAAAAACTGATACCGCGATAGTTTTTACAAACACTTGGATCGCCTTTTTTGAACACAGGGCACAGTACACTCAAATTATTGTGGTTGAATCGACATGAGTGTTTACGACAATCTTTAATAAATATAGTTTTGTGGGATCTCAGATGAATATTTCTAATTGTTGCACCATTCTTTATTTGTCGATATAAGAAGAAATGAGACGGCATTTTACATTTTGGTCCTTTCAATTTGAAACATTGGTCCTCAAATCCCATGCGTGCTTTGTAAAAGGACATACAGAATAGGCAAAATATCATGTCAAATCTGGATATAATCCTGTTAATTAGCCACAGAATAATGTGACTGTTGACTTAACAAATTCGTGGCGGAATTTCACCAGAGAGTGTTTGAAATATATGCGCTGGTTGCGGTGTCTTAAAATTTGTAGGACAACTGAGGTTTTTCTTGTACTCGTACTTTTAAAAATGTTCATAGTATTACATATAACTAAGTGCCATTCACTAAGCTAGACGAGGCTGCCAGGGCATAAAACTTTTGCGGTTGTCTTAATTTATTTTAAAACATGTTAAAGCCAACCCCTTCCATTTTAATAATGTATAGAAAATATCATCCTTCCAAAATATAGGATAACCAACTGTGTATTACATTTCAGAGAAACTACTACGGATGACAAATACGGACTTTTTAAAATTTGTGAATGTAAATCCACGAAAGATGCAACAGCATCAGTGCAATTAAGTTAACAACAATGCTCGTAAACGCAATACACTTAAGTGCAATCCATCTCGTCTCATCGACTGAAAGAGTACAAGTACTTTTACTCGTAGCTGTTGTTAGAGATTGTTGCAATGATGTTTCAATGGTAAAATGCCACTGTAACCGGCAATCGACAAGCTGCAATTACAAAAGTACCGAACTGCTGCAGTGTGTGTGTGTGTGTGGTTTGCACTGAATGGCTCAAGTGTATGAACATGAAATTGTGTGCATGTCAAAGTCGAGAGAGCATGAGTGGAACGCACCGGTTCCGTTTAGGTTACCTTAGATCGTGTTTGATAGTTTGAAGCCTCAATGTTGAATACATAGTTTTAGGCTTAATACGAGTAGAAAATAGAGATGGGGCTACATATAAATTGCAGCGACGTTACACTCTAACCGACGTCAGTGGAAGTAATTAAGCTAAGCGTTAATAGCGAGTCTTTCATACGAAAAAAATGATTATTTTTAAACGTTTTTGTTTAGTTTTTGGTATGTTTGCAGGCAATATAAATTGCAAAAAAATTGGCATTCCATGTCTCTTTTATGGTTATAAATCGACGCAAAAATTCGACTTTATTATGGTGAAACACCGCCAAACACTCTACTGAAACATCTACATGACGCTGTTGTTGAAAACAAGTGCGGCAGCCATCTTGCGCACAGTTTTCTCATCTTCAAATCATCGGTCAACATACGATGTATAGGTATAGTACTTTTTCAAATGCCCATCATCTCAGCTAGCTCACGCACCTTCAGCCGATAATCATGCAATACCAATTTTGTGAATTTTCTTAACCGTAACTGGCGTGGACACCTTAGTTGGTCGAGAACTACGATGTTCGTCTTGGCAGCTCGTACGGTGTCGTTTGAACTCAGCTACTCAAATATTTTACCGCTGTAAACGAAGGAGTACACTTCCTCAGAGTAGAATTTAGCTCAGCTTTAATATTGGTTGAACTGAAACCTTTCAAATAGAAATATTGAATTATATAACGGTGACCAATTTTTTCCATGTTTACAAATTCACTGGGATCGTTTACCTTTGATGACTCAAATAAAAATACTAAACAACATGACACAACATGAAACTTAAAACATATGCAACCGTATAGGTTGCCACTTTTCTCCAAATTATTTGTTTTCAAACTGCTAGCACCATCTATGCGTCAGACTGACTGGTTTTGGGACCGCCTTCGTATTATCTAATGGTAAGTATTATAAACGCTACTCATGCATGTCTTAATTTTCATTAGAGAATAACGCACTTGCAATTTTAATATTCGTTTGGCTTATATTTGTTCTTTTTATCGTCAAAGTTCTATGTAATATGGTGCCTTTTGCAGATTTCCTAATTTCCTTTCTGTCTGAGGTTTTATTTTTGATTGTTGGAGGTCGTGTCATATTCTTTGGTCGAAGATACTTCTGATTGTTGGTCGTAAGCCTAGAAAATTTTACCTAGATTTGTTCAGAGGTATTAATAAAGTATTTCTAATAAACGTACCTTTATAGTTGTTCGCTATAAACGTGGCAATTTCTATAACAAATTGATGCAAAGACGTTGGGAACTCAAAAAATAGTTCGCAACTTCAAATAAGGATACTACCTTAGTTAAATGAATTCAGATCTTAGAGGATATTACTATGTATAAACTCTCTCACCCTAGATAGTCTCCTTAAGCTCGTGCAAACTAAATTTCTCCAATGTTTAAAGGGAAGAATTATGTTACGCCTGACAAAACGCAATTGTGTTATTATAGAGGTCCATGTCATTGATTTCATACGGCTGAAAAATGGTAAATAGCAAGGACTTGAACCAGAGTACCAGAGTGGCATCAAACTCCAACAAATAAGAAAAATCTACTACAGCCTATTAGTCGAACATTTTATTTTTTGAAGAGAGATGATTTGTCTATGGTGATTTAACCTCCATGATCCACATTCAGTCTTTTATGGCGCAACACTACGGTAAGAGGAGAAAAAAAAAATCAATTTCATAATTTTAGCTTTAGTCATCTGCTATGAAAGACTGTACCATTTTCATCCCCTTTCTATCCTGCTGATTACGGATTTCTTTACATTCTTTTTTGGTAAGTTGGTCTTCAGAACTTGTATTGTATCAGTTTTGTCTCACAAAAGTACGGAGTTCGAAAAATCGATTTTCCTGCAGCCCTAACGAACTTCAATGGTTCCTTCTTAGACTGTAAGTGGATTGTAGACAACGATTTAAGTGATAGTGTCTTCAGCTGCATAAACTAGACGATCGTACTAGATTTGTCCCCATCTACTCCAAAAAGTACAAATCGATTTTATCACGCCTCTCCATTGTAAGCGTAATGGTCACTCCAAACTAAATTAATCTGACTCCAGTCGTTTGTTATGAATAATGTAGGTATCCACTATTAATAATAACCGCAGGTTTGATGATTCCCATTACAAGTTTATTAATAAAAATATAATACAAAATTAAAGTTTTATGTGAGTTATTAGGAACATTTGAATTATTAGGTGTTGGTTGTTATGTCGCCAGTTCGTCCATATGGCTGCTCATTCTTGAGACATTCTCCAGTCATTTGTAAGTTGAGTGACTTAGCTTTGCACTTCTTAGTAGTTTGGCTTTTTCCACTGACTCTTACAATAATGTGAGAGGATACATTCAGAATTTCCACAGTTTTATATTCTAAGAGTAAACTTTCATTTCTAACGCGTTCAATCTTTAAGTTTAATGGTCCAGCCTATCGATAACGTAACAATTTTATATATATATTCACTCGCCAAAAAAGTAGAGGGAATCGGTAAATAATATGTAAAACACACCTGTTTCGAAATAATATACTCGTACTTCTGTCTATCCAACCATGAAAATATTTTTCAAACAAATTTTCACCAAAAATCTTTAGTTCCTTTCGCAAATTTTCTGTTATGCCTTCCATCAACTTAGAACGAGTGTCTCGAAGTGCCAATTTTAATTTTTGAAAGAGAAGAGTCAGCCGGAGTCATAGTTTGTAAATACAGAGGTTGGTCGATGATTTTGTTCACAATTATAACCTCGCAAGATGGTTTCCTTTCAACAAATCTGTTTTTCTTTTTAATAAATTCGCTTTCTCAGATGTCACATAATGCTCAGATAATAATCTTTATTTACCCTGTGTCCTTCTGACAAGAAAGCCAGTTGCACATCACAGCGACAGTCTTAGGGAACAGTTAACATTATCGTGACTTTTTATTAATGTTGACATGGTTTTTTTCAATTTCGGTGCAGTTCGAAGATGCCATTGCGAATCCTGTTGAGTCATTTGCATGTCCAACTCGTAAACGCATGTCTCATCATCAGTTATAATGCGGTTTAAAATGTTAAATCGTAGTTGATTTGTTCTAATATGTCTTCAGCAACCTTTACGTAATTGAGCTTCTTAAGAATATTTAGTTTCTCCAGAACTAGTTCCGAATTGTATAAAACGATGGGAATTGATTGGCAAGAAACAGAAAGTTTAGCGGCTGTGCCACTCATAACGAAGCGTTTTTGGTGAAGGCGACTCATCTTAAGCCTTGTGAAACATTTTCAGCTATTCAGTAGACAAAATTACATTTGTAAAGAAAATTTGAGACGAATTCTAAGGTCGATATTGTTATTCATTATAAAATTTGCAAAGCACACTTGAGATGAACTGGCAAAATCTATTACTGTCAAATTAGTGATAAAAACAACTTTTGCAATCGCATTAATTTCAATGGTTAATTGCGGAATTTTTTTTGGCAGAACGTACTGTTCACTGCTTGAGTCAAAGAAAAGTAGAAATTGGGTATTTGCTTTCTTTGTTGAAACTTTTATTGCTAACTGGTAATTCGTTTTTCCTTTTTTGTATCTACTATATAAAACATGAAAATGACTTCGATAAAATTATTCCCATTTTATTTTTTGCCCCTTGACTACTTTTATTCCATTTTCCATTGGATTCCAATTTGTCAAAATGATCGAAAAATTCAGGAAATTCTCTAACAAACGAAATGAAAACAAAACAATACGCAATTGGAGCATCTATACTAAAACAGTTCACATATTCTAGAAACACCAATGACTGGAAGAGCAAAGAAGCTACGAAATAAAAAATTGCACCAATTAAAGTGGGAAATTGTCTGCTGCCAAGTAGTGCGCCTTATCTGCTGATTGTGTTTACTTGTTGTACCTTCATCATCGTTCTTAGCAGCAGCGACCTCCTCCCCCCCTGCGATGTTTACCAAAACAAGAGCAAGGCAGAACGTATGATGTCCCCAATATCTGTGCAGCAAAAGAGCTTCACTCTTGTTATTTACAGAATAGCCTGTCACTGAGAAAGGAAGGACTTCTTTTCACGACGTTGATGTTACCAGTGGTAATTGTGTTGCTGATGGTGATGGTGAAGTCAAAAGTTGCATGTGTAATGGACCCATAAATGAGTTCTTGTCACAAAATGACAGTACAAACACATTTCTTTGAAAGGATTCGGTCACGATTAAGTGTGAGGAAGCGAGCAAAACAATGACAATGTAATCTTTTTTAAGCGCAAAGACTTTATTTGTTTTGCTCTCGAAAAGATACCAATATCAGAGAAGAAAAGTAGATGACTGACTCATACGAGGATCTAAATTTGAAATTGTTTTCTCTTCCTCTTCTCAAGTCATTTATAAAGCAAATTCCTTTTCGCACAGAACAATTTTGGGTAAATTCGTTTTCTTTCCTGTGAATGCTATTGAAAACAAAAAAGAAAATAAATTTGGTTTTTTGAAGCTGTTTGGTATTTCTTTGGTGTTAAAGGCGAAATTTTAAATGGAAGAATGTGATAATGCGTCATATTTGCTTAATTTAACTTAGAAGTACGTGAGTTGGAAAGGTGAAAAAATTGCAAATAATTGCTGAAGTAAAAAAGCCGAAATAGAAATGGCCAGAAGGCTTTGAGGGAACAAAAACTATTAGCTTACTTTAATACATACTAAGTCCAGGAGATTTCTACGTGAGTCTCTTTTGGAGGCCTTACACAATACGAGCTTATCACATTTAACATATTTACATTCATAGTCATGATATTTTGACTGTCAATGCAAATATGTCGACAACTTTAGGTATAGGCGAAAGTAACTGCCTGCCTTTTTTCAATTTTGGTTATGGGCTACCGAAACTGCTGGTCCTTTTTCCAAGCTACAAGATACCGAAACTATGTATGTCCTTATGGGACAAATTCTCTATCGGCGGATGTGAGCCCTATCTTAACAACTCTACGTCTCTGTTATCAAGATCTGTAGCCCCCGTTTACTATGTCACCCAACTTTCGAGCACGAAGATTCAATTAGCTATTTCAGTTACAGTCACAATTTGTGTTACTCTCTCCACCCCAACCGATTAAGTGGAGCTTTCTGATTCCCAAGCTAAAGGCCAAGCTCTCCAGTGGGTGCTAATATTTCAATTTAAACATCACACAAATGGTTGCCGTACATCAAAAGGGAACAATCTGGAATATATACTTGTTGAATATTGTAAGCATATTGCACTCTTACCGGTGCGAGGCGGGACAAAATGCGAAACTCCTTCAGCACGACGACAGTGAAAGACAACCCTGAACTGTAGACCTGGGAGTTTTAGGCTTATATGATTTTTCCTGGTATTATTAATATACAAATGAACTAGTTGCGATACTTGAGATCTTGCATGTATGAAACCTTGCCACCCACGGTACCAATCAGACATAATAGGCGAGCTAGTTCCAGTTTGAACTCCTTGCCGTCCTGTGGCTAGTGCAGCCACAATGAGCTGCAACTGTCATTATCAAGATGAATAAGATTGTGTGATCGGCCCGATTTAGCCCCCACCCACACGAGGCGGACTACCTCGAAAAGGTCGCCACACTTACTCACTACAACTACGCCGTAGCTACTTTGCGTCATGCAAACGCTATAGTAGCAAATTTCGTTAGTCCAGTCATACTACGACATACTAGAGAGTATATTGCAGACTAACTAGCCATCACCTGATCTAGAAATCGCCAGTCCCTGGAGACTTTGCACCTCAATTGTATGACATGCAATCGAACAGGTCTGTCTTATGTAAAAATGGTTTAAGTAAACCATGAACCTGGATTATGGTTTTGCCAAAAATATTTACTTTTATTTGAAAATAAAAGTCTATACTCTATCCCATTCGAGGAGTTCCTTCATGTCTTTGTAGATACCAGAAAACGCCACTTAAATTCAATGATATTTCGAGAGGAAAAGTCCCATATTTGACGCTATATGTCCATAACAGAAATCCTCTGCATTCAACTCAGATTTACTTCGTTCAATTCCAGGCAATCCCTTCAAGACATTGAGGTGTATGATTATCGAATATTCTATGGGCATAGATAACAGGAAGTGGCAAAATAAGCAATCGGAAATTGATGCTACATCATATCAACTGACAAATTTTTTCAGCGACCAACATCTCCAAAACCGCATTTACGTTTTTTAATAAAATTAGATCGTAGAGACTCTGATATTAAAGCTATTGAGCGGCATATATTTATTATTTCCATTGGTCGGATATACGAGGTGTATTCAAAAAATAGGGTGTATTTTCACTTTTCTCAAAAAATATTTATTTATTCATCAATTTACATTTTATCTCTTTCAAAGTAGTCCCTTTCAGATATAATATACTTGTGCCAGCATTTTTTTTCAATCCTGGAAGCAGTTCTGATATGCACTTTTTGGTATGTCCTTAAGCTGTCTCAGCTAATCGGTTTTTATCTCCTCATTCGTCGTAAAACGCCGTCCTTTCACGGGTCTCTTCAATCTTGGGAACAGGAAAAAGTCGCAGGCACCCAAATCTGGTGAACACGGTGGCTGAGGCATGATAAAGGCGTTGGTTTTGGCCAAATAATCTCTCACAAGCAAAAATGAGTAAGCAGGTGCATTATCATGATGCAAAAGCTATGAATTTTTTTTTTCACAATTCCCGGCATTTTTTTCGTATTGCTTCACGCAAACGGCGCATAACTTGTACGTATTACTCCTTATTTACCGTACGACCTTGTGGTAAGAACTTCTGATGTACTACGCCATGCTAATCGAAGAAAACAGTGAGCAAAACCTTGACATTTGATAGAACTTGGCGTGCTTTTCTTGGTCTTGGCTCCCCTGGACTCTTCCATTGGGACGACAGGGCTTTGGTTTCGATGTTATAAGCATATACTCGTGATTCGTCACCAGTTATGACCCTTTTAAGCAAATCTGAATCATCGTTGACGTCATTCAACAATTGCTGGGCTGTGCTCATACGACGTTGCTTTTAGTCTAAATTCAGCAATTTTGGAACGAACTTCGCTTCCACACGCTTCATGCCCAAAATTTCCGAAAAGATTACATGGCATAAGCCAACCGATATGCCGGCATCCTCAGAAACTTCTCTAATTGTGATTCGACGATTCTGCATAACAAGTTTCTTCACTTTCTCAACATAAACAAAATAATAATCGAAAGTCGAATGTACGTAGCCTGCGAAATTTGAAAATTCGCCTTTTTTTGAACACACCTCGTATCCAAAAACGGAAAAAAAACTTTTCGAATTTGATGGGCTGTGTCTGCGTGACTTCTTAAGTTATTGCTATAGTTCATACAAAATATAGACATATTGAATATACTTTTTATTATTCAGTTAGGAAATGTATAACTACGATGGTGGATACCGTAGCACAATGATTAAGATGTGTAGTTGAGTAATCGATAAGTTTAGTTAATGCTTACCGAACTGGCGTTAGGAAACCACGTTAAACTAAAGATTAAGTGAGTCTAAAAATATAATGCGTATAATCTCACCGATTGAAAAAAGTTTTCAGACATCTCATTCTAGGGACGCAAGGCAATTTGGTTTCTGTTACTTTCCGACGAAAGAACGATGATAGCATTATCATTATCTCTTACATCCCATAGTGTTGAACGTGTGAAAATTTAAAAGATATTTATTTTTTGCACCTTCATACGATGAATGAAGGTATATGTATATCATTTGACACGGCAGAAATGTATCACGTAAAAAGAACTATTTAAGGGGAGTACCAAAATGTTTTGATCAAAAGAGTTTTATGATTTTTTAAGTAGATAAAACGATGTTTCCTCCTGTCTCTGAGTGTATCGAAGACATGGTAACCGTTGCAAATCTTTAAATCTGAAATATTGGCTCAGACTAATATTTTGACACATCTAAGTGGGGAATTGAAAATGCCCATATCGACCCATCCCTTTTAGTAACTCCTGTATAAATTATGAGGTAGGTTCTGAGAATAAAAATAGAAGGTATTACAACGAACTTTCTAGTACCCCCCGTAAAAATTGTCCAATTTTCTTAAATTCATTTTTTCCTGTAGAACTCCTTATCCGCATGCTGCGGCAATTTGAATTCTTGTTTTTTGTGTTCTTTTGTAATGCTCGGAGAAATTTAAGAAAATCGACCAATTAACTACATCTTTTTTGTGCTTGCCATGTAATTAAACGCATGTTTTCTTAGGTTCCTATCTTGGGTCTGGTTCTGTGCACCTCAGTTACACTTGCAACCTGTTAAGAATACGTTAAAGTTTGGTCTCATAGTGTCGTCAATGGATCACATGGTAACACCCATATAAATTGACTAATTTTCGAAATTTAATTTTTCCTCTGGGGTTGCATATTCGTAAATCTAAAGTTTTATTTATTGCACCGTTTCATATTTTCTGGTCAAACTTGAGAAAAATCGAACAAATAACAATGCCTCTTCCGGCACTACCCATGCAAATGATCGATTTATTCTTAGCTTCATGTATTTCAAGCACTCAAACTGAGTTCGTTGCAATTTTTGGGAAATATTTGGGAAACTCGCGAAATAACCACGTCATTTCTGGTGCCTCCTATACGAACTACCTAATATAACGTATATTATATATGTTTCATTCAGTTGTTTAAATTCAGTACAATTTAGCAAATATCGATCTTAGATCTGCAAATGGAAACGGCCTGCATTACCGATTGTGTGAGTGGCTCACATACAAATTAGCTGAAGATATTAAGTAATAAATAAGCTATAATTATTAAGTTCAATAAGTTAAAATTTAGCATCTTTTTCTTTTATTCATCATCGATTTCGTTGGTAAGAATATAGCCATGTACCACTTCGTTCCAGGTCCGCTATTGAGATTGAATACTACAGGGAAATAAACTCTATCTCTCTCTGAGTTTTAAAAAATAAAATGTTTGATTGGTAGGCTCAAACAAATTTCTTTTGTTTGATAGATTTGTGTACCAATTTACTTTAAGTCCATGATATTTATCATTTATTAGCTATAGAAAACCAATAGCAGTGGCCTCTACAATAACACCGTTTCGTGTTTTCAGCCGTAATATAAATGGTCACCTCAATTATTGGAGACATTTAGTTATCTCGAGCCTACGGAGAGCATTTGAGGTGAACGAGTTCTTTTGTATGAAGAAGTATGGATATTAGTTTACCTAACTGAAATTTCCGTACTGGTTTCTATATTAGCCAAATCCGAAATCTACAATTGCCAACGACTCAGCAAATTTATATCAACAACTTTTTTATGTTACGTTTCACAGTATGGAACTTGTGGAACATGGGTTTAACTAACGATACAAACTCAACTTCCCACACTTGTAGGGAGGTGCTCAACACACTTCCTTATCAGTCTTTTGACTTGGGTCTCCCCTTTCCTAGTAGCACTTAGCAACTGAAGCTATTTAAAAGATCTGAAGTTTGGATATGCTTATAACATATAAACAAACTCACTTCAAACGTTGGCTTACCAAAGACAAGCCGCAATTGAATGATAAAAATTAAAATTTGCATCATCAATTTCTACCACATTAAATCACTGAAGTATAAATCTTTGCACATGATAAATACATATTTCATGTAGAAGTCTCAGAGCAAATATATTTTAGAAGCATCATCAATATATTTAACAAATTTATAGCCGCATCGTAAAGTTTTGTTTGGGAAGTGGTCGCCAATAATCCTATAGCCCAATGAGCTGCCCGCAAAGGCCTCTTACTCCAGCCAGCACCACATGGATGACAACAGTACAATAAAGTCGAAGATATACATTTACTTATTCATGGAGTGGTATGATAAAAAAAAATATATTTATTGTTATGTTAACACAGTCTTATAGCTGTGACACCCGCTCCCATAAAACTGCTCACACATTGGTATTTATCAATACATTTGGTACGAGGATATAAGAAAAAAATTTTGAAAAGCAATTCAAAGACTACATTTATTAATTTGGTGGTAACGGATATACCCCTAATCTGATTGAGGATGACACAGTTCCCAGGTGGTTGAATGTGCAGACCATTACGAAGTATGAAGACAGCTTAAAACCGGATAAGTTCTTTAACAGCTATTGAGCACGATTACTGCTCTCCACAAGCTAAGAAAATTACGTTGGCTGCAGAATGTACATTATGGTTTTGTTGATTTGTTATTGATTTTGTATTTTTGTTCTCCTTACTTCCCTGTTTATTCTTCAAAAGTTACTAAAGATTTACCTTGAACTTACGCTTAAGTCATAACTTTGTTGTGAGTGAGACCGCATACGTGTCTCACCTTCTCCATTTTACCCTTTAAGGTACAAAACATTTCAAGCCATCTTGGTGCTACTGTGAGGTTCTCTCCATTCCAATACTCACATTGTTATCATTGGTTCTTACCCAGGGTACTAATTTTTGTCTCTCGCATAGGCCCCAGTCTTGGTGGTTTCAATTGTATTTCTGGATATCGCTAGCACGTTGGTTCCATTTCTTTCAACTTTTCCGTCAAAAACAAAAATTGGAGTAACTTCCATAACGCTCTTACTATAATACTTTAAAGTTCACCTATAATTTTAGACCAAGTTACCATTTCCATCCCTTACTTTATTTATTTGTAACAAATGTTGAAATGCTCTTCAATCTCCGGCTTTTGCTGATAGATTAGTATATATTAATATTAACTAATTAATATATTTTCTTGAATTTATAATGTCAGAACCAGCAGTTTCTTCTGGACGATGGTTTTATTTTTGTTGAATTGAAATTTTAAAAAGCTAAAAGTCACGGCACTTAGGAAGTTAGGAAGCTTTAATTTGTCAAAAATATATTCTCATGCATAGTCAGGTTAAGTCCGAAATAGGAGAAAATTAGACTAAACAAGGACTTAACTCACATATAGAAAAAATTAAAATTTCTTAGCCTTTTTTTTGAACAATTTTATTAACATTTAGGAGCTAATTAAAATCAATATATAAAAGACGGCTTTATATGGACACTGAAGAGAAAACACCCCAATTCACATAACTTTGTAAGAAGGTGTCCGAATTGTAGGAAAATGTATATAAACTATTCGTTTGCATACGAGAAATGATCGACATAAAGTATGTTATTATATGAGAAGATCTCGAGTGTTTCGACTTATCTAAAAATGGATCGTTACTACTTCTTTTACAAAATGAACCGCAGATGAACGAAATTTATCTATTACGGAATAGAGGATCAAGAGGAATGAAACCAGCTTTGGATAGTGGTTATTTTCAGAATTGTTCAATAATTGTACCATTTATTCATTAATTATAATATTTGTTGGCAGTTAATAGATATCGGAGTGAGCCGCCACAGCTCACAAAAATTTTTAATTGTGGGTGTGGACATTGATTATTATTAACAAAATTTTCGATGGAAAAATTATTTAATTTTTTTTATAAAAAGAAGGCGTTTTGTCATCATTATCTTGTAATGAGTTGATACGTTGATCCTAAAATCAAAAAACTGGCCTCTGCAAAGACAAAAATTACTATAATACAGGGTGTCCGTCGGAAAGGTATACTACATTGTTTGTTTACAATTTTTGATTAAATGAAAGAGAATGGATCTTATATTGATAAATGTTTTATTTAATGTCGGCAATTACGTATGGCATACAATATCAGATAAATGACCGCCTCTATTAGCCTCACAAATGCAAGCCCTTTTCAACACTTTCTCATTACATTCTCATACATTTCACGCGGTATTTCATTAATTTTATCACCAATATTCTACTTGACTTGCTCAAGCGTTTTTGATTTGTTTGAATAAACCTTGTTTTTCAAATTTCCCCACAGAAGCAATCAAATCAGGCGACCGTGGAGGCCAATCAACATCACCATTACTCGAAATAACTTGTTGTGGAAAGAGGTTCCATTGTTATCCTGGCTGTATGCTATGTGGCATCATCTTGTTGACACCACATGTTAATCAATCCCAAAGCATGCAGTTGTGGCGTTAAAAAGTTTTCAATCATATCACGATACCGCTCCCCATTGACAGTTACCGTTACGCCGTTTTCAGTTTCAAAGAAGTAAGATCCAATGATTCCTCATGACCAAATTGCACACCATACTGTCACTTTTAATGGATGCAAAGGTGACTGATGAATAATTTGAGGGTTTTCCATTGCCCAGAACCCAGATTTATTCACATATCAATTCAAATGAAAATGTGCCCCGTCACTCGTTATGATTTTTTCATTAAAATCGGGGTTGTTATGGGCGAGCTGTAACATCATGTTGGCATATGTATGGCGGCGTAGATGGTCTTGTGGAAGAAGTTCTTGTGTCAGTTGAATCTTACATGGAAACAAATGCAAATCCTTGTGCAAAATTGTGGCCAAAGTTGTTCTTTGAAGACCAAGCTCCTCAGCACGGCGTCGAATTGAGGTTGATGGATTGTTTTGAACACTTTCTTGAGCAGCAGTAATGTTTTCAGCCGATCTTGCAGTACGTTGTGGTCCATGTTTGGCCCTATCAGCTGCAGACCTTCCTTCGTTGAAATCATTCACTACGCGATAAATTGTGCGTCTTGTTGGCACGTTGTTTCTGCCAAAAATTTCACGTAACTTTCTCGACGTCACAGTAATCGACGATTGATTTTGATAAAATGTTTTAACGATTAAAACTCGTTGGTTTATCAAATATTTTTCCATAGTAAATTTGCCACGTCTCTACTTCACGACTGCCAAATATTAACCGTCAAGACTAATGTTTACCAAAATTACGGCCAAACAAATTAGTATACCTTCCCGATGGACGCCGTGTATAATGACAGAAAGAAGTCCATTAGCCTACCAGGATATTGAAGTCTTTATTTAGCGGAGTTAGCATAATCCAATTTAGGTCAAATTTAGTCTTTAATGACTCTCTCATAGGAACTCTCGTTCACACTGGGCACAAACTGGGACTGTCCATTTTTAAAAGCTCCTCTTGAAGCAAACTTTTCACCAGCAAAATCGTTTGCCATAGACAGCATTGTTTATCTACTGGGCAATTGTAACGGTGCTTATATGGTAGTAGGGATTGTCCATTTCCAATATTCTATTGATATTTTCTACAATTAACTTTTCTGATCGTAATGCATCTATGGCATCGAAATTCGCGGAGCAGAATCGACAAAACCAAACCATTGTGCGGGACAGGTTATTACGGTATCAGGGCTGTATACACTATTCAAGTTTTTAGCTACTTGACTTGCATTTCCACCTTTATCGAAAAAATAAATTGTATTTTCCGTTTGCTGTTATCCACATGTGACGCATGCTCACATAATACTGGGTCAATAAATCACAAAACTGTCTGAATAACTTTTTGAGTACGAAATCTTATCGCTTTAACGCCACCTAGCGTAAGTCAGTCCATCACACTTATACAACATGAAATACAAATTACTAATGCTATCTGTTGGAAAAATAATGGGTTTCTTTTCACAATATTACTGAAAAGGCTTCTTACAAATTATTTCGGAATTTATTATTTTGAAATATCGAGTTGCTGAGTTGTTGAGTGTTGCTGCTGTGAGAATTTATTATAGATTTACAAACTCGTGGAATTTGAAATCGCGCTTGGTAAGCAATATTCGCCTTAAGGGCATTAACAATAATAAGAAAACACATATTGTTCGTTTCAGTATTTAGAGATATTACGTAGGTTTTAAAAAACCCCTGTTTTCAGAAATTGCTATAACTTGTGAACTACATGGAATTTGGAATAGGAATTGAATGTAGATTTGCATTAAAATAAGTGAAGTAATAAAATCGATTTAAATCGACTTGGTCCTAATTCCAGTTAAGTGTTTCTTGATTTTAGCTTCATTCTTTAGTTCTTCCTATGTACATGTTCAAAATCGGTGTTCAATTGTCCGATTTCCCATAATTTTCTACCCTCTCTCTCTTCTATCCACATTCGTTAACGCATAGTGGCCGTATTGATGCATAAACCCCAAACCGAAGTCCATAACTTATCAAACAGACAGAACAAACAGACAACATTCAACTAATGCCGATGTTATACAATCACGTTCACATAGTCATGGGTGGGTGTCAATAATGTTATTTTATCTCGAAACTTCCATGCATAGTTGTGATTATTGGTAATTTCAGTTTTCGGTTATTACCCGTTCTATATGTGTATGACTGCTCTGCACCTCTTAACAATCGCAGATAATTTTAATATATGTTGAAAAGGACGTGGATTTTGTTTCAGGCATTTGTCATGTCCGCCAGAACTGCTGCTGGGACTAGAAATTATGATTCATATAATTGTAGGCTGTGGTGTGGTTATACAGGCAAAATTGTTGTACAATGAGATATTTGAAATGTGAAGTTTGAATGCGTAAATGTTGTCAGAATATTCATTGAACGAGAGAAAAACAATTTTCAATCAATAATTGCTGGAATGCTGCAACAGAATTTTTGCATGTTTGATGGGAAAATTGTTAAACAATCGTTTAATAGTGGACATAATTGCATTGTGGGATGGGAGAAACGATTCCACTTGTTTGGCGAGAGTTGGGGTTTTCAACTATGTTATGTTTTAAGGCGTTATGGAACAAATGGTAACAAATAAGTTGAGGTGGCTGTTGAAAGTAAGACATTTCCCATTAGTAGCTTTTTATAAAATGTCCTGATGAAATATTAAAGGTACTTTTTTGGAAATGGTAGATCTATAGCTGGACTAATCTACAGCTGATCAATTTCAGTAAAATTTAAAAGGATATCGGTCGATGAGACACATTCCTTCTGGTGCTTCCCATATAAATGATTGATTTATCCTACATATTCCCAGTAAAATAAAGTGGAAGTCATTCAAAAAGAATCACGTTTTCGTCATTTCTATAGATGCAATCCATGCATATGTATCACTTCAAACGAATCAGTTTTGATTCAGTTCCAAAACCACCGTAGTGAAAAATTCAACTTTGTTTCATTTTTGATTCCTAACAATTAAAGAAAGCGTGTTCCAATGATGTACCCTAAAAACCATTTTTAAAGGACATAATATCATCCGAAGATGTTGGTTTTGATTATCGGCTTAAAGAAGCTAATTTTGATTGATATCTCCTTTATATAATGATTGATATGCTTAGCTTGTCATTCTATTTGTAAAAGCTACAAATAATCAGAGACTAAATGAAGCATACGAGTATACACTCATGGAATATAATGCTGTGAACTGCAGTCCATACCCTCTGCTCTGGATAAACTTCGGGCCTACGAATTACTGGATGTACCCAATCCAGTTTTTTAAGAGACAGACTTTTAATATAGATAAAAATACAAACAATAACCAATTTATTTTAACAATGGAAATTTTAATTTTCATTACATCCACTTTAATTCATGAGTATGTCATAAAATAATGCTTCCCCCCTATAACAAACTTATGTTAGTTTGCACCACTTCCCTATCATAAGTTGCGATGAATATTTGCTTCTTTGGATGCACTTTTTTCCCGGGTTGTTATTTTTTTTATCTTTCGTTCAATTGTGAAATTATTGTACAATGAGTTACTTCAAATGTGAAGTTTAAATGCGTGAATGTAGTTAGAATGAGAAAATCAATTCAGTTGTATTTATTTCAGTTCGTAAAATTAATTTTCAAATTGAACATGGACTGCGCTGCGCCGCCACTTCTACTTCCCGTATCTTCAAGAAAAATAAAAAATTTTTGCTTTAGCAAAACTGTGTAATTCCTAAGTGGAGGACTTCAAAAAGTTATCAATTTCACACTGTTATAGTTCTTTAAAAAAGGCTTTTTTTGATAAGAGTCGATTGTTTACTACTACGTTGGACGATGTTTTCTTCAAGGTAGTAGAAAAAAAACTTACACACAAAAAGGCCAAATCCTAATTTAAAACATTCCTTTTTTTGTCTTTTTTTCTACTGTGTTTATCTTTTATTCGTTGATTGAAACCAACATTCAGTGGTATTTGATAGGTGCGGAAAGAAACAACTCAAATTTGTATATGTTTATGACGGAACTCCAATGGTGAGCGAGAATATTAGATAAGGATGTCCATTCCAGACGCCATCTGAGAAGAAGAAGATAGTAAACAGAAAATCGTGGTTTTCTCTATAGATGTCAGTAGTTGTCAGCATCTCAGGTTGCATAAGTACGATTTTGTTACACTAGATGTTGTTAGAAACATAAAATTCCGTGCTCAAAAACTCCTCAAACAGGTTTGTGACTGCTTGACTCAGTATTGTTTAAACAGCAAGAATGGACACCAGCATTAAGAAGAAAATTCCATTTTTTCTTCCAAAAATTCGAAAACTCTTGGACCGAATTTCCATCTGCTGGATCGCCGAAAACGAAATCGACACATTTCTGCAACGAATTGTGTTTGATGATTAAAAATTGGTTACTTATGGCAACGTCGAATGAAAACGGAAGTGGTCGAATCAAGGTGAGCCGGAGCAAATGGTAGCCAGGCCGATATTGTCAATGAGGAAGGCCTTGCTGCGTCCTTCTTGTGAGATTGCCAGTGTATAATCTATTACGAGCAACTTGTTATTATACACCCACTTTCTAGTTTGGTCCTGGCACCAAGTAATTACCAAACATCCCTCTCTATGACGATTGATTTTGATGGTGAAAAATTTGCCTCAGAGAAGCTTATGAAAATCGACTGTTTACAGTTTTTGCCAATAGAGGGAGACGTAACAGAAATTTATTAAAAATGGCAACAAGTTATCGAACACACGATGCGTATTTGACCTAAATCGAATCATTTTATCTATTCTAAAATCAGCCTTCAATTTTATGCAAAAATAATGAATTTAATTTCAGTAGATAACCACCGTGTCTGCCTGATATGGCTTCGGCTGAGATTTTCTCTTTCCAAAACTCTAATTAGCACTTCCTGCCGCCCACTTTCAATCGATAGAAAACATAAAAAAGAACACGCGGTGAGGACTGACTCTTTTTTGGAAAATGTGTTTAACATTTTTTTTTTGTAATTATGATAAAAAGTGAGAAAAAGTTAACTGATATAAAGAAATGGTTGTGTGACTCAACCAACAAATACGAATTTAAAACTGCGTTATTCAGTCGACCAAAGACAACGACCTTGTAAGGTGTTAGGTCATACCAGAGTCATATTCTCCAATATCGGTTATTAAAACTACTGACATCAAAGGTGTTGTCATTACTTACTAAAGCTGAGGGTGGGTAACAGATCTGGAAACCAAAGTTTTTTTGTCATAGAGCTTCTCGAGGCTCTATGTTTAGCTTGACACCCAAGTTTCATGACATCTAACTTAGGAATTGACTAAACGTAATAATAAAGCGCAACAATTTCGTCCTTTCCCTTGCTGTGAGAGCCATGTACGGTGAAATAATATCTCAACAATTTTTGTTTTTTTTTGGGTATTCGGACAATGTGTTTTTTGTTACACATGTAGTTATGTCTTTTGTCCTTTATTCTCGCCTAGGTGGACGACTGATTGCTTTACGTTTTTGTTTACTTGAGTTCATAAAATTCACACACAAATTGATCCAGCAATTTTCTGATCCTGCCAAGTTTTTCCATGCTTAGTTATGCATGAAATCAACAAAGCATTTTCATAACCATTTGATTAGAATCCCTCCCACGTTCGGATGTTTACCAGCAAGAATACCAAGACAGTGAGGCAAAAACGTAAAAAGAATTGGAAATTGCATAAGATTTTCTTAGGAATTTAGGAAATCACAGTATTTCAAGTGGAACCAAAACCTTAACAGACTTTTCCTTTATTACTAAACTGATAATAACGATGACGTCGCTGCTTTGGTGCTACATGTTTGCATTGCAATAAAAGTGTGTGCGGATGTGTGTTGTTTGTGGGTGTTTCAAAAGCATAACTTTAGGATGACAGACCAACTAAGACATTTGTAGGATGCATAGCATAACTTAGGGGAAACAAATTCTCGAGAATCATGTGCAGCTTCAATAAATTGTTCAACAGAGCAGAAAAAAAAACAAAAAGTTCTTGCTGCTCTATCTCGCATATCACAAATGCCTGACCACTGCAAATATTAACCTAAGCTACGGATAGAGGACAATTTTTTTGTTTATTGTGTTTCAAACGACCAAATAGAAGTGAATGCATTCCCCTTTTTTTAGGTTTTGAAATATATGTGACCAGTTCAGGTTTAGTTTTCCACATTCAGAGGAGGGAAGAGAAACCGCACGTTGAAGTGTTTATTTTTGTGGCAAATTATTTAGATTGCCACTGCTTGTAGTGCATCTCTCCTAGCTGCTGATGCTATACGAAATAGAAAAGAAATCTCTGTGCTTTATGTAGTTGAGCATTACGTGTCTTACATATGAAATGCTTTATTAGGGAATCTAAAAACAAGACCAGGTGAAAAAGTGAGCAATTGACAGTGGAAGTAATAGATGATAACACAATGCACCCTTTCATTGTGAAAATTACAACGGGAATACATTAGCTATATTGATTTTTGTAGAAATGCAAAGGGTAGTTAACTTATTATTTTAGAACAGATCCTTCTAATATATCTCAATTCCGTTTTTTGAAACCGGTTCTCTATTATTGTTTGCAATCATTATTTTCTGTAAAATGGACCGTTTCCCTAATTTGCTATCTTTAGCCGTTATTCGTTCGACAGAAGCCTGAAACCTTTGCGTAATTTTCCAAGCAGCTCAAGTAATAAGAATCGTGCTTTAAATATGTGTACATGGAATGTTCAGACACACTATAGCAAAGGTGGCTCAATCCTATTGGTGTATAGAGGTTGCTATCAGATGTTCAGCTGACATCTACGCGGTCGTTCAAATATTGATGCGACAGGTGCTATTCAGAGAGTTATGAAATCCAAAGTTGATTTGCTGCGGTTAAGAAATTAAGACACTTTTTTTAAAGGCGTAAACCTTTCACTGTATCTAAGGTAAAGCATGCTGCACACATGGCAACGCTGCAGCCAATTGTAATGGATGAATGAATGGATTCGGAGATTTATGAAATCCTAAGTTTATTTGCAGTGGCTAAGAAACTAAGACACTTTGTCTAACGACGTAAACCTATCACTGCATCTGAGGTAAAGCATGCTGCACACATGGTAACGCTGCAGCCAATTGTAATGGATGGATGAATGGGTTCGGAGAGTTATGAAATCCTTAGTAGATTTGCGTGATTAAGAAATTAAGAGACTTTGCCTAACAGCGTAAACCTGTTATTGTATCTTATTGTAAAGGATGCTGCGCACATGGTAACGCTGCATCCAATTGTAATGAATGCCATAATGAGGGAACGCCATAAGTAGAAAAAGTGTAAGTAAGTATAAAAACGTGTAAGGGTAGATGTGGAGCACAAAAATTGTACCAAAAAGTCAAAAAACCATAAGTTATAGAACATAGATATATAACATCAATACCCACAAGTACAGCGACGGAATTATAATCGCAGATACTCAGAGTGTGCTGCTATTATGAAAAGATCACTTCTTTGAACTGCTGATTCCAGATGACAGCACAGATGAAAAAGTCATGCAAATTACGGACAATTGCATAGATTGCCAAACGCCAAGCAAAAATGATATAAGAAAAACGAAACTGCGGTCATTGATGGCCTGTGAGGAAAGCTATTTAAGACCTGTGGGGATGAGTCCTTAAAGTCCTAACCATGATTTCGATCAAAATTCTTTCATTCAGAACTGATATCTTTAATTATGATACTTACTAAAAGTTCCCATTATTGAGAGTACAGGTGCGAACTAAGTGTATGAATACAGGGCATCACATCGTAGTAGATGATTTCTAGCCAATCCCACCAAATACACAGCAAAACCTATCTAGCCGTTAATCCTGATGTGCTCACTATTTGCGATGGCTTTCCACCATTCGACCACGAACATTTTCAATTGACGTTATCATAAGAGTCTCCATTATTATCACAAATTACTAAAGATTGCAATTCTGGTAATTCTGTTTCTCTTTGTTTTGCGTTGACTCCTGTGACACTGAGCTTATTTGTATTTAGACATATTCAGTTGGTTTCAAACAGTTTTTTGTGCAGTGCATTTGCTCCCAGGCAGCGCCTGTACGATAGTGTGATTTGGGGATTTCCATTGTTTTACCAACATATTCAACTATTGGGCGTAGCACTTTGACACCAAAATTACAGAAACGGATTAGGCGAAATCAAAATTGCTCATAATTAGATATTACAGTATCAGAAGCATAAGCACTGTTCGCAGTTTTAGCTGCCTGGCTAGGATTTTCGTGTTTATCAAATGAAATTTGTATATGCAGCGTACTTTCTCTTTTCTGAGTGCCCAGCTTTGACGTGCGCTCAAATAAATATGATGCCAAGCAGATACAAATCGATCGAAATATTTTTTTGAGCCCGAAATCTTGTCTCTCTAACGCCATCTATCGTAACCCGATCGCATTTATACAACGCAATATACAGTTTACTAAATTCATCTGGTTTTGCTTGCAGAAACTTGAACAAACCGTGGACAACGACAATGTCTTGCAACAGTTGCAGAACTGTTTTAGACGAGTATAAGAGGTCAAATAACAAGAAGATCTGATTTGATTTGGGATTAAACTGTAAAGCCTGTACTTTGGAGAGAGTCAAGTAACCACCAAACTGATTGTTATTTCTGTTTAAAAGATGTTGCTGGATTCAATATGAAAAAGTGAGAAAATATTATTTACTGGTATCGGTCCTATCGGTTTCCAAACCAGTTCAACGTCCACCAAATGACCCAATGCCAGTCATTCCCAGTGTTACATTTTAACATTTCAAATAAACTATTAATTGATCCAAATGAAGTTCTTCCTCCGCAGCTGGACATAGAATTGGGCCTTTTTAAGAATTTTGTCAAGGCTCTGGACAAAGATGGTGCAGCATTTATTATTTGTTAGCAGTTTTTGCTAAAATTTCATGTGCTAAAATCAAAGAAGACATATTTGTTGGCCCTCAGAACAATAAGCTATTGAATGATGACAATTTTTCACAATGTTTATCGGAGAAAGAATATTCAGCCTCGAAATCTTTCAACAGCATAGTGAACAGTTTTCTTGGAAACAATAAGAGTGAAATCTGCAGGCAAATTGTTGTTGAATTGTTGAAAAATTATCATGAATTATCATTCGCATGTAGATTTTTTTTACAAAATATGGGTGCGCTGAGAGACGAACAATGAAAATTGAAACAAATTATCAAGGATTTTGGGACAAAAGCATGCGGGGAGTCTATTGCTTGACACTAATTCGTAAAACCGAATGAACAGAAAACAAACGATGTTCAAATGACGCCATTCAATTTTGAAAATTCATTAATTTTTAAATAAACTAATGATATTTTATGTGAAAAACAAATTAAAACCATATTTTTTTGCACCTCGAGTACCTGACGTGATAGAGAAAACCCGATTAAAGATTCGAATTCAGCCCACCAAATTACCCTCGGAAATATATTTGGTTGCTCCAGTTTAAAACATTGTTGCCTAGTGTAATACTCTGCACTATTGGTTGAAGTGGACAATTTCGTTACCTAGTTTTAACGATAATATTAGTTATTCAACAAATGAGAATCATATACAGGGTTATTCATTTTTCCACACATAAACTTACGAACTCGATGAAAATTTTATTTCACAATGAAATATAATTTCATTTAAATGGTCGCATCTGGATTGGTTGCAGCGGTCGATCCTTTTGAGGTAGTTTTCGACAACTTCTTCGCACATTTCGGGCGGTAAGTTTGGGGATTATCCACATAAACACGGTATTTGATGTAACTCCAAAAAAAAAAAGATGTAACGGCGTTAAATTGCATGATCTTGGTGGCTAATTGACGTTGCTAGAACTTAAAATTACGTTTTCTGGAAACTTCTCATGCAATAAAGCCAAAATCGTATGTATTCAATCACGTTTGAATCACCACTTTTGTATTAAGTTTTAACTATTTTTACGCATTCTTCGATTGTTAAACGATCCATGTTCATGAATGGCAAACCTTTTACTAAATAAATGTTACTGTAGATGATAGGTATTTAACTGCTGATAGCCTTACCAGACCAGCGGTTTTGAAACCTCAAAATGGATAGCCCTATTAGATAGGGCAAAAAGCAGCTCCAAATCATATACTTTTTGAAAGACTGGCATAATTGCAGACCAAGTTGTTGAAAAATACTAAAAACTTATACAGAAATTTCAGTCAGTTGAAGCGACTGATAAATACCTTCATCCAATATTATTCTGAGTAGTTGAAAAATTGTTGGGGTGCTAGTATAGTTGTAGCAAATACATCGTTTCTTATGAAGAAGAATTGAGCCGAATTGAAGAAGAAGTAAAGGAGTAAAAATTTACATTCTGAAATCTATGTATACTTCAGCAATTTTTGGATACGAAAGCAAATTTGCTAATTACATTGTTCTAAAAATTCAGGCACCTGCTGTCCGTTAAGGCTATCAGATCGGTTAAGGCTGTCAAACTTTTTTATAGCTTCATCAGTTAGTTTCAACCTTGTCGCTGTATTATTATTATCCTAATAAAAACATCCTTCACTATCTTATGCTTTACTGACTGGCTGTAGAGCAGCTCTATCCTATAACATTCCTCTTAGCCATTTTTTTCTTCTTATCTCCAATGCTGTTCTATAATAATTTTTAAAAAGAAAAACATTTGCTTTCATTCCTGCATAGTTTTCCCTCGTTTCTTATGAGAAAAAAAATCAAAATCTTACTCGTTTTTTTTTCTACCTTCAACACTCGTTAAGGCAATAAATTTCATTCTGTGGCTACGTGTTCTTTTAAGTGTAAATTTCGAAAATTTGAATCTCTATATATTATATTGAAGTTTCGCATTTTTTTGCGGTACAGAGAAAATACCTTAATTGGTTGAGTGTACGCACACAGCAAATTTATTATCTTAATATTTTTGAGAATAAAGAATGGTGAAAAACATCCGAAAATAGGAGACAATTTATGGTATAGTGTTGCCTGGCATTCAACTGTAGTGATAATACAAAGTATGAATATTAAGTTTTGATAATATAAACCATTTTGATGTGATCCAGAAAAGAACCAAAGAACCACATTTACTGCAAGATATGTAATTTACGAACTTCACCAATTAAAGCAATCTTAAGAGTTAGCTAACAGCAGTACATGTGTCTTCCCTGAAAGTATACTTTAAACGTATTCCTTTTGTTTCCCTCAAAGTATACAACGCTATTTTGTTTAATTCATACTTTGTATTAAGGGGTTGCAAATGCCAACGGAAAATCTCCGTTATAGTTTTAGTTCCAGTTCAATTTAACCATTCATGCTAACAAATAAAATTATAATTTCTCAGTTCGTTGACGGCGGACAAACGTAATAACAACAAAATTGGAGAACATTTCGTTTGTAATTCATTTACTATTGAAACTTTTTCAATTTGCTACCACTCACAAAATAACAAAATTCCATTAAAAACTTTTATATCACTTGGAGTGTCCTCTACTGGCGCTCTGCCATTCATTGCCCGATCAATTATCTCAAAACATTTTTGGAAAATTAAACTTTAGCCAAGGCAACATTGTAAACTGGCGAACAAACAAATAATTATTATTTCGTTCTAGCGTTAAGCGCAAATTTCGCTCCTCATTTCATTTGTAATTGTCTGCAGTAATAAATTTACTAATGACAGTTTAACAAAGTAACGATAAAATGAATGAAAATAATACAAATCGGAATATTTGTTGTACACAAAACAATGGGCGGACTTGGTTTTGATTTTTAAATGTTTTTTTTTTGTTTGCTTTCTAAGCTTATTTATCTTTAGCTGGAGTATTAATAATGAGCTTAGCAGATGCAACAAATGATTAATTTACCATACCTTGATTCGAAGGAATGAAGGTATATAATAATGGATACGGCCAAAAGGATAACACCCAAAGCATTTAAAGTACCTTCTAATCGAACGTGTTTCATGAACTTTTAAGTCGATTAAACTTATTTCGTCTATCTGTAGGCCTGGCTGACTCGTACCGTAAATCTTCACGAAACTTCTTACAAGTTGTCCAGCCCAATATCACGCCGGGTCGTAGCCATGTGTTGTCGATGCGGTATCTCAACTCACTACTTTTTTTGCCTGCTATACGAATTGATTGTTTTTCTGAAATTAAATTTTTTGCCTGTAACTCTCAATTTACTGCAGGCTGAATTTTTGTCCGTTGTTTTCTCTTAAATCGTTAATAAAATGTAAAAAATCGATCGCTTAAAATTTTCCTTCTGTCATTTCCCATTCAAACAACTCATTTAACTAAAATAATCTTGTATTCAGATATTCTACACAATTATCGTATGCTAAATTCAGTTAAATTCGGTATACGCTAAGAGTTTAATGAACAAATATCTAGAAATAAAATCGGATCTCATTGTCACTATCCTTCTGGTACGGTAATACTTGAGGAAATCAGCCGGAAACCCGTGTCCCTTCCAGTATCTCTTATTCAAATGACTGATTTCAATCTATACATTTTAAGGTTTATTTAAATGTTCACATCTTCTATTAAATTACTCTAAATTCGGCCCACTTTTGTCTATGGTAAAAACTAGGTAAGATAATGTCGTGAAATGAAAACAGACCCTGTTGTCATGTCCTTGATGGAAAATAGAAATAAGCCGCATTGTCATGTCCCTTCTGGCACCTCCTATACCAAATAAACGATTTTCCGAAATTCCGATTTTTTCAAGTAACTCCTAATTCGAAGACTGCAAAAATTTGGGCTGATGTTAGTTGTATATCTTCTAATTTAAGAGAAATTGGTTAAGCCTCCGCGCTCTTTGTGGTAACTGCCGGCCAAATGACTGATTTATCTTATATATTTTTAGCTTCATGTCTTTATTGAATTCAACCAAATTTGGTGCTCATTCAGAGTTTGCTAATGTAGGTCAGTCTGAGTATAACACTGGACAGCTTTGGCGCAGCCTTTCTGGCGCCACCGATAGAAATTGACCGATTGTCAGAGATTTGAATTTTTCTCTATAACTCCTAACCAGTACGCTGCAAAATTCTGAATTTATGTTCATTGCGCCTTGGACTTACAATGCCTAGCAAAATGACGTTAAATGGACCACACCCCCTTTAGTACCTCCCCTACAAATCAGCGACTTAATCTTTGTGCTACTAACTTCATATGCTTTGAGCTATTGCATTGGATTCGATCAATTTATGCACACATTATGCGTCTAATGAACTAAGTTCTGAAAATGAAAGGTCTGTTCGTGAACCTCCCATATAAGTGGCGGCCTTAACCAATGTATTAGCTTAGCTTCATACCTTTGCTGCGGTAGCACTAAATTCAGTCAAATGTGTTACATGTAAATTGGTTCTGAAAATGGTTTGCACAACGACTTTTCGGGCATAAAGGATACAAATATATATTGTATCCCAATTAACAGGAATTTAATTTAGCTCTGCAATCTCAAATTTGTTGACTGCAGTAAATATAACTTTTTCCAGTTACACAACTTTCTAACATTTGGTATCATATGAAAAAAATTGACAGAATAATGCCGTCCTTTCTGGTAACCCCCTATGCAAGTTACTTAAGTTAGCCCACATATTTCTGAATTCAGATCTCTCACTAAATTATGCTAAATTTACCATATCTAAGTAATCGGTAGCCTGGTTCTTAGGAATTCAGTCAGTATGGAAAAGGTTTACAGGCTCTTAATTTTTTGAAGGTGAAAGATCACGGGCAGTTACAGTGAATTCAGAAAGGGTGTTAGGCTTCTAGTTGCTTGAACTAAGAAACTTTACTAACAAAATGCAGAAACGTCACACAATTTCAATATGTCTCTGACATGCGTTCGTGAAATTTCCGCTGGCAAATTGATCTTCAGTAAATGTGACATAAATTAACGTCCAAGCAGTCCTGATTTCACCTACATGGACTTTTTGCTGTAGGGATATCTCAAATCTAAAATGTATGCCAATAAACCGACCTCATTCCCGTCACGAAATAACAGACAGACACGGAGTTTATCAGCCGAGCTATTGTAAGAAATTTTACTGTTCTTTAAAATTGGTGCCGCGAACGTGAGGGTTTACATTTAGTCGGTATTATTCCTAAATTGTGTCCTTCAATAACTAAGAAACAGTTTTATTTAATCGATATACTAAATATAATCATTCTTTTGAGAAGAGTTGTATTTGGCGACAAGGAAAAGTATAAATGCGTCTTTGAAATATAAACCTTTTTTTGGTTATTCATTATCTTCAACAACTAAATTTTTACTTTTATATGGTCTCTACCTGTTTTTTGTCAAAAATTGGTCATTTAAATTTTATCAAAGATGTATCATGATGTTGGTTAATAAAACACAAAAGTATGGGCTTTTATAAAATTTAGTTCTGCGAATGAAAGTGATCTGCATTGTTGCCTCTTCAGGGTAAGTCGCTTAAAATTAACCGATTTAGCAAAAATCTATACTATGTCTACAATCTCTAAGCATACCATTAACGACACATGGGAGAGCTTCACATTCAGTGAGCTTAAATACATTCTATTTTTAGGCCCACTTAACAGCTCGTACTGTTTAGCGACGATTACGAATGCTACAGTTTGAAAAGCAATGGCCGGACTTGGTGATTACTCGACTACTCGAAGTGTTCGTTAGGTATACTGGAGGGAGCGATGCTCAAATAATTATAAGAGACTGTATGCAGGATTGAATCCTCAATCATGCGGAAAATATTCGTGTGTGTGCGACACGGTCGACCTCAATTATAAGTAGGTTATTATAAGTAAGTTCAGTTAATTATAAATTTTATTCTTTTGTTGTGCGATATTTCACTACATTTGTTTATAAGAATCCGGAGATTAACCCCAACTGGCACTTGTCACACTTTTGCACTATTGCAAAAGAACATCGAGTGAAGTTATATATAAATCAGATTAAGTGAATTTCAGTATTATGAAATGTAACAAAATCAAATAGAAATTTTGTAAGTACTTTTTATAATTAAATTTTAAAGTCTCAGTGCTTTCCAAATAGTGGTCGAGTCGTGGTATATCCTGCATTTGCATTCAGAATAAATAAAACGGTGGAGCAAACCAAAATCTAGCACTGTAAACCTAATTCTAAATAACTGCTCACGTCTCTATGGATACTTTCTTCTTTTAGCCTTCTTTTAGTGAGTGTTCTTCTTAGACAATTCAACAATAAATGATATATAGATATTATGCATTATTGTCATATACTTCTACATTCTACAATTTTCCACAAATTTTCTTCCATTAAAAAAAAAAAAAACACTATCTCTCTATGTCCCCGATGCAAATAACCTTATACAACAACATCAGTGCCCTCCACTAATTCAAGTACATTATAAATACAAAATACACCCAAGTTGACGATGTATATCCTGAACAAGGACTTCAAACATTTAACATTTAACAACACAGAAACTTTTCAACACTTCGTGGTTGTGTGTTTGTAAATAGGTCAACTTTTTAACTTAAATTCTTGTTTAAAGCCTATATTTTCATCAAGAGAGCAAATAAACCATTTTATTTCAGCTACGACCAAAAAAAACGGTAATAACAACCAACAAAATGAATGTTAAACCACAGAATCGCATTTTTGGAGTTTTACGAACGTAAAACATTTTGCATACTTTTGGGAGATTCCAGTTTCACAAGCATACAATGGCCACATATACGTCCTTTCACTTATGCTCTCAACAAACATGACTGAGGGAATTATTACATGAAATGACAAAAAAGTTATGACATTTTGCTGTTGTAAGTCATAGTGGAGTGAACTTTTTTGCTGTTGGTAGCAATTTCGTAGAAGTTGAAGTCGAGAGTTGAATGCGCTATGGCATCATTTGAGTGTCAAGGTAAAGTGACTTAAATACAACTTCATCCAAAGTCTTTTCGGATTGGTTCAAATATATGAAGCTGTCAGAAGGATCAGGGCAAATCGCTAGGTTGTTGTACAAAATATACAGCAAGAGAAGTAAAGTTATAACATTTTGACGTCCTCAGCTTTGAAATAACAGAGTGAAAACCGATTGTTGCTAACTCGGCCGATTTGTCTATTAAGTTTACTAAGTGAGTGGTGCTTACTAAATTATGCCGAATGTAGCGCAGTTTAAAGACAGATATGTGTTTAGGAATGTTTAAGTTATATTGAGCAATTTGTGTGCAAAGTAACAGCTGATAGAAATTTAAGTAACTGCAGTCTATGAATTAAGGATTACAGTGGAATACTAAATTTCGATAAATCGGTCAATTTGTACAAGAAGTACCAAAGGGATGGGATAATACTCGCCATTTTTATTCTCCGGACATACTTCTCTCAACGCATGAGAGAGAGAGTTCAGTTAGCAGAACTCAGTTTGACTGTTTGAAAGATATGAAGCCGAGAACGTATGGGTTACGATGTACCAGAAGGGGCGTGGCTAGGATTATAAATCAATAGAATTAACAAAAATCTGTGATACTGCATTCTACTAATTCGAAATTTCAGAGGGAAAGTTACTTTTCAGAAAATCGTCCTATCTTTTAAAATTTTATCAAGAAATGGTAAAAATTCAGCGGACGGTCTTTTCCGATGAAAAAATTTGTACGGTTTAGCAATGTGTAAACAAAGAAAACGATCGTGCACGATCACAGTGCAAATTAAAAGACAACTTAGACCAACAATTAGCTCAATGAATGCGAGTGCCTGCATCAGTAACGGTTCGGGTCGCCGTAATTAGACACTTACCACGCGTTTTCTTTATAGAGGAGTAAAAGGGTTAAGGTAAATCAACAAATCTACGGAAAAAAGATTTCCAAAATTCATTAGAAACAAACGGATGTTTCAACAACACCCAGCACCATCCCATAAAGCCCATGAAACCCACGGTTCCCAGCTTCATTTTTTGACAACATAGGCCATATTATTTCCCGTATTTAAACCTAAATCCATAAAGTACAAAGGACTAAGTAGCAACTTAAAGATATAAAACGGTAAATATCTTAAATATTGCTCTTCGATGGAATTGGGATAAAATACCATCAGACAGTATTCAGTCTGAGTGTGAAGACTTTCTGCAGAGACTCTTTAACATATTTTGTCTTTTTTTTCAACCTGGTGTGAAGGTTGTCGCATACGCATATGATGTGGCAATAGCAGTTAAGGGGAAGTTTTTGGGAACACGCAGAGACATCTTTCAAAGAGTCCTTCTCATTGTAACGAAGTAGGCAGCACTAAATGCACTAAATGTAATTTTGCATTTACTACGTCTGGACTTAATTAGCATGCAGACTACCGCAGCTACGGCAGTAAGACTAAGAGAGCTGTCACAGTGGCAAAACAGTGGTTATGATCACAGTATGATCCTTAACACAGTGCCTGACATAACAAGCGCTATTGACTACACTCCGGTTGAACCACTGCTCGACAAGAAGTATCATATACTTATACCAGATAGGGATACGTGGAAATGTAGAACAATTGGTACAAGACTATAGGTCGACTTCTACACTGACAACTCAAAATTAAATGATCAGGTAGGCTTCGGGGTCTATTCCAAAGATCTAGGGCTAAGTATAGCAAGAAGGCTACCTGATCACTGTAGTGTTTATCAGGCCGAAATTTTGGCCATTAGCGAAGTGGCAGAATAGCTGAGGTATAACGTCCTCACCACGGTGGGAATTAGCATATTCTCTGACAGTCAAGCCGCCATTAAACACCTGGATTCTGTCTCAACATCAGCCCTGAAATGCCGCAGATCTGTGATTGAGGTGGCTCAGCATTTTAACATTCAGCTTATGTGGGTGCCGGGCACAAGAACATACCAGGAAATTGCAGAGCAGACGAACTAGCAAGACTAGGGACAACCTTCCAAACTCCAGCCGAGTTGGAGTCCGCGGACATGCCTCTAGCCACTTGCAAGCTCCTGTTGCGAGATACAGCATATTTACCGGCAAATGGTAGGTGGACGTCTGTTCGAGTTTATAATCAATCCAGACAAATGTGGCCTCGCCTATATTTGAAGCGCTCACACACACTGCTGTCACTATCAAGAGTCGATGTCTCATTGCGTATATCCACCATGACGGGACACTGTCTGATTGGAAGACGTGAAATGAGACCGAAGATTGCTACTAGTGACTTCTGCAGGAGATGTTGGGATAAAGAAGAGGAGTCCATAGAACACTATCTCTGCAATTGCTCACCCTGGCGAACAGGCGGGGATTGACACTGGTCTCTTATTTCTTTAGAGACCTATGAGATCTGGACGATATTGTCCAACTTAAGAGCTACTTGAGGCGCTCAGGATTGTTCAACGGGGAAACTAAGCACATCCATATCTCTAGTTTCCGTGGTATCACAATGAACTATATAGTCTAAGTGAGTTTGTCTATTCAGACTGTTACAGTGACCTTAACTAAGCTGATTTGTTTTTGCATAAAATTTTGTATTTAGAAGCCCTCAATAGGTGGCAAAATTTCATTTCATTTCTTGTTACTGTATAGAAGATATGAAGAGAAGATGGGTTAAATCGGTCATTTGAATGGGAAATCTAAAATTATTCTTCTGTCTTACATCAAGGACGGTACGCCTTTTTCATCAGGTGAACTTCATATGAGTAGTTTAGAGTATAATGTGCACATGTTTTGCGTGCTACAGATGCCGCCGCTTAAAAAAAGCACTGACACATTCCATTGCTCAAGGAATTGGAGTGTAACACAAATACACGTCTATTCAGATGAGCACATATAAACACAATTCTATTGCATATCTTGCTCCTTTTCCTCTCACACTCCCTTTAGAGTACCAGTGTTTACATCAAACTCGCTGTAGAATGGGCTAAGCGGCATACAAACGTTTATATCAAACATAGTTTTTAATCTATGGCTGTATTTCATGTCAAGGCACAGGACGAAGGATGCGCATGAAGTTGGAATCATTTTGGCCTGTATTAGTTTGGGCTAAGAACCATTCTGGGAAATGTGTGTGTGTGGTATTCATGTGGTCTTGTATCTATTTGGGGTGGATGTGCGTTGAAGTTTGTAACTTTGTTGTTTGCTGTGGATCACCTGTGTTAAGTCAAAAGTTAAATGACTGTTAGCTAAACCAGAAAAAAAAGCAAAACATTGTTGTTAAACATTGTTATATTTGCGTTACTGCTGTTGTCTTGTGGCAGCGGTCAGTTCAGCTCCCCCGTTGCGTTATCCTTTTTTTAAGCATTGCCCTCTGCTCGTCCTAGCTGAGACTCCCGCTCCCTGGAAGCACCATTACCTGTCACAGTTTGTGTCGGCATCGTGTTTTAGGTTTTGGTCATTTTTGGCCCAATAACTTTGTTTCTAATATCATGCTTACATACTCTTAGACACGGTCAACAGATAACTTCTATGAGACGCTCTTATATTTTGTTGCAGACTGCAAAATGGGTTTAATACAATGTTTTATTACTACAGCAAAATGGCTGTCAGATTGATTGATGTTGTAGTCTAATGAAAAGCTCTGGTGCTGTAGTGATGAAAGAGACCTGTGAAGGCTATGTTGCCTTAATGTTTGGATTATAAGTGTTCCAGATTTAAGAGATCTATATGTTGAACATGTAGTGAACTCTTTTCTATTAAAGTGCAACTGACGGTAATATTATTAGATGAACTGCCGCAAAAAAATCTATTTGTGTCTCAAATTAGACAGAGTTTTAAGGTAATCGAACTTAAAATTCTGTTGTTAGATTTTTCGAATATACAAAATAAATTGGCATTTTTATACCTTCGGCCGAAGGATTGAAGATATATATAATTTGATATGCCAACTGATTCGGAACAGACAATTCGTATGAGAGGTACCACAAGGATTGAGGCAATAGTCTCCATTTTTATTAAAAATTGTCTGAATTTTGCATAACCGCTTGTTATCAGAGGGGTAGTGGTTACTTGGTTGGTTTTCCTCAAACTTTCTCAGATACTATAAAGCAATACAATGAACACAAATTTACGTTGCTGCTATTCACTATGGGCAAAACTGTCATTTGAATGTCATTTTTCCCAAAATTATAGCATATAATGTAAATCAACATAATGAACAAAAATTATAGCATATAATGTAAATCAACATAATGAACAAAAATGTAGGTTACTGATATGCACAAGCTACAAGTTACGGAGCCAATTATGTGTATAGAAGTTTTCAATGATTAATTACATTTATTGTAACTATATGAGTATAGAAGATATTAAGCTAAGAGAATGAAAGTGGCTTAAATCGAACATTTGTATGGGAGGTCGATTTTTTGAAATTTTATCAAAAACTATAAAGAAAAAGTTCAGGTCCCCGCAGCCTACGAGTTAGGGGCCATAGGAAAATATTTAATTTCGGAAAATGGATCAACTTGTATGGGTTTTACCAGAAGGGGGTTGGCCCATGTGACCCATTTACAATCCCTGGCCACGATATTGCAAAGTAAAGGGTGTCCCAACAAGAACGCAAGATTTAAATGACTGATGCAGCAATTGAATCGTTTCTCTGGCTGTATGACATGTGGCGCCGCCCTGTTGAAACCACATGCCCTCCACATTCATTTCTTCAATTTTAGGCACGGAAAAACTAGTTATCATTTCACGATACCGAACACCATTGACCGTTTGCGCTTGACATGCCTTATTTGCCTCGTAAAGAAAAGTTCCAATAATTCCTCCATCCCAAAATCCACACCACACTGTGACACGTTGAGGATGCATTTGCTTCTTGTGAATCACTCGAGGATTTTCCTCACCCCAAATGCGACAGTTCTAAATTGACGAAGCCATCAAGATGGAAATGCGTCTCGTCATTGAAGATAATTTTATCGGCAAAATCAGTATTTTCATGTTGTCTCTCTAATACCCAATTAACGAACTCCTTTCGCTGTCCATGGCTAACTGGCTTCAGTTCCTGAGTCAATTGAACTTTGTATGCATGAAGATGCAAATCTTTCGTCAAAATTCGCTGCATAGTAGATTTGGAGACACCAGTTTGCTGAGCTCGGTGTCGAATTGAGGTGAATGGAGTTAGAGCCACATCATCACGTAAAGCTGCAGCATTTTCGGTCGATCAACCTGGTCGAAGGCGCGTTGTTGTCTTTACATCACTAACAGACCCAGACTAAACCCAGTCTTCGGCATGAAAATGGAAGGCGTTGCTGTTTATCTTCTGGTACCTCTTATACAAATAGGACTGTTGTCGAAATTTAAATGTAATAACAATGTAATAACAATAACATACATTTGTTATAAATTGCATGACGTTGCAGTGCTTGGTGGAATACGACAAATGTCGCATGGATAATCACGCCCTTTATGGTACCGCCCAAACAAATTGCCTCATATCAAATTGCCTCTCATATTCTCCAGTTAATTGAATTAAGTTTGTTAGAAGTTCATTATAAACTTAGCTCTACGAATGAAAAATGTATCAAACATACAAATTGGCTGATTTAGCAAAAATTTAAAGCTTTTTTGATAAGGAAGGCAATAAGTCCTATTATAACTTGTTGTCTTCCTTAGAAAAAAGCTTTAAATTCCAGTATGTTGTAATTTTGCTTTTGTTATTGTGCGTTAATTAACAATATGCGTTGATAAGAATATTTTTGCCATGCACTTCTGATCCTTCGCTCGCTTTTACAGTAACGCAAAAGTACTTTGATGAAGGCATAAACAACTCTGTTTGTACAGGTGTAAGCACTCGTAGTGTTACCAATTTCACATTGGCTAATGACAGCGTGCTGTTGTTCTGACAAGCGTCTCCTGTTATGCAGTTTAATATCACAAGTTAGCATATAGTTTTACGCAACTATCATTTTATTTGGCTGAAAAGTTGAAATTAGGCACTGTTAATGATTCACAAAATTTGCAAGTGAACAGAAAGTTGTGTACCATTTGCAGACCATTACACATTTCTGGTAGTATCAAAGAAACCCCATGGAGGTGGACATCCAATAACAGCAACATTGCTGGACATTTTTCGAAGGTGATGGCCAGAATGCAGTTCAACGGGCTGTCTACTATTGTTTGCTTGTCTATAGCATGGACTGAACTTTAAAAAAAAATGAGCTACGATGGCAACCCTACAAAATACAAAAAATGCAAGACAACACCTGCACAACACAGCAGCAGCAAAATTGTTAAAACAAAAGATTTCAAAATTTGGTATTTTCCAATGAAAAAAAAATGTCACAATCCAGCAACGTGTGAACAAAAAACACGACCATGTGTGTGTGGTCAGAGTGCATATTAAAAGACAATTTAGGTCAGAGATGGTTTCTCCACCATTCGTTTTCATTCAACAGGATGTAAACGTAAATCAACAAATCTACCGCTAAAAAAATTTGAAACTATGCGTTGTTACCTTGAGCACGTAAACGATTCAGTGGAATCCATTGGATGCTCCAACACACCATTCAATAATGACTGTGAAACGCAATGTTTTCACTAGAAAATATTCCCAACTTCATTTCCTCACAACAACGGATTTTTCCATGTGGTCACTTCTGGAAGTCAAAGCATAAACTAATACTTGTGAAGTGGTGAAAGCCTTAAAGATTACTCTTCGCATAAAATGGGGAAAAATACCATCACATAAAATACAGGGTGTCCGTCGGGAAGGTATACCACTTTGTTTTGCCGGCATTTTGGTAAACATTAGTCTTGACAGTTCAATTTGGCAGTCGTGAAGTAGAGATGTGGCAAATTTATTATGGAGAAATATTCAACAAACCAACGTGTTTTAATCGTTAAAACATTTTATCAAAATCAATTATCGATTACTGTGACGATGAGAAAGTTACATGAAATGTTTGGGAGAAACAACGTGCCAACAGGACGCACTATTTATCGTGCAGTGAATGATTTCGAAGAAAGAGGGTCTGTAGCTGATAGGACCAAGCATGGACCACAATGGGCTACAAGATCAGCTGAAAACATTACTGCTGCTCAAGAAAGAACAACTTTTGGCACAATTTTGCACGAGGATTTGCATTTCTTTCCATTTGAGATTCAGTTGACAGAAGAGCTTCTTCAACAAGACCATTTACGCTGCCATACATATGCCAATATTATGTTACTGCTCGCCCATGACAACCCCGATTTTCATGAAAAAATCATTTTCATTTGAACAATTCCATTACCTTTGAATGACAGTGAAATTTTTTTCATTTTTATTATTTGAAATACACAATTTGAATAATATCTAGGGTTTAAAATTATCAGTGAAATTAAATTTTGTTTTTTGCAACTTTTACTGCCATGCAATATTGTAATGTTTTTCCCTTTTGCTTGATTTCTTCGGATGTGTTGTCATACCAAATTTAAATCCGCGTATATTCAATCGGTTCGTCCTTAGACAAAATTACCCAAACTATCGTTTCTAGTTAACAATTCACTACCAAAAGCATTGAACTTTTTACAACATATTATTTCAAATTTATTCAAATTTCATGTTAATTGTTTATGGCGCTCCTCTCTCTCGCACACACGCGCAGGAACACACACACGTAGCATTTACCCAAACAAGTATGAGGGAAACATGTAAATCTTGTCCGGTTTTTATCGGTTTATAATGGCTCTTAGTTAGTCAAGTGCGTTTCGAAGTAAATTTTCTATTTAATCCATCGTCCGCTGGCTGTTATTTATGTTATCACTTCATATATCAATTTCATAAAGGCGGTGCGCTTTTTTCTACGCGTCTTGCCTTAAAAATGGTTCAATGCGTCGGCAACGGGTTTAGACCGCGGTCGTTCAATGATTCCAGTTCAATAAACTGTAGTGTATGCATGAAGTCGATGTAACCATATTGTAACCAAAACGA